>CM060682.1:77740276-77762776 GCA_030686995.1 Artemisia argyi
AAAAAAATTAGCAAATTTATTGAACAGGTCAAAGGCTTTTCCACAAGTCTTGCATGGAACATGTTATTAAGACCATATTTGATAAACATGTGCCAACCTATTAACTTTTAAGTGCTTATTATCGCTATTATAAAAATGTAAGTGATTTGTCCTACCCGTTTTGCCTCTGCAAATAAGTTTTAAGTGTTTGTAACAAATATTTCATGTACCTTAGCGCGAACAACAGTGATCGGTATTTCCATTTCAATTATGGTCTTCTGCATGCAAAATTTACACAATAAGCAACTAAATTTCACACAATCTCGTCCCACTAAGGTATATAAACACGGACACTATTGACACACCCATCTTAATATTAAAAGGAGTGTTTGGCATTGTGCTAAAAAAATGAGCCTTGAACCATGTCTTTTACATTCAGATTAAAATTCTTAAAGTAGATGTAATAGGACATTTAGTGAAAATCATTGAACTTTACCTCTATTAAGTATCAGTGGTGACAATTAAAGCCTTTCCACATAAATTATAGACAATGCTATCGTTGTAGTCCATGTCTTCAAAATTCAAAGATTTGATTTAGAAATTTAAATAACCTAATCTAGAGAATATGAAACCGATGATTTTGAACTATGGATCACTCTCGTTTGGAGTAGATGTATTTCCAGCCTTGGTCTATCGCGGACAGGAGTGATCAAGATTCTGGTTAGTGGTTGCTTCTGTTTCACGTTCCAAGATTTCCGTAAATAGTTTGAACCGCAGGGAACTGATCCAAACAATACGTAAAGCAGTTCAATACAAACACCCTTTAATCCATCAATTTACATTTCCAATCACCGGTTAATCTAGCAGTAAATTCCAATCCCAAACATCCTATAAAACAACAACTGGTATATGAACACCCCTTATAACTTCAGACCATTAACATACAAAGGTGGTCTGGCTCGGTTTTGAGGAACTCATTTATGGTGCATGTAAGCTAACTGTTCCAAACAACCCATAAAGCAGGTAACACAGATGGTGTAAACTGAACGTTGAACCCCTTCCTAACAAATTTAAGCACTTCCAAAATTTCAAATTTAAGTTGTAATCCACATTATTTGGAATAAAAGTTACATACCTCAAATTTAGTTGGAGTAGTTTTGTTGCATTTCAGGTGTCCTTCAAAATGGAATACAGGAACAAAAAGAAATGCAGCATAACATGATTTGGTCTAATATGAGGTTTTACCACATATACAAATATGAGGTTTTAATGTTATATACTTATATGCATTCTTACAATAAGTATTAATGGAATTTAACATCAGTTTGTCCGTAGATGCAAATATGAGGTGCAGTGCTTAAGAAAATGTGCAACACAATTACCTCGATAATGTGACCCCCGTCTTCAGATACATAGAGAGTCTATTCATACGCGTATTCCATACTCGTAAACTGAGAAACCGTGTCATTCAGACTCTGCACAACGATAAGCATACCATGTAACTCATTTATAATAAGTAACTCATTTACCGAAAAGATAAAAAAAAAAAAAAAACGCGCAGCAATAAATATCTGTCTAATGATATAAATAAAAAAGTATTAAGCTAAAAAATTATGATTTGCAAGAAGGAAGGATATATCCTCTAAATTACTCCCAACATTAGGTGTAATAGTGATAGTTGTTAACGTATAGCATTTCCACATTATACATTGGGAAAACTTTAACATTACGAACAGATCATGATAACCAGCCTATTTGAAAATTTTTATACCTTTAAGCGTTCAATAAATGAATAAAAGTATAGAAATAGAGACATAAAATACCCATAAAAACCGACCCAATACACCCCTTTAATGTTGCTGCTTGTCAGCAGCCCTGAACACCCATTAGAAACCCCCAAATCCTCATAATACGACACTAAAAAAACCCTATAAAATATTGTTAAATAACATGTCACCTGCTATTATACCTCCAAAGGTGTTTTTTGTCTTCGCGGACCTTAATAAAGTCTCGAACTTCTGTCCAAAAACACCGCTAACTATATTAGATACCTATATCAGTTCAAGTAAATAAATCCATCTCTATTAGAACACAAAACAATTTACGAATTCAAGAACAAATATACATAGCAGCGCAACAGCTGCAAGAACAACGCTAGTGATGACCAAAACTACAATTATATACCTGCATTGGTGAGACATTTTTTCATTTGATTCTAAAAAGGACACCTTTTGCTATAGCACAACTTGGACCCGTACTAAGCACTCACATATTTCTGTTCGTATTTGACATATTTCCAAACCCGCCCAACCTACATATCCAACTACCTCTTACTGTAAATTGAAGTATATTTCATCATTAGAGAACTATCAATTTTATGGTCATGTTTTAACCTGAAACAAATATGCGGTTATGACAGCTTTAGGACCATGGGATGCTCTCTCTATGTGTTTTCTTACGGTGTAGCCAGCACTTGTGCAATTGTAATAACTCCTGAATAATGGGTTAAAAGAAAATGATTTCCAGGTAAATTTAATCACAGTTCCACGATCGATTTCCAGTTAAAAGAGGCCGCTGATCTGTTCCTAACTCTTCTAGACGCTAAATTATAACTTGAAGAAACTATAAGATAATGTCTTATTCGTTCAACTTCAAAATTGTAGGTCGTTTACTTGTTTGCTTTGCGTTTTTAAACTGCTCAATGCTCCTTAAATAAGCACTTAGGAATAAGCAACAACAAATTACTTATGTAAAAGAGCTAATTTTACTCGCATGTAATCGGTAACTAAGTTGTTTAAGTAAAAACCAAACACACTCAAAATACATATCTAGCATATCAAAATGCAATAGCACGTAAGCAGTTTTGATAAACAATCCCAAACATCCTATATATCCACATATAATACTACTTACCGAATGAATAACATATGCAACTTCAGAAGCGGGCAACAAAAACCTGGAAGCAACCGAATTTGCAAACCCCTCTCCTTGCACCACCCCTTCTAGAACCCATATCCTGGCCCATCACCCATTATCCGTCCACCACCACCACAAACCTGGAAGTACCAACTGATCCAAAACATATTCTTTACATAACTCATCCGACCCTTGAAATACATAGACCTTAGAAATATTCACATACCCCAATTCATAAACCTAAACTTGCGTCCCAAATGGCACAAATCCCAATAAAGCATTCTCAAGCAAAAACTCTAGCGCTGTGCATCAACATTCACATAAAAGACCTGTAATCTTATATATTTGAAGCTTTATATATGACTGTATCATCGACAATAACAGTTTTTACAGGAATTGTTTACATGTGTTATATCGGTTTTTGAATTACTTAATGCCAGTTCAAGTTCATTAAAAACAGCTCTAACTTTAAGTACTAATTCCTATATTTTGATACAACAATATTTGAAACAAACTTTTCAACAAAATACATTACATTGCTACAGAGAGTTATAATATTCAATACTTATTAGTAAGTTTATCAAGAGAAAAAAATAGCATGTTTTGTTTCGCAAAACATGGTTTTGTAGATTCTAAATAGGTGTCTGTTAGGTCACCATTTATGTAAACACAAGTATGATATTGAAAGAAATAAGATGAGAATGAGAGATGGTTGATTATGAGAAATATGAAAGGTGAAAGAGCAAGAGTTTCATTAAGGAAATCAAATAACCAACAAATGAAAAGGTTACATAAGCCTAGTATTTATAGGAGGAGGAGTAGGGCAACACTCCCTTCCTCCCTCCTTTCATTCTAACATGGGCTTTAAGGCCCATGAACTTTACAAACTAAGCCTTGTAACTTAAACAATGTAGAATAAATAACTAAGCAACCTATTACAAAATGTAATGACCGAGACTTGACTAAAATACATAAGTATGATCCCAACAATCTCCCCCTAAGGGTCGGTCATCACGGTTGCTTGACGTCTTCATCTTTTGTCATTGACTTGAGACAAGTAATACTCTAGACGTCTTCAAAATGGTTGAATGATAATGAATGTACTTTGCTCTGTGTCTTTGTTCTTTGGTGGTGAAGTAGTGAATGAGTTATGAAGTAGTCTGCCATTCGTCACTCCTGCGTCTGTGGTGGTTGTCCGCCATTCCAACATACTCATACATCTTGGGACTTAGACTTTCACGTACAAGAAGTTCCTTTGCATACACTAAGATCTTTAGACTTTATACTTTGTAGATTCTTCTTATTGATGTAGAATCTTTCTTTGAACTTTGTGTTGTTAAGATCTTTGGGGGAACTATCATTTGCTTCAAGATGTATGTATGAGCATGTTGGAATCTACCATCATGGAAGTGAGGTACCTGTGAGTAAACAGTTAGCAATAAAACAACCAGTACTTACAGATAAGGAATTAGAGCTCATCAACAGCATATTGTGAAGACTCCTTCTAATCCTTATCCAGGCCGTTCCCATATCAGATACTCCCGAAGGAGCTTACGAGACCTACTAAGTAGCTCAATGACTGGGTGAGTCGCTGGGGATCACTCCACGACTATAGACCGCTATGGAACAACCGCAAACACTAAGCGTAACCCTTGTGGGGTTACCGAAGTGACCTGCTGTCAGGGCTATTTGATGTTGACCCTGGCAGGATTTCCGTTCATTCATTGAGAAATACATAAGTAATCCTCTCCTAAACATTCTCGGCAGATTGCTAAGATCTGCGAAGGACTCGATAGTTTACAACTGATGCCCATTGATGTAGAACACCAGTTGTAGGAATACTAAGTGTTCCTAAGAGATCTCTGATGTATCTCGAGGCTCTAGACTCTATAAGTGCACACTTAGGTTTCCTATGCGGAGACTAGGGAGGGGTCTCCTGCTTCAATATCAACCGTCTCTAAGAGATAGGTCGATAGGTTATGCTGGTTCCCCGTGAGAATGAAACAAGTCCTTTTAAGAGAACTTGAGTGGTTAAGAAGGTTAGTGCATTGCGTCACTGGGTCCATGACGACTTTGTCTTCAATACCGGTGTTGTCTTTTGCAACAACCAGTAGCATACGTATTGAACCCGGTGTCTGCCCTAAGGTTGAATCATATGGAGGGCTATTTCTTTTCACCCTTTTCTTTACTTTTCTTTTTAATTCTTCAACTCCTTCTTTCCCTTTCATTCTTTTCTCCTTTTTTCATATCATACCTAAGGACTTCTAATTCTAACTATGGGAGATGTCCTTGGGTTGATCCCTCCAGCTCTGGCGGATCATAGGACGGATATTCCTATCTTAAACACCTTATAACTCCGACAGTAGCCAAGAAACCTTTGATTGAAAATCTCTCAAAGTGTTTGTGATAATCAAATATTTTGGTTAACACTTTGAGAGTTTTGTGTACACTTTTGAAGGGCTCCCCCTGCACATGTGCTCATAAGTACTTAATAAATTTGCACATGCGGGAGGAGCAAGTACTTTTGAATTGATCCGCTTTCCGTGAACAAGACCGATTCGAGACATGCTTACATCACTAGTTAAACTAGCTTGAAGTTATTACCCGGCCTGATCTAGTCCACAGAAAGTTTCTCGAGATGGTACATTTCTACTAAGACATATCCTTTTCGAGACACGCTTACGTGGTTAGTTAAAGAGATACATTGTCAGCTTTTAGGTGACAACTAGCTCTAGTAACTAACTTGATGTTATTACCCGTCGAGGATAAGTCTTTTCGATTTTACTAACTTTTATTGTCTCGTCAATTCCCGGGTGAATCTGAGTCTAGCTCACACAAGATACAACTTTCAGCTTTTACTTCATATATTTTAATCACTTTTTTCATTTTCTCCCCCTCAAAAATAGCACATGAGATGTTGTTTTTGTTAAACTTTTGATTAAAATATGCTTTTTGAGTCTTATGGGGAGATTCACCAAGAACTTTTGATTTTGAACAAAGTATTTTGTTTTGACAAGTGCTCCCCCTCAACAAGTGATTAGGTCTTATTGAGGTGAAATACTTGTCCTTTTGAGCAGAATTATGAAAAACATAACACATTTGATTAATTCTACTCAAAAGTAAGAAGCCTTCGCTCCTTATATTAGGATTGAGGCACTGATGCGTACCTCAGGGTCCTTTCTTTACTAGTTCGGGTTGTGCACTGTAATGCGTACACAAACCATTATGAAGTATATTATTGAAAAATCAAATCAAATTCTTACAATTTTACTACCAATCAGGTCTCTGAAATGTCAACACCGGAAATTTTGTTCTTCCTCCAACATAGCTTTCCAATCTCCTGAACTGATCCCTTCGCTTCAACCGGTTCTCGATCCTTGTAATGAATCTGCGTGCATCCCTGGTCTCATCGGTGTTCCATCTTTTGGATTTCCCTAGAGCAATGTCGTTGATTCTGCTTTTGATTCCGTCTCTGACGAACTTCAAAGTTTCATCACAGAACTTATGTAACTCTTTGTAGCCCATGAAGCAGTTTCGACCGTTGACACTGCGGTAAGTGAACCCGAATGGTTGCCTGATCAAGGTGTATTGAGGTAGATGTTGAAGGCCGGGGATGTCGAACATGTTGGGTTTGGTGAGATTGAGCTTCTTCTGATAACTTTCCACTCCCAATTGAAGATCTTCAACTCTTTCTCTAATGACAATCTGCCTGATGAAGATTAGGAGAGCCTGGATAAAGGCAAGCTGCATCTCTTTAGGCAAGCCACCGAGTTTTCCTTGAACTTTGAGCAGGTACATGTCTTCGATGTCATTGAGAAGTAGTCGTGGAAAGTCTGACTCGGAAATATCGTACTCCTTCTCATCAAGTCTTTTGAGTGTGATTTTGCTGAGGAAGGGGTACCCAAAGTGAGTGACAGTCGAGATGAATTGAATGGAGACTATCTTCAGATCACTTGCTACATCGCCCATCGTCTGATTAAGTCTGCTGCTTCGATAGTACTGTTCCCGGTTGTCTGGCCAATGATGTATACCGTAAAGTGCGTTCCAGTCATATTCAGCAACTTTATCAACGAATAATGCTGAAGCTTCTTCTTCGATAGCATTGTTGAGATATCGAGCTGCAGGGAGAAAGGCGAGTGAGGTAACGTACTTCTTCTCAATCTTGCTGCCAAGTTTCAGAAATTCCAAGTCTGTGTTGAAGAAGAACTTGTACGGGATCTTCGGTTCCTTAGGCTTCCCAATCATCGGTAGTGGTTTGGACCAGTCTGTAATGTAAGGTGCGGTTTTCTTTGTGACCGGATCGACATAAGATTCAGGATTGATCCAGTCAATATTGCTTGACATAGCTCGAGCAATATTTTCCAGATGGTACTCAAGTTCGATTGAGTTAGCAGACCGGTCTTTCAGAAGATTGAAAGCATCATTCTTGATTCTTCGCAGCTCTTTCTTATTCATCTTTTTCATCTTAAACTTTTGCTGAATTAATTGAGCGTATTCCACCGTTCGACCATCTTGAGGTTCTTGATTATCTTCAAGTGGTGGTTGCGAATTGATCATTTTCTCAAACCAGGAGTATTCGGCACCATCGTCTTGGTCTAGCCAGTTAAGGACGGTTTTTGGTTTCTTTGGCTTTGTGCCTTTTGATGAGGTGTCCGGTTTGGGTTGATGATGCTTTCCTTTCCTTTCTTTCTTCTTCTTAGAGGACGGTTCTGGAACTTCATCGGGTTGAGGAAACTCGTCACCACCGGTGTATACAAAGTGGTCGTGTTCTTTGGGAGCAGAACCTGATGCCTTCGGTTATTGTGTGGAAGTTGTTGTTGTTGGAGGGATAACCGGTGTTTTAGATTGAGATGAGGGTCCTGCGGCTTGTTTCTGTTTCTTTGCCTGAGAATTCGGATCCCTGTCTTCATCATCTCTTTGACGCTTCAGTTTATCGGCCTCTGTGCTGCAAGTCTCTTTGTTCATTTTGTCTTTCAATGCTTCCAGGATTTTGGCTTCTTCAGGAGTCAAGGTGAACTTGCTTGCCAGCTTGTCCAAGAGTTGAGCTTCCAATTCATCCATAGATAGCCCTGGTAGTGGAACAGTAGACTTGTCAGCTCGAAGAGTGAATGTGGTTGATCGGATCACTTTCTTGACAGCTTGCTCTGCGAACTTGGTGAGTTCATCTCTCATGGGTGCTAGCAGATCTTTCAACTCAGCAACTAAGTGTTGTGCCATGTACTCTTGTGCTTGAGCAGCCAATGTGTCTTCCAAGTTCTCTTGTACGTCTTTAGCTAAGAAAGTATCAACTTTATCTTGCAGCTCTTGGACGTTCGAATTCAGCTTTGTCAATTCAGCAACTTGGGTTACTAATGTTGCAACCTGATCTTCCAGTCTGCTTCTCTTCTTTTCATGTACTCTTCTGAATGCTGACTTTAGCAACTTTGATGCAGCAGAGGCTTTAGTGCTTGGTTTCTTGATTGATTTGTCGTGAGTTGATTCAGATGCAGGAGGTGATGACTGTGAGGATTCAATGTTGGTGGTAAGGTCTTTGTCGTCTCCTTTATGTGGTTCGGGTTGATCAACTTTCATTGCTTTGGCTGCTTCCTCTTCCAACCTTTGTTCTTCAGCCAGTCTTTCAGCTTCGGCCTTAAGCCTTAGTTCTTCAACAAGCTTGGCATCTTCTTCTCTTTTCAACTTTTCTTTAGCCAGCTTGGTTGCCTCTTCAGCCTTCCTACTTTCTTCCATTCGGATAGTTTCCTCCAGTTTGGCTTGTGCAAGCTGCTCAAGCCTAGCTTCTTCAGCTTCCTGTTTTCTCTTCAATTCCTCTTCCTGAGCCCTTTCTCTAAGCTCCATTTCTTCTACAGTCATTAACCGTGGAGCATCAGTATCCATGGGATCTTCATCTTCTTCTTCTCCTGTTGTTGAAGCATTAGTCATTTCAATGTCTGTGGGAGATACTAAAGGATTGTCGTAGGTGACTAAGTCAGTGTTGATCCCTGTGGCAGACTCAGGAATACTGCTTGATCCGCCAGCTTCGGTAGTTTGAGAGAATACTGGAGGTGGAGGAGGTAGATCATCATTGAATGCATCAATTCGGCTATGGAGGAGACCCAGGTTGAGAGCCCTTTCATTTTCTTCTTCAACTGAAAGGCCTATAGACTCTTGTTCAACAGTTACTGGTTCCTTCATCTTCTCTCTCCTAATCCTTTCTTCTTCCAAAATTGTTTGAGCTTCAGTGAACGGTCTTTGATTGAGATATGCTGGATATTTGGCATTATCAGCAAACTCATCTATGTTTTTCTCCCAATCTTCGAACGTCAAATCCTTATCGTCAATTTCATCAAGACTCACATCCTTATCAATGTTAGCATACGCTTGTCTATACACTGGACCTTCGTCGGATTCGGTTTGTTCAGAGTCAGACGGTTTTGGAGGAGATTGTGGTGAGGGAAACCACCCAGGTTCAGGAATGGATGCGGGCTGCTTGGAAGGAGTCCTTCTCTTGAGAGTACCCTTCTTCTTCTTAGACTGAGTAGAACTGCCGGAGCTCCCAGTCTTACTGCCTTTCTTTCCCTTCTTTTGCATGAACGAAGGTAGAACAACTTCGTCAAGGAAACCAACTTTGTCGTCCTTAAGAGCTTGTTCGTAATACTTGTAATTCGTGCAAGCCTTCACTTTGGCATTCAAGAGACAATCGGGAAGTTTCTTTCCTTGCTTGCATGTGCTGGTGTCAAGTCTCTTGATGACCCTGAGAGTATCTTCATTTCTGAACATGTTCTTATCTTTGTCATCAAGTCTCTGTGGGATATCATCATATTCACGAAGGAAGCTCTCGATGAGTAGTTTTGTGAAACGAACGAATGGAATGTTGGTTGTCTTGTGTTGAATGTGACACACAAGGTCTTCCCAGATAATGCTGGCATAATCAACTTTCTTCACGTTAGCCACTGCCCAGAAGAGTTTGAGGTGTTGGAGCTTTGGGTGTTCGTGGCCAGTGTCTCTGCCAGACAAGGATTTGGCAATCAGAATGTATAAGGTTCTCCATGGTTGTGGAAGATACCTAATATTGACCCTAGAATGTCTTGTAATAACTTCTTCTGATTCGTCATAGCCAATATCCCGTAACCACTTTATCAGCTCTTCTTCGGTGGGTACTTGAACATATTCTTCATCTGGGCCGAGTTCTGGTAACCCAAGAACATTCCTAAGCAAGTCAATGTCCACAGTGACTTGACGGTTATGAAGCATACAGGTGAAAGAAGCCTCCCCAAGATCTAGCTGGAGTGTATGCCAAAACTGGTGGATGTAGAAGCAGGATACTGAGGCGGACTTGGTGAACAACAGCTTGTTGGGGTGATATAGAAGAGCATCCACTGCAACAATACATGAGGACTCGTTGCAAGTGATTTTGTTGAAGTTGATTCGTAGGTTGTTCTTCCCAATCTTCCTGGTGTAATCTTCTGGGAATGTCTCTTCCCATGAAAGCTTAGGTTCGGGTTCTGGGCCGTATGGAACGTCGTTGTGTTCTGCCATCTGAATTGATCATAAACAAATACACACATGGCAATGGTTACAGTGTTAGCTCAGAAATAAGATAACATGATTTACATATTGAACATTGATCAGTGGGTGTTTGTGTGTGTGAAAACTTTTGATATATGACAAACTTGTGTTTTATCACATGGTAGAAACTTATAACAATTGAGTTACAACATTAGTTTATCATTACAAGAAGTTACACTTTGGAAATTTCACAACACTTAGAAAAATTCTTGATTTGGACAAGTTTACGCGTAACATGAAAATTCTACGCGTAACATGACATAAGCGTAAGAAGTGAAATTAGGCGTAAGTGCAAAATCTACGCGTAAACTTATATGTTACGTGTAAGGAGAATCTTATGCGTAGGATCAATCTTACGCGTAGGATAAAATCTTAGGCGTAGGAATTGAGCTTATGCAAAGGATTGCACTTAAGCGTAAGATATAACTTATGCGTAGGTTATGACTTATGCGTAAGTTCAAGACTTGTGCGTAAGTCAAAACTTATGCGTAAGAATTATCTTTTAAGCGTAAACTTTGTCTTATCCAAGACAAAGTTTGTCAACGTGTCGAATCTTACGCGTAGGATGAACAATTTGCGCGTAAACATGCTTTTTCCAGAAAATCACCTTTCGTAATTAATGTTGTTTGATTCCTGAAAGTGTAAGACACACAACCACTGATCAATAAACATTTTAACACACTTAGTACGCATTTTTATGCGTAAACATGCAATAATCCAGAGTTACGCGTAGAAACGCATGAACACACAATCATAAACTCATTCCATCATGAATCTGGGTGATAATGGGCATAGGGCAAGTGTTCCTAACATCCTAAGGAACGTTTGGACCAAATTATAACAACAATTGTCCACAGAATCACAAGATCACAGCTGCTAGTGTACGAACCCTAGATCTATGAATCTTGATCAAAAAACATGTTTCTGAAACAATTAAACAATAGTAACATGATCCTAGGCATACAAGAACAATATCCCCATCACCAATTACAATCCTAACACACAGAATCAAGAATCCCAAATTGACTCGTATGAACCCTAATATCAAATCAATCGATTAAGCGTTTCTGGGTACGATTAGAGTTAGGATACATGTTAACAATCATCCAAGGACCATTTCCCATCAACAGATTCAATCATAACATCAATAATTTTCTGGGTTCATGAATTACGCACAATCCTAAGACTAAATAATCGATTATGATAGATTTAACCGTTGGATTGTTATGAGATTAAAAACCATTGTTTATAATGATAATCTAAACATGTTACAACTTACAGATTTGAAGCTTGATGATTATATTATGCAAATGATTGTGGATCGTTGATGAGGGTTGTTGTGAAAAGTAAATGAGTTGCAGGTAAAGTAAATGTGGTGGTCAGAGTTTGTTTTGACAAATAGTAAAAATGAGTTTGGAATTTTGACAAAAATGGTCCCTTAACCTCATCTTACATACACACTTAATGCCTAAACATGTTATCTCATTTAACTTTCGTTAATAACATCAAGACATGATAAGAACAACTTGTGGTACTCCCCCTTGACCTTAGACCGTAGTAAAAAAAATATTGAAAAATTTATTATATGAGTCAAGGAGAGTAACCCGAAACACTTTTTGAATCAACACTTTTGATAAAACGTATTTATCTTTTGGTAAAATGCAAGTATAAAAGTTAATATATTTTTGAGAAATTTGAAAATACTTTTCCTCCCCCTCAACACTTGTTTTAAATAATTGAAGACATTTTAAAATAGTGTTGAACGAGATGGTTTATACTTGCATTTTTTTTCTTTTTTTAAAGTATTTACAAAGATAGTTTTGATGTTTGACGATCAATTATATTTTAAAAACTTTTCCAGATCCTCTGGAGTCAAACATCGCATACCAATTTGGTGAACTAGACTAGCAAACCTTGATGATGCTAAGGATTTGGTGAGTAAGTCCGCCAATTGGTACTCACTCCCAACAAAATAAAGTTCAACGGTACCCTTTTCCACATGCTCTTTGATGAAGTGATATCGGAGATCGATGTGTTTGGATTTGCAATGATGTACTGTGTTGCAGGAGATAGCAATTGCACTCTTTGAATCACAGTAGATAGGAATCTTGTTGAATAGGTAACCATAATCCTTAAGTTGTGATCGCATCCAGATGACTTGAGCACAACAAGCAGACATGGCTACATATTCAGATTCTGTTGACGACAGTGATGTGCAGTCCTGCTTCTTTGATTGCCATGACACAAGTTTGTCTCCGAGAAATTGTAATCCACCAGATGTACTTTTGCGTGTGTCTAAACATCCTGCATGGTCAGCATCTGAAAAAGCAATTAGTTCAAAACCGGAATCCTTCGGATACCAGATTCCCAAGTTAATATTTCCCTTTATGTATTGAAGGATTCTTTTGACCTCACTGAGGTGTTTTTCAGTTGGTTTGGACTGATAGCGAGAGCACATGTAGACAGCAAATACTATATCAGGTCTACTAGCTGTGAGATACATGAGTGACCCAATCATACTTCGGTATTTGGTAGGGTCAACAGGAGTCCCATGTAAATCAGCATCTAGTTTTGTGGTATAGCCCATTGGTGTATTATAAGTATCACTGGTCATCATTCCATGTTTCTTTAAAATTTCAAGAGCATATTTGGACTGATTTATAAAAATTCCACTGGGTGATTGATGAACTTGTAGTCCTAGAAAGAACGAAAGTTCACCCATCATGGACATTTCAAAATTATCTTTCATTAATTTTGCAAAATCATTAGAGTAACTTCTTTTTGTTGAGGCAAAAATAATGTCATCGACATATATTTGAACAACAAGTAAGTCCTCCCTGTAGGTTTTTGTAAATAGTGTTGGATCCACCGATCCTTTAGAAAATTTATTGGCCAGCAAGAAAGTGGACAGTTTGTCATACCACGCCCGAGGGGCTTGCTTAAGTCCGTAGAGTGCCTTTTTGAGTTGGTAAACGTGATTAGGACGCTCAGGATCAACGAAGCCGTCTGGTTGGCTCACATACACTTCTTCACGGAGTTCTCCATTAAGAAATGCGGTTTTCACATCCATTTGGTAAACAACCATGTTCCTGTGTGCAGCATAGGCCAAAAAGATCCGAACAGCTTCATGTCTAGCCACTGGAGCAAAGGATTCAGCAAAATCAAGTCCTTCCAGTTGAGAGTATCCTTTCGCTACCAGGCGTGATTTGTTACTTATGGCAGTTCCTTCAGCATCAAGCTTATTCTTCCAAATCCATTTTAACCCGATGACAAAGACTCCGTCAGGTCTTTCAACTAATTCCCAGACTTCTAATCTTATGAATTGCTGAAATTCCTCTTGCATAGATTCAATCCAGTTGTCATAAGTCATTGCTTCTTTAATGTTCTTAGGTTCTTCATGACAAACTGTGAGTGCATAGATACAAGTTTCTCCATCCATGTGAAGTCGTTGTCGTGTCATTACAGGTGCATTTGGATGGCCAATAATATGAACTAGTGGATGGTCTCGAGTCTATTTGTGTGTTGAAGGGTGTAGTTGATAGGTATCTCGCATGTTAGCAGGATCCAAATTGCGTGTTGACGACTCAGCTATATCAGGAAAGGTAGGAGCCGGTGCAAACGGGTTAAAGAACGCATCAGGATCATGCTCTGCGGGTTGTGGAACTGATTGTGGTGTGGGATCTTCAGCTGAATGGTGGGAGTTAGAAACAGTTTGTTCTACTGTAGATGGTAATGCAATTGGAGGACCGTTTCTCTCAACACTTGTAGTAGTTTGTTGAGGTGAGTCTGGTACTGGAATGTTTTCAGGTTGAGCAGCGGAATTAGGTGAGACCTCAGTAGAACGGTATACAATTGTATCATCAAATAGTGGAGCAAATAAGGTTTCCAATTCTTTGTGGTTGAGTGGCAATGGTTCAACCGAAGATTCCGGAGAGTTAATACGGTTGAATTCGGGTCCTAAGCTGTGTTGCTCAGAAGCCATTTGTGTGAGTTCATCAAAATTAGCGTGAATGGTTTCTTGAATTTCTCTTGTTCGACGATTCCAGATTCGAAAACCTTTAGAGTTTTCACAGTATCCAACGAACACTCCGATGTCAGCCTTTGCTTTAAGTTTACCTAAATCATCACGATCATTTTTCGGATAACAAAGTGCTCCAAATACATGAAAGTAATCGATATTCGGTTTTCTTTTGTGAACAATTTGATAAGGTGTTTTGCGATGGCGTCTTGCTATCATGGAACGGTTTTGGGTATAACATGCGGTTGAAACAGCTTCCGCCCATAAGTAATCTGGTAATTGAGCATTAATCAACATAGTTCTAGCAGCTTCCACTAGCGTCCTATTGCGTCTTTCAACAACTCCATTCTGTTCTGGGCTTCTAGGAATAGATGTTTGATGTTCAATTCCCACTTTCTTAAAATATGACCGAAGTGTCTGATTCTTAAATTCAGTTCCATTGTCAGTTCTGACTATTCGTACCGTATTGCGTAGCTGAACTTGAATTTTAGTGAGAAAGGTGATGATCATCGAAGGAGCCTGATCTTTACTTCGTAAGAAATAAACCCAAGTCCATCTGGAGAAGTCATCCACAATTACTAGTATGTAGCGTTTACCGTTGATACTTTGAACACGCATCGGTCCACACAAATCCATATGAAGCAGTTGTAAAACATGATTCGTACTTTGCTCAGGTTTTGAAGGAAAATGAGCTCGAGTACTTTTTCCTTGTTCACAGGCTGGGCATAAGTGATCTTTGGTAAAGCGGAATCTTGGAAATCCATCAACAAGTTTGTGACGAGCAAGGTCAGTCATTGTTTTGAAATTCAAGTGCGAAAGACGTTTGTGCCATAACCAAGATTTAGTCGATTCTGCTTTGGAGAGAAGACATGTCGAAGATGTAGCAATCATATCTGACGTTGATATTGTATAAAGATTAGAACCACGTGAGCCAGACATTAGATCGTTTCCTTGTAAGTCACGAACGAAACAGGTTTTCTCACGAAATGCAACTTCTAGATCTCCATCACAAAATTGACCGACTGAGAAAAGGTTGTGTCCAAGGCCTTCCACATAATAAACACGACTAATTTCAATGTTCCCACTGATGTAGTCACCATATCCCATGATTAAAGCGTAATGATCATTCCCGAATCTGACAGTACCAATGAACTTTGAGACAAAGTTGTGTAACAGTTTGAGATTGCCTGTCATATGTCGGGTGCATCCGCTATCAACAATCCAGAGAACAATCTGTACCACCTGCATCACAAGAAGAAGACACAGATGGAACAGAAGTAAGGGTGGAACCCAAAGAATGTGCGGGTTCCTGTTGGTTAGAAGCACATGTATTCAACAATTTGGGAATCCATTTAAAGTCTGGTTTGTGTTGTAACCAACGTTGCCAATTCCAACTAGTTCTTGCTTTCTTAATGTTAAATGCACTAGTAGGTGGCTGATTCCTAGATTTGTTCTCGGCACCTATGGGGGTAACTTCAACATCATTAGATACCGTAGAAGGCGGCTTTCCTAAGTTAGACTTAGAGGCAGTAGTGGGCCTAGAAGGAATGCGTGTCCTACGTTTCTTATGACGATTAAGAAGAGAATTAGCTATACATTTTGTATGATCACCAGATGATACGCTTTTACGACAAAACACACAAGATGCATTAATATTCAAAACATTCAAAGGTTCATCATTCGTTACATTTAGATTTTGATTACAATTTGCCAGATTAGAATCTAAATCTGATGCAACATGAGTTTGATTCAAGTTCCTAAGTTGGTCTTCTACTCCTTGAGCTTCTAGTGATCCTCTTTTACGTTGCCAGAGCCTATTCTTCTTCTTACTTTTTCGCTTGGGTCTGCTAACGTTATTAGTGGAGACTAGTCCTGTAGAAGTGGAGTTACCAACATTAGTATTTTGAACAACATTCCCTTTAGAAGATTTGTCTAATTGATACATTCCTGGTGCTATCACCGTGGTGTCAACCATCTTTCCTTTTTGAAGTAGCTTAATTTTCTCTTTCAAATCGATGATGATGTGATTTTTATCCTGAATTTGAGACTCAAGTTTCACATTGCAATAATTAATGTCATCGCGGTTTTGTTGCCATTCGACATTTTCAATTTTTAAATCCGCAATTTCTTTCTCATATTTGAGACAGAGACTTTTTAAAGACTCATTGTTTTTGCAAAGCTGACACGAGTTTGAAACATTTTGATTTTGAAGTTTCAATTCCATTTTAAGACTTTGAGCTTGACACCATTCAAGCCTTTGTTTGAGTTGACAAATTTCTTTTGAAAATTGTTTTGTCACATCATCATTCTTAATTCTCAGCTTTTCATTCTCATGTTTCAGTGTCTCAATTTCCACATTTAACAAGTTATTATCAACACAAAGATCATCCATAAGCATAGAAGTACCAGATTTATAGAGATCATTCATGATAACAGACAAAATATCAGCATTGAGAACTTGTTCCAAGAGTCGATCAGCATCATTTTTTAAAACTCTATTTCTTTGCTTTTGAACCAAAATGTCATTTTCAGTTGCGTTGAAAACGTTTATCATATTTTTGACCTCTTTTTGAAGTTCCTGATCCCAACGTGTAGCACAGAGACGGAGGTGTTTGACAATTGGCTTCATTTGTTTTTGAAAAATATCCCTCTTTTCTCGCTCGTAAGCGGATTGAAAAGTTTCAATTTTTATTTCAGAATTACGTTCAATTGTTTCCTCCAAAATTTCAATGTCTTCCATAAAAGTTTTGAAATAATTTAAGACACGACAAGTTTTTGGTAATGGTGTAAGTTCACCGGATGATGGTAAAGAACCATTTATTTGTGCTACAGTTTGGACAGGGGCCGCATTAGAGGATGAAACATATGACTCTTCGACAAACCATGATTTCTTAGGTATTTCTTTTTGAGTAACAAAAGATTTAGAAAGAGGTGGAGCTTTTGAATAGTCATATGGTGTCCAATATTGAACATAACTCATTTCTGATCGACTCTCATCTTCAAGTTCTTCTTCTTCCTCAGTATCAAAAACAACAACACGCACAATCGTATTATCAAGCAAATGGTCCATACTGTAAATTTTAGGAATTTCTTTGAAAGCCGTGTGAAGAAACATTGAGTTGTAATCGCCAAGAGCAAATCCTTTATCGGGTCTTGGTTTTAAAGTAAATTTCTGAATAGTTGTGACTGAGTTCCCGTGTTTGTAAACAATATTACGAAATTCTTTGAGTTGTTTTTCAAGATCAACAATATCACCGAGTAAATCATTTATATACTTCCTTTTTCGTATTTTATGTTCACAAAACTCCTTTTTGCAATTGGACAATTCTGTTTCTGTTTTTGAAAGGTCTCTTTGAAGACGTTCAACTTGCATTTTCAGTTCACATTTTTCACTTTCAAGTTTAGAAATCAACTTTCTGTTTGTCTGAATTAGATCTTGCATCTTGTGCTGAAGATCTTGCTCTTTGTTGTAAGATTCTTGAAAAGCTTTTTCAAAACTTTTTGTATGTTTAATCTTTTCTTGCTGACTTGAAAGTTGTATTTTATAACACTCAATATCTCTTGCAAGTGCCGCATTTCTTTCTTTTAAAACTTTGTTTTTCTCGTTGCATTTTGCAATTAGCAATTGTTGATCATTCAGTTGTTTAGATAACATTATGAGGTCAGGGTCTGGATCAAATGATGGTTCATGTTGTTCGAAATGATCGTGTTTATCATTCTCAATAGGATCATCAAATGAAACAACTGTGTCATCATCAAATATGACAACTGTGCTTATTTGTTCATCTGTTTGAGAAGATGAAGATGCTTTAGATGGAACAACTTGCGCCATATCTGATTCAGAAGCAGAGGGTGAAGCTATTTCATGTATTAGGCATGCTTTTTGGTCATGTACCTGAGACAAGCCGTCAGTGTCATACACTGGACCTGACTCATTAAACTGAAGTTCCTGCATGTTGGCCATAAGCATCACAGCTGCATTAGCTTCCAGATCTTCCATGTCATCATCATTGTTCACATTTGCCATGAAGTTGTTGTCTTGTTCAGGGAAATGTCCATCTTTTTCATCTTGAAGAGCCATGAGTAATGCCTGCTTGTGAAACTTACTACCCTGAGTTCTCGGTTTGGGACATGCTGTCGCTATATGACCTTGTTCATTACAATTGTAGCACCATACTGCATTTCCTGAGTTGGAGTTCCTTGTTGCAACTGGTTCAGACCTTTGCTGAGAAGACCCTGAGTTGTTCTTGAACCCTCCATTGTTACTAAATCTCTGACCATTCCCAAAATTTCCTGAAGAACTTCCTGAACCAGATCGACCATAGCTACGATTCTGAATTTCCACTCTTCCATCATTGACAACAACTTGATTCCTTGTGTTAGAAGATGAACATTAACGGTTGTTTGTTTTGTTGGAGAATTTGCTGAAAGCACGAGCAATAAGAGCAAGTCCCTGATTCAACGTATTAAAGTCATCATCGTCATCGTCATTGGAATTTGAGTAATACACTGCATCATTGTTGTTTAATGGAACAAGTTGAGTAGAAGCATTCTGTGGAGATGAATCATAAGGGACCATTTGGTTCAAGGTAGAAGACTGTGGATAACTGAAGTAATTATGCTCTTGAACATATGCATGATTTGACATTGGTGGTGTGAGCTACGAGAGCCAAAGAATTTGGTGTTGGTGTTGGTGTGTATCCTCCTCGTAGAGCTCTATCTTTTTCCACTTCAGGTTCATGGTGTTTCAGAAAATCATACAACAAACCATATGGAGCATCATGAAGATTTTTGGTTTGACGTACAAATGTCACATATTTATGCCAATCTGGACCAAGACTACCGACGAATTTGGAGTTCACTGCTATCCTTGGTACTGTGATTTTGTGACGTTCCAGATCATTGACCACATTTGTGAAATGAACGATGATAGTAGGATTCAAGTGATTCTCCTGGTTCAATTGTGATGTCTGTGTATTCCATGTAAAGTTTGGATTCCATATCATCTTTATTCAATTGAGTGCCTTCCATAAAGAGATGAACGTGTTCCCACATAGCTTTGGCTGTTTTCTGAGCATCGACACTGCGATAAATTGGATTAGGAATACCTTGAAGTATATAAGCCATTGCATACTCATCAGCTTCACGATGTAATTTCTGTTCTTCAGTGAGTGCAGTTTCTGGAAGAGGTCTATCACCAGGAGGACGTGGAGAATCAGCAGTTGGATCACCAGCTTCAAATCTTGTTGGCCACTAAAATGGTCCTTCAAGTACCACTTGCTTCAAGAATTTCCCATGAGGTTTCTTTAGTTCAAGAAATCGTAAGAATCGACTTGACCATTGAACATAGTTCCCAGGTGTTAGCATTGGAGGTGTTTCAAGTGATCCTGCCTCATGTCGGGATTGTTGAGTTGTAATAACTTCACACATTCTATCAAACCAGTGAGGTTGTTTGGAGGAGAACTGAGTGTTCTGTTGTGACATCTGATATGATTGTTGTTGAGGAATGATTTGATGTTGTTGCATCATGAGATAATGATGTAGTGGATTAAACTGTTGTTTTTGAACTTGTGATTGTGAAGGTTGTTGATACGGTTGTTGCTAATGGTATTGTTGTTGCTGATACTGCTGATGTTGCTGTTGATGAGGGAAGTAGTAATTAGGTGGTTGAGACATCTTAAACACTTGTGTAGAAATGGATCTTTGTAGAAGATTGAAATACACGTTCCTTTGATTAAGTCCAAAATCCCTGGGGTAAGTTCAATTCTTACGCGTAACTATAATCTTACGCGTAAACTTTAGGTTATGCGTAAAGAGTAGTTTTAGGCGTAAACAAAGAGTTTAGGCGTAAGTTTCCTCTTTACGCGTATGCTTAGGCTTATGCGTAAGTTTAGACTTATGCGTAAGGTTTAAACAACCAAACAAATCTTCCAAACTTATCCAAGCTTGAAAGATATCCGAAGTCGAAGTATTCCACTAACTTATCCAAGCTAGAGAAGTACTGAGTCATCGTAACACAAGGAGAAGACCTTTGATGAGAGTTATGCGTAGATTCTGAGACTTACGCGTAAGAAAAAATCTTATGCGTAAGATGTTATTTTCTGCGTAGAAAGTGACTTAGGCGTAGGAATTGACTTAAGCGTAGGATCTTACTCGTAGGAATTTGACTTCTGCGTAGGATTAAGGCAAAGACTTCCAATTTACGCGTAAGAACAGGGTTTTGACCTTAGTTACGCATAAGAAAAGGTTTTTAGCCAAAAGTTACTCGTAGAAAGGACAAAAAGTACTATTGACAGCTTTATAATCGTACTGTTCACTAAAGTTACGCGTAAACAGGTCAGAAACTTGAAAATCTCAAATTTTTGAAGAAAAATGCTTAGAAATAAGGTACTTTTGATCAAATAACTTCACCAATACTTAGAAAACACTAACTATAGAAGATTTTGCTACCAAAAACTAGTTTTCCAATATCAAAGAAGCTATAAAACCTTAAAAAACCTTAAAAAATCACAACTTTATACAAAAACTAAGCTTCAAATCACTATATCAACCTTGAAACTTATCCAAGCTTCAAGATTTGAGTGAAAGAAACAAAGAAAAATGCAAAAAGATGAAGAATAAGCACTCAAACCCCACGTTAGAACCAAGAAACACACTTCAATCTCTATTTGGCGAATGATACCACTTGTTAGGTCACCATTTATATAAACACAAGTATGATATTGAAAGAAATAAGATGAGAATGAGATATGGTTGATTATGAGAAATATGAAAGGTGAAAGAGCAAGAGTTTCATTAAGGAAATCAAATAACCAACAAATGAAAAGGTTACATAAGCCTAGTATTTATAGGAGGAGGAGTAGGGCAACACTCCCTTCCTCCCTCCTTTCATTCTAACGTGGGCTTTAAGGCCCATGGACTTTACAAACTAAGCCTTGTAACTTAAACAATGTAGAATAAATAACTAAGCAACCTATTACAAAATGTAATGACCGAGACTTGACTAAAATACATAAGTATGATCCCAATAGTGTCCATTTCAACCCGTTGCCTAACACTGGGTCAATTTGCGTTCAATTTTGTATCCAATGGGTCAAATAGGTTGAAAGTCACACAAAGTGTTTATAATGCTTAAACTCGATTAGGGAGAATGTTGTCTCTGCCATATTCTACAGCCAACCGCTTTACCTTCTCCTGTTGCTCATCATAATAAACGCCTTGTTTTAGGAATAGTAAAATATATGTGCACACAACTTAATTCATAGCATCTTCAAAAGTGTTATTTTTGACAATCATTTACGGTTATAAATGTGCAAATTGCATTATCATTTATAATGAGGGGATATAAAGTCATGGTAATATTTAGCGCTCATAACTAAAGGAAATATGTTTGAGACAAATGTAAAATACATCCATCTTTAAAATGTAGAATCAGTTAAAAATATAAAAACATCTTTAATCTGAGTATTTGGAGCTACAAAGTGATAAAAACACCGGTGACAATACCTTTTTAATTAGATTTAAAACATCTTGGTTATCAACAAATTCAATGTAACTCCAGTTGTTAGCCTCTTTCTTATACCATTCTTGCCCTATCATAAAGACATGCTAAATATTCAAACATGGCACCTTCATGATAGTCCTTGGCAAAACATCATGCTAACAGTGATCAAGAAGATTATAAAGTTTCCTAGATAAAGTGTAGTTGAAGTTTCTCATCTGTAAGTTAATGCAAAATTGCTAAAAGCTACATGCGCATGACAATGAAATAAAATTAACTTTGTGACAACATACCTGATCTGCTGCCTTTTCCAAATAATAAAACGTTTGTAGATCCGTGTGAACACCTTCATTCTCTGCATGAATTAGTTCGATAATAATCCCGCTGTTATTGCTTATATAAAATGATGTTGTGTATTTATTTCTTCAATTCATATGAACAGTTTTGGGTGTTCTGATGGTTAGTGCACATAAGGGGGTGTTTGGATAGCTAATTAAAGGTTTCTGGGCTATTTAAAAATAGCCGGACAAGCACTTATGAA
>CM060682.1:77767776-78197776 GCA_030686995.1 Artemisia argyi
AAACAACCAAACTATACAAAGAAACTACCTATGGACACACCCATAGTAGTTATTGTGCCATGACCTTCCCAAAACATGCTTTGGGAACATCAAAAGTAACGATAAAACTCTGCTACTACATCTCAAATTGCACAATAAAAGGCATAAACTAGAAAAGTAGATAACACAGTAACTGATGCTATTCTTCATTCTCATCTCCAAAGTCACCCTCGCCTTCATCTTCATGGATACAAAATGGAACATTTCACTAAACAATATTGCCTCCTTAAAAACCCTCCCGGGTAAAACCCATCGGGACAAACCCCGGGTAAGGAAAAAAGAGCACAACTATCATTTAGGACTCCTACCAATATGCAAATATTGGCCTTCAACTCTTCAATCAAATAAACAATAAGATACCTCAAACTGTGAAAAGTCTTAGCATCATAATACCATCCCCAATGAAGCAAGCCTTGGAAGGTAAGTACATACTCCATAAGCCCAACAACAATCATCATAGGAAGACTACATCCAGCAGAAAGAACCTCCAACAGCCCATTACATCTAATAGAACAGAATCCAGCCATATTGCCTTTACATACATAATGACCCAAAAGCCAATTATGATAAGTATTGATAGCAGTCCTAAATTCAAACATAATTATCCATACCCCATCTGAACTAGGTTCACACAGAGATGGACAATTATGAGAATTAACAATACCAACTAACCAAAATTCAACCATAATGTATCCACCATAGCCCATATATCTCCATTTGATACAATACCAAATTAGAAGCCAATTATTACACTTGAGCATACTACAGAAGATCCACTCCTTCCAATGATCAGCTGAGATAAACATAAAGAAAACCTTATCTTTCTTTCCTGCCATCAGAAAACATGATCTTTATCCTGCCCATCACTCTATTGACATGAAATTCCCAAATCTGAGCACATTCAAGGACTTGGTCAGAATCATTCAAGTTAAGCCCCATAACTCTCATTTTAACAGTATCTTTGATCAATCTACAAATCACATCAACACTTCTAGCTTTGTCTTGAAAGATCCTAAGATTTCTCTCTTGCCAAACAAAGTAGACTGCAGCACCAATAATTAATCTTTGCATAACTCTCCATATGGATTTATTAGAAGGCCTTTTGAGCATAAACACAAGAATATCAGACCATTTGGAAGGGGCATTCTTCAATCTAACAAGCTCTTTACACTTGTTCCAGATTCTATAGGAGAAATCACAACTGAAGAATAAATGATCATGACTATCTTGAACCTTATTACAGAGAGAGCATTTCATATTATCCTTTGCTTCCCAAGCACCCATTTTATCCTGTGTTTTGAGCCTGCCAAGAACCGCAAGCCACAATATGAAAGAATGCCTAGGGATGCATTGACTAAACCAAACCAAATCAGCCCAAGGGACCACTTGACCTTCCTCTCTAAGATCAGCATACACAGCAGACACAGAGAAATCTATAAGCTTTCCAGAACAAGTCTTCCACATAACTCTATCCTTCTTGCCATTACATAAGTGAGGAGGTTCAATAACAGCTAAACCATCAAATTCATTAATTAAAGAATGAGGCCACTTCCATTCACCATTGACTACAACATCAGCAACTTTAGAATTTAAAGAAAGCCCAGTAGAATGAATCCTCCTTTTAGATATGAAATCACCAAGAGGACACACAGGATGCCAATTATTATACCATAAAGAATTATTAACCCCATCTCCAATCTTATGAAAGATATGTTCTCTAATGATTCCTCTCAATCTGAGAATTTTCTTACAACTCCATGATGAAAGCCCCTTTTCAGGAATATCCCAAAAACTTCTTCCTTTAAGTTTATACATATGACCCATTTGACCCAGAGAGAGTCTTTACCAGAAATGAGATTCCATATGTGTTTTGTGATTAAAGCAATGTTCTAGTTTTCCATAGATCTAATACCTAAACCTCCCTCAACTTTTGGTTTACAAACATCTTTCCAACTAATTTTAGCTTTACCCTTTTTAAAAACACCAAAATTCCAAAGGAAGTCTCTCATAAGTCTTTCAATGTCGTGAGCAATAGATATTGGAAGGATGAACATTGAGGCCCAATAAATTTGCATAGAACTAACAACAGACTTAATAAGTTGTAATCTCCCTGCAAATGACAATGATTTGTTCTTCCAATCCATGACTCTTCCTAACTTTGTCAATAAGGGGCTGGTAGTCAGTGGAATAAAGCCTTTTAGATATAAGAGGGACCCCTAAATATCGAATAGGAAGCTTACCAACTTGTAAAGGCATCACACTCAAAATACTAGCCTTAGTAATCTCACCAACATTACCAAAGAAAATAGTGCTTTTATGAAGACTAGGAAGCAAACCTGAAGCATTGCCAAAAGCATCCAAAGCCTTCTTCAAGACAGTAACAGAACCACTATCACCATGACATAATAGAATGAGATCATCAGCAAAACAAAGATGGGTGATGTTAAGTTTTTTGTATTGCCAATGGTATTTAAAAGTAGCTGTTTGATCAACACTTCTTCTAATGAGCAGGTTCAATACCTCCATGATTAGAGTAAAAAGATAAGGAGACAGTGGGTCACCCTGTCTCAAACCCCGTTGCCCTTTAAAGAACCCCTTCATGTCTCCATTAACACTAATAGAAAAGGAAGTTGTAGTCACACACTCCATAATCCATTTTATCATAGTTTCATGGAAACCAAAGTTCCTGAGACAATTTTCCAAGAAGACCCATTCCACAAAATCATACGCCTTGTGTATATCAACCTTAAATGCACATTTTGGAGGCCCTCTATTACTGTGATATCCCCTCATAAGCTCTTGAGATAACAAAATATTGTCACTTATTTATCTTCCAGGAATGAAAGCACATTGACTTTGATCAACCAACTCCCCAAGACAACCTTTGATTCTGTTAACAATAATTTTACTAATAATTTTATAAACCACATTGCAACAAGCAATTGGTCTATAATCAGAAACCATAGTAGGGGTAGGGGTTTTGGGTACAAGTGAAATAACAGTAGCATTAACCTCCTTAAGCAGCTTACCAGATTTGAAAAACTCTTTAATGGCATTGCACACCTCATCACCAATGATATTCCAAGAAGCCTTAAAGAAATGAGAAGAGAATCCATCTGGACCAGGGGCTTTATTACTATCAATGTCATCTAAGGCCACTTTGATTTCATCATTAGAAACATCTTTGATCATATTCAAAGCCTCAGATGGAAGTAGTTTCTTTTTAAATAGAGATACCAGATCATCAATAGGACTCACAAAAGAACTCTT
Source organism: Artemisia argyi (assembly GCA_030686995.1). Lineage (NCBI taxonomy): Eukaryota > Viridiplantae > Streptophyta > Magnoliopsida > Asterales > Asteraceae > Artemisia > Artemisia argyi. Next base: position 77,771,086 of record CM060682.1, read on the forward strand.
ACCCAGAACATTATAAAAGTGTGAAACAAACTGCTGACTGACATCATTGCCCCTATAAGGAATACCATTCAAATCTTCAACCAAAGAAATTCTATTCCTGTTCAATCGTCCTCTGATAACATTGTGAAAGTATTTGGTGTTTTTGTCCCCCTCCTTTAACCAATCAGCCTTAGATTTTTGTCTCAAAAAAGACTCTTCATCCAAAAGAACACTTCTATAAGCTTTAAGACAGTTCAACTCAGCTTCTCTAAGACTACTAGAGTACGGATCATCAACCATAGCAGTTTGCACTCTATCAAGCTCACTCTTCAAATTTCTAACATTTTCAAATAAATTACCCTGCTCAAAGTTAAGTTTCCTTAAAGGCTTTTTAAGTTATTTCAACTTAGAAACCACTGAGAACAAAGAGTAACCCTTGATGTCTTTCATCCAAATACTTCTAACAACAGGAAGAAAGCCCTCATTTCTAGTTAAATAATTGTGAAATTTAAAAGGCTTAGGCTTAGCCTTTTCAATTTCAGGTATAACAAATACTGCCGGAGTATGATCAGAAGTAGAGAAAGGGAGAAACTTAGCATAGGCAGAGGGAAAGGATGACATAAAAGAGCCATTACCCAAAACTCTATCCAGCTTCTTCAGCAGACCTCCAACTTTGCCAGGTTGTTTGTTCCAAGTGAACCGCAATCCAGTCATTGCAATATCTTCAAGTTCAGAAGCTGCAACACATTCTCTAAAATCACTCATGGCAGAAGTGATTTTAGATCCTCCCGTGGATTTCTCAGATGGTTCAAGTGTGGAATTAAAGTCCCCTAAGAAAATCCAAGGAGCATCATTAATGGAAATCTTATATTTCTTCAATGACTTTCAAAGGGCTCTTCTTTCAATAGGATGAATGTGGCCATATACAAAAGAACAATGAAAGCACTTTCCACCATTAAGGGGTTCAATAAAACAGTGAATAACCTGAGCAGTCTGCTCCATAACCATGACATCAATGCAATTAGGGTTCCAACCAACAATAATCCTGGTACCACCCTCACAAGTAGAGTTATTAGACACCCAACTCCAATTACCCATGACACAATTACAAATCTTAACTAACTTCTTCTTTTTAACATGAGTTTCTAACAAGCCACAAAGACTAAACTCCCCTCCCCTGAGAAGTTGGATGGCTTGATCTTGGTTGAGGGTGTTGTTAAGACCCCTAACATTCTAAACTACAGCTTTAAACTCCATTAACACCACTGCTATTGGTAGCTGCATTATTACCATTAACATCAACAGCACATGTATCAAACTCAGGTTTCATATCACTAGCAATACCTTCCATCTCAGATTCCACATCCTCATCTTCAAAAGATGGATCAAGATGGTATTTATGACAATTTTTATAAAAATAGTCCAACTGATGAAGAGTCCAATCCATCCTTACAGCCTTAGAGGGGTAGATTCCAGCTTCCATCAGGACATCAACTTCAAATTTAAGATCAGGCCACACTTTATCATCAAACTCCTGTTGCACATTAATCTCCCCACAATCATTACCTTGTTCCATAATATCATCTTTAAGAAGATCAAAAGAGTTGCTAATAGGAATAGCTTCCTTAGCAAGACTCTCAGAGTTACTTTTAGAACTAGAACCTCTTACAAGCACCTTGGCTTTATAGTTAGGATCTTTGCTAAGTTGTTGTAGGGATTTAGCAACTAATGGCTCTTTGTTATCAACCTTGGACATAGACTTGCTTTTTGGATTAATTTTATTACCTTGAACACCACCATCCTTGTTAGAATTTCTTTGTACACCATTATTCCATTTAGCTTTACTCTGAAACTTGGCATTACCACCTGAATTACCCTGATTCTGCATACCACCTCTACCATTATTCATAACAGAAGAATGTGGAACTTGTTTTGGCATATACTTCTTTTGAACAGACCCCTGTCTATTACCCACACCATTTCTATTTTGCACATTCACACCAGTTTTAGGAACCAAACCAACGGGCTTATTATTCTTACCTACAGTAATGAAACCATCATCATCAGTCAACAATACCTTGGCATTACTTTTTGAATTCTCACCTTCATTCTTATCCAAAACAGGCTTCTTACCAGCAATTTCCTCCTGAGACCTTGGTCTAACTTTACACGCCACAGTAGTATGACCAAACGTCTTGCAATGAGTGCAAAGAGGTGGCCTCCATTGGTATTTAACCTCCAGTTTACCCACCTTAGCAGGTCTATTTCCCAAAGCAGGGTAAGATATCTCTATCACATTAGGTAAATCTTCCACAGCTTCAACTTCAACAAGAACCCTTGCAAAATCCAACTTACCAGCTTTCTTTAAACACATTTCTTTAGTCATTTTGTCCATCACCAATGCCATTACCATTACATAACTCCATGGGGATATTATAAACACAAACCCATATAGGAATGGATGTAGGTTCTGTTTTATCCAGCCAAATCCCAGGCTCCCAAACATTAAGAACAAGCGAAACATTTTGTACCATCCAAGGCCCACTATCAAGCACAGTCTTCATACCTTCCTCACTCTTAAATTTGGAGTAAAAGATGCCAGAACTTGTCTTTGTAATATCTTCAATCCCATACACCCTCCACATCTTCATTAAATTAGCATAAACAACTCTGTAATCCATAGAGGTGCCAACAAAGTAACCATATAACTGAAGAGCACAAGCCTGCCCACCCTTAACAAGTTCCTCACCAGAAAATTCAATTCTCTTATTACCATTTTCAAGCTTAGTTACTAAGTTGGGAGTATATTCCATCTTAAGTGCAAGTTCCTGAGACCTTTCTTTCAATTTCTCTGCAAATCTATCAACATCCGCAGAAAACTGATTTGAAAGCATAGTAGCACCAAGCCCTTTACCATTAGTATCATTCCAAGACTTAGAACTAACACCAACAGGCTTTTTTAGAAAAGGGTTAGCCCCATTGATCTTACCAAATTGCACATTAAAAAAAATGGTCCAATAGGTTTCTTAAGAATACCCCTAGACTTATCATTATTGCCAAACTCAAAATCCATACTATTCTCATCCTTACCATCAGCAATACCATCCAAAACAGTAGGAGAAACAGCACTAGTATTCACAACACCATCCATACCAGTGTGTTCACTACTACTATTAGGACCTGCTATACCACAAACATTCATATCTGTCTTAGCACTAGTAATGCCATCTTTAGAACTCTCCTTACTACAACTGATATTACCATCCCCAACCATATCATTGCTTTCAGGACAGTTCTTAAGACCACTACTCTTAGCCACAGATTCACTCTGGTTAATAGGGCATTTATCTAAAGGCATCTTAATAAATGACCCATCATTACCATTACAATCATCCTTATCAGTAGTAGCACTATTGGAATCATAAGACACAGACTTAGTACTACCCATAGCAAATTTAAGATGACTATTAATGGAACCAGACTTCAAATCAGATAATACCTTAATAATTTCATCATTAACAGGAGTAGTAATAATACGTTTACCCCCTCTGTTGTCCAAAGGGGAAACCTCAAGTCTATCACGAGCTTTACCCGATACTTTGGAAGCATGAAGCCGCTTAAGAGTAGATCCAGCCCTAGCAGACACAGATCCAGGAGTAGAGACCTTGGTTTTGACCCCCTTCATAACCCTACGAGGTCTACCCCTCCTACCCTTAATATCATTAACATAAACGACACGATGACCATCAGCTGACTTCATCTTAGTGAGGACACGAAATTCCTCAATTAATGGATCTGGGGGTTTAGTGGATTCAGTTGGCATTTCAAATGAAATGAAAGAGGATTAAACAATGGAAATTACAGAAAAGAATCACAACAATTGACCCTAAATTGCTAGATCAACTTGTTGTTTAGGGTTTAGGAGATTTCGCCCAAATCGCCAGAGAGAGGAACCTTTTATGGTATTATTCCAGCAAATGCCATATAATCGATACTCATATATGCCAGATTACTTGTTTCATTAGCAAATACATTAAAAAAATAAAAAATAGGTATTCAAGCATAATTCAAATACAACTGAACAAATTGATGTTAATATGTATATTATTATAAAAAAAATTCGGACTTAGGCACCTAGGCAATCAAGTGCATGGTTGAAAAAAGAAAAAAAAAAGAAAAAGGATAACTTATAACTATCAACTTCATATCAAATCAAATAAATGTAGTTACTCTTTGGGTTGTGTGATCAAGGTATCTTCATCCACATCTATTCACATTCCGATCAAACTAAAGAAACAAAAATACGGCCAAGGATCAAAGTCAACAAAAAAGTTTAAGGTACACATTATAATCGAACTCTGTTTTTTGTTAATTTATGTTTCGATTGTTAGATATATGTTGTCAATAAATTATAAATGTCGAGATCATCTAATATGCCATATGCATGTGTGATCGATGTAGAAGTATGTAAATAATATGCCATATGCATGTGTGATCTATGTTTTTAAGCCACTGTTGATATATGCATGTGTGATCGATGTAGAAGTATGTAAATAATATGCCATATGCATGTGTGATCTGTGTATTCAAGCCACTGTTGATGATGGTGAATTGTATATGATTCAAATGATGGTTTAATAAACTTTAATTTATAAAAATGGGTTGTTATCATATTGGGTACTAATCTGAACAAATCACACTAAAATAGTTTGTTTTCTCATGAAGATGTGATAATAATCTTATAGTTTGTTACGATTATATTGTTACACATGGATGTTTGCAAATTTTGTAAATGTTTATCTGTAAAAAAAAATGTGTTATATCGATCCAAAAATTGTAGGTGATTTGATTTACATATCTTGTGTTGTGTTAAATTTTTTGTTAGTTTATGGTCGTATATGTGTTTGTTTACATGTGGTATAGTATTATTTACATGTCGATACAATAACCATTAAACTACAACAACCATTTATTGTCGTATACTTAAACGGATGTTGTATAAGGCATATACACCATAAGTACATTACATTGACCGGGTTCATATTACAGGTACAAAAGAAAAAAAAAACAAAAAATCATCAAATGGATCAACAATTCCTTTTCCAATTAGACTTACAAACTAACCCAGCTTATCAGGTATGAAACGTACATAAACACACACACGCACACACACACACACACACACACACACACACACACACACACACACACACACATATATATATATATATATATATATATATATATATATATATATATATATATATATATATATATATATATATATATATATATATTATTTATTTATTTCGTTTGTATTTTTTTGTTCTCTGTTGTAGTTAGTTTTATTTGATTGTTTTGGTTTATTGATTCGTTTGGTGTTATTGTTGAATTGTGTGCAGAATTTACCAAGGGTGTTCAACGAACATTTTTACAATGGGGAAGAATACGTATTCATCCATGGCAATAACATGAAAAGGTACATATGCTTGGTCAAGAATGACGGAAACAACATTCAGCTGTACAGCGACGAATGGTCTAAATTTGTGGAAGATAACGTCCCTGCAAGCATTAGAACTTTACACTTTGTGAAGGAGGCGGAAAGAACATTTTACGCAACAGGTTATGATCATGTGGGAATTGAAGGTCCAGGCTACGAAAGACGTGTTGTGGGCAACATGGTGGCTAGGGGCTTGGTTAGGCGTACAGTTGAAGGACAGTTGAAGGACAGGTATTTATTCTGTTTTGTTTACGTTAACAAAACGCACATAACATTAATGTCAATAATAAAGATACTTAAGTAACATAATCATATATAATGTAAAACTAATATATTAAACTGGTATTGCAAATCCTACCAGGGGACTTCTTGCAGGATATATGGAAAGATACATTCAAAATTTATGCAAATGGCATGAGGGTTAAGGTTAAACATGAAAGGGTGCAACTTAATGTGAACATAACCGAAAGGTCAAACAGATTGTTTGGCAGTGGATGGGACAAACTTGTTGCCGATTTGGAAATTGATGTAGGACAGTTGATGGCTTTCACAAATTTGGGAGATTACAAATTGAATATGGCATTATTTTTCTCAAATGGTAGGTGCATACATGAAGAAAATGTTCTACCAACAATGCTGAGGCTGCCAGCGCGTGAAATAGCACCATATGCCATCAAAGGTATACACAATGTTAATATTTATATTGTGTGATATAATAGTCAAAATATAAATACATGAATTATAATAATTAGGAATTTTTCTTTAACATTAAACACAGACAAGAGATCAAAACACATTTGTTATGGGAAGGACATAACAATCACGACAACGAAAACAATGTATTCTATGCTGAGCTAAATGGTCCTGTTTGCGACTTCTGCCAGCTGGTAAGTATATAATAGTAAAATGTTATATAATAAATGGGTCATAATTTACAATAAATTTTGTTTAATTGCTGTTATTTTATGTTGTGAAAACATTATATGTTCATGACAAACAATACCATCCGAATACTGTGGGCCTTACATGATGCACACATACAGCAAGGCATTGCTTATGCACAGCAATGTAAGGTTTCTAGTTAATGTTAAAACGATTACGGACAATAGCAAACCAGGAAGGACAAACCATGTGAAGCTAACTGGCAACTGGAGGAAGTTTGGAAATATGTGTGGGTTCAAGCAGCCAAAAATGTTGCGAATAAAGTTGATGAACACAAATGTGGAAGTGGTCGAAGGGGAAGAAATTCAAATTGCAACATTCCACGTTTGTTAGTTTGTTTATGTAATGGTAACTCGTTTCGTTAATAGGACGTTTAAAGTATGTTATGTTTAGGACTATGAACTTATATTATTAAGTCATTAATTAGGATTATCACTGCAAGGTTAAAGCAACAGAATACTTGTTTTCTAATTTTGGTTTGTAATGAATCATCCTTGACGATGTTATATAATGTTGGTTAGTAGACGGCTATCTTATTTTACGACATTTTATGCTCATGTTTAAAGATAAAGTATAATGATCATGTTCTTATTGAATTATGTAATATGAATGTATTGATCAGTTGTTGATATTGGCAAACAGTTGATAATAATATAGATAATATTAAGAGGAAGAAAATAAACATTGATAAGCGCAAAACATAATAAAAAAAATATAAAATTGTTTAAAGAACATGTCGGTTTTATAAGTAACAATGCATATGTTTAATGTACCAAAAATTAATGGATACTCAAATCCGACCTAAGACTTCTTTATATACGACATTTGAAGTGTAGTTGCAATAGTTGTCGTCTTTATCTAAACATAGAACCTTCAATCCTCGCTTGCTCTTGACTCTTGACATAGCGACATACAGTTGACCGTGTGAGAATACAGGCATTGGCAAAAACAAACCAACCTGTGACAAAGTCTGTCCTTGGCTTTTATTAATTGTCATACCAAAACAAACTTGAATTGGAAACTGCCTTCTATTCAATTTGAACGGCATCTTAGTCTCTGAAGGGCTAATAATCATACGTGGAATAGCGCAAATCTTACCAATGTTGCCACCAGATATAATCTTTGCTTCAATTACATTGACTCCCAGACGTTGTACTTGAAGCCTTGTTCCATTGCACAATCCTGCTTTTTGATCAATGTTTCGCATTAACATTACTGGAGTACCAACCTTTAGCTTTATTGCATGATGCGGAAGACCGAACATACTTATACCATGAAGGAAATATGTCGTGTATATAGAGTCATCAAAATTGGTATCTGCATCGTCCAAAGCAACAAAATCTGATGATTCGTATATCGTCTCGTCTCCTTCAAGTAAATCCAGCATCCGGTCATTAATCCTATCAACCATTTCATGAGTTGGTGCAAGAATGGCCCTTTCTTGAAAGAAGTGAGGGTTCCATAGGTTTTGGTGCAGATTTGGGTATGTTTCACCTATAATTGATCCAACATGATCATCGGACTCTGGAATCAACATTGCATCTGGAAATACAACTGTGGCGTTATCTTCATTCTTGCCACCAATTTTTCCATTACCAATGTCTAAAATCCAATCCGCAAATTCTTGTATTTCCTTTTTTTTCAGATTCAGTAGATCCAGAGCTCAATCTAATGTTCACTGTCAACTTCATTACTTTGCAGTGTTCCCAAAGATAAGATGAGTTAATTGTGGCATGTACGACTTGATTACGGCTGGTATTAGGAATGACTGGAAGAATCTGTCTAAAATCACCACCAAACAAAACAACTTTTCCGCCAAAAACCTGTTGAGATGGTTCTCCTTGGTCTGACCTGCAAATGTCTCGCAATGTCCTATCAAGTGCTTCATAGCAATATGACTGTATCATAGGAGCCTCGTCCCATATTATGAGCTTTACCTGGCGTATCAAATCAGCAAGGTCACTGTCACCATGTATGTTGCACATTGAATCTTCGAGTATATTAATTGGAATTGCAAACTGAGAATGTGATGTCCTTCCGCCTTCTAACAAAAGAGCTATAATACCGCTTGATGCCACATTTAATACTATATTACCTTTTGAACGTAAAAAAGCAGACATAGTTTTATAAAGGAATGTCTTCCCCGTGCCACCGTATCCATATACAAAAAAACATTCCACCATTGTTTTTGTCTACCGCGTCCATAACAGTTGAATAAATACCCTTTTGTTCCGATGTCAAGCTACCGTACAATGTCTTATGTTGCTCTTTTAATTCATCTTTATTGTACGCTGTTTCGTCATATATCAACCTGTTATAACCTTCCATCGTATATTCGTTATTCGGATGTGGCATTTTCAAGAAAGACTTTAAACTCTTATTGTTACACAGTAGCATGTGTTCAATATAAGTTAGACATATATTGTATTTCTGAGTGTCTGAAAGCTGCAACTCTGCAATGTTAAATTACTAAAAGTTAATATACAAATGTGTTATATGTTATGCATCTACTTATTATCTACTCTTTTAAACTTGTAAGGGTAAAATTGTTTTTGAACTTTTAGTTGTAATGTCAAGTCTATCAAATTTATCAAGTGAGCATGCTACTGATCTAATAATATAATAACTTAATTAAAATGCAGGTGAGGATCATGGCAGTGTGCTTGAGACATGAGAATTCAGTTGGAGCAATTAAAAATATTCTATTCAAAAAAGGTAATTTATTTGAATTCAGTTGGAGCAATTAAGAATTCAGTTGGTGTAATTTAATTTAAATGCAGGTTAGGAGTATGTTACTGATCTAATACGGAGTAATATAATAACTTAATTTATTTGAGATATGATATAATAATATTATATTGAAAAAAGTTGAAAAGGATTTAACATCAAGCAATGGTGATTTAGTAGCAATTAAAAAGGCCATTATCTCAGGTTTAACACAAATGTGTTATATGTTATGCATATGCTTATGTAACTATGAAGTGTTATATGCATCTGTTTATGTGAAGTATATAAGATGGTATAAATTAATAGAACATACCAGGGTTATTCTGCTTTCTGCGCTCAACATGCTCCACGTCCGCAGCTAAAACATGCCAAGTTTTTTCCCATACGACCTCCGGCCGAGACATACTATCTGTCATGAGTAGCATGACAAAGAAAGATCTCAAATAATCGCCCATTCCCCATTGAGTCACTTCCAGAAGCCCATCAATGTACTCCTTGTCATCTTGCAAAAGATCGCGAGCATACCATACATCTCTATATGTTGGATACTCCACATCATCATATGTTCTGATCTCTTCAAAACTATGCGCACCTCTCACCTTGTTTAGCAATACACGTAAGTAAAAATATTCACCCCAAGAAGGCGGGACGTGATGAATCCTGCCTAAACTCTCACCTCTTTGTCTTAGAGTCCAAATTCTATTTTGCGCATTCCAGACATAGAATTTAGGAATCTCAACATATAGCAATGTTTGTGCAAATGTATCAGTCTTGTTTAATTCCATCCACTGTAGAAATTTGGTCTCGTTAACTGATGATTTTTCAAGTGTGTAATCAATGCTATCGCTTTCATCAAATAAGACGCGTTGTCTTAAAATGAAATGGCAAACGTTCAACACTTGGAGTCCTATAGTGAATGTCAAATCCATAAATACGCCAAGCTGCTTCACAAGCCGAAAGATATCTACAATAATAGAAATCCTTAATTTCATCGATTTCTTCGCCATCTATAGCAGCAGTAACCCTGTCAGGACCTTTGTTGATATACTTGAACAAATACTTGATTGACCCAAACTGGTTGTACCATTCCACATTGATATGTGATTGGTACCGCTTGAGCAAGCCTGGGTTGTAAGGAACAACAAAACCGTTATGCAAATCTTTTCCACCTTTCTTGATAGTATTTCCGTCATTTCTTCTTTTATATATTGCATAACCATTGTCATCAATGACTGTCGTTTCGTTAAATTGCTTAGGAAAGTTCTTGGTACATTTGAAATCGACAGTGCAAGGACAGCTTGGATTATCAACACCACATGGGCCATGCATCATGTGATCCGTAACAATCTGATACAAGTCAGGGTCCTCATCCTTATTTGGTATTTCCGCTGATATATACTTATCGATATTTGCTGTTGTGGTTATCTTATCTTTCGGTTTAAGCCATAGTAAGATGTGAGCGTGCGGTAGTCCTCTCTTTTGAAACTCAATCGTGTAAACAACTGCAACGTTAAAAAATACATTATGTAATTAATCAATAAGATAAGAAAGTAAAATATGTGAGACATAAAGTAAAGATGATCAAGATGTATACTGAGGTTACCTCCTTTAACACGTCCAAACGTCCGTCGATTCTTTAAATCATGCATAAGATAGTCCAGCTTAATTTTGAATACGCGTGTAATTACATCCAGTCTGTCCTCAGATTTCAAACCTGTCTTAGCCATAAAATGATTGATCTCAGGCCAATTAGGGTTGCATGTAAAGGTTATGAATAAGTCTAGATAGCCGTAAAACTTGCAAATAGTCATTGCATCTAAATAGTTCTGCATCATATACCTGGGACTCCTGGTAAATGACGACGGCAACACCACTTTTCTGCCACGCAATTTAACCTCGGACTCTGGATTCTCTGCAAGTTTTGCAAGCTTAGAGTACGTTTCACTTCTAAGTTCCTTATTATTCTTTTTATTAAATGACATCCTTCAGACTTAATCATTGTGTAACCATCTACAATAAATTTCTGAAATAGACGTCTTCCATTTAGCATCATATAGAATTCGTTTGGCCTTTCCTGTATGCGAAAGCAAACCATTCTTTCATTGTAACACGTGTTCCTTTGTTTTTTTCATCATAGTCCGTTATGACGAAATGGAATATATTAGTGCGGTAACCATCCTCGGCATAAGGGAAAAGCAAAGGGTATTGCATTACGAGATAGGAGGGATGCAGTTCACTGATCCTCTTAAGATCGTCATCTTGTCTATGTAGAATAATATCCCTTTTGTTTTTGGTTTCATCAAAATCTCCAACTATTAACGCAGCCACCTCGGATGCAGTAGGTAGATTATAGTCTCTACCATCTCGCGTCCTTGTACCAATAAGCTTAAGCTTCAAACTTTGATCATCCTTAGTCCTGATACATTCACCAGCCATACGAAAATCCTTGACCAACGGATTAATTGAATCAAGCATGTCACGTATATCTGTAGTTAGTTTGTGATCTAACTCATTTGTATTTGAAGACATCGAAGGTCCATTGTTGTAACAAAAAAATTGTATAGTATTTGGTAAGTACAATTTGTTAATGAAAATACAAAGTGTATGTGTTAATGTAAAGAAAAAAATATAGCTGTAATAAAAATTGCACCTGACAGCTTGCATTCTGTTCTTAATCTCATTCTCAGTATCGAAGATATACAGTTGGGAAAACTTTGGCTCCTTTGCTTGCTTAGGCAAAAGAGTACCTGCCAAATGGTAATTCTCACTTTGTATGCGATAGCAATACATACCATGTCCAACATTAACGAAAGTGTCTTGTTTAGCACCCATGGAAGTGAAGGCAAACATTGAGTTATAACGCCTGATATTATCTATGAATGGCGCGCTTTTAGGGTGTTGATTCGTAATAAGTTTTTTAAGCAACTCAGGTGGCTGTTTAACATCTTATCCCAACTTAACCTTGCCTCTACCGCAACATATTGAATATGATTTGGAACTGGTATTTGTTGCACTCGGATAGTCTCGGCATGCCATACCAGTGCACCACATGATTGACATGAAAATGTTGGATCTCCGTGATTAATGTAATCTGGCATATATGAGTATCGATTATATGGCATTTAATTATAGAAAAGTACATACTTAAAGCGTTACAAATGAGTAATATTATTGGAATTTATGGAGTTTGTATTGTTTACCTTTGGAAATTCCAACAAATGCGTGTCTTTGTCCAGTTTTATCAACATCCTGCTGAGCATCAATGAAGTTAATAGGACGTGCGGATTGCCTGGTAACCGTTTTGGATTGCTTGGTAACCGTTTTGGATTTAAGCTTCTGAGAGTTATTTGTAAGTAAAGACGTTTGGCCATGTGGCGCAACATCCGGATTAGAAGTTGTTGAACCTGAGACATAACATACCATTACATCCGTTTGATGTTTTAAAGTTTAAAACCAAATATAATGGCAATCTATAAAAATAATTAAAATGATACCTAAATTGAATTTGACGGGAGTATGGTTGCGAAACCTTGAACCATTATTGTTCTGTATAAATGTCTCTGTTAACATCTCTAACATATAAGCAATGTAGATATGGAAAATAATTTTATCTTTATATGTATGGAGTGATTTTATGATTATGATAATAAGATAAGTACCATTTGATGTTTTGTCGGTATTTGCAACACCAAAAACCAAACCATTAACAATTGGAGGTAATGAGCCAAGAGTCGTAACATCCGAATGGAGTGTACCTGATGTAAGTAATATCGTCAAAAAATTAATATACACGTAATATAATTTTCATATAGAATTAATGCAAAAAAGATAATTACATCTTGAAACCGAATGTCCCCCACGCCGAATTGTTGAATCCATCGACATTCCAGAAACATCGCAAAGAACTTTATGAGCTTGAGTTGATTTAGGGGATAATGGCGTACATGTTCTTTTTCCTAATACAAAAAAGATTTCCATCTTTTTTATTAAAACTAAAAGTATTGACTAAGAATGCGTAAACATTAAATTGTATTATAACATGTTTATGTTTAAAATAAGCCAGTGGGATATATACCTTTAGATACACTCTTTGTATTTTGAGTATACATAATTGGATGATTATGTATTGTAGATTTAGGAGGTAATGAGCCGAGAGGCGCACAATGTTGAAGTGGCGTACCTAATGAAAAAAAAAATGGTATGAATATAACTAACACAAACTAAAATTTTCATAAAATATTTATTAAACTATAAATGAAGTAGGTGTTGAAATATATGTTTTACTCGTACGTCTTTTTGATAAGTCAATTGGTGTTGTAGAAACAGAACAAACAACTTTATGATGTTGACTTGATTCCGGAGATAATGGTGTAGATGTTCTTTTTCCTAATATACAAAATAACTTAGTGAGTATAAAAACAGTAATTACTTAAAATGTAATTTCAAATTATTTATAAATAGTTCATGATGAAAAGTAAACACTAAATAGAATACCTTTAGCTCTTGTTTCAATGTGGCCATTACTAAGTACTGAATTACGTGTTTGAATGCTTTTTTCTAACTGTCGTCCAACCGTTTGAACCGGAAGTGCATGTTGATGTGTTTGATTAAGAATGTTAGCGACTGAAGTTTGATCTGCAATTTAAATAACGAAACAAAATTCACTTATTGGATAATCAACATAAACTTTTTTTTTCCAAAAAAATATAGAACGTACTTATTCTAATTTCCTTCAATGGTAGTCTTGGTCTCCCTCTTTTGTTTTTAGAGTTGAGTAACTCACTACGCATACCTAACAAATAAAATAATAAATAAATATAAATGTATAATAAAAGGTGAAAATTAAAAATGCGTGGATTAGTATTTTATAAATTAAAGATTTAAAAACTTGTTTACTTTATGTCATTGGAACTTTTGTGGCCTTTCTTCTTGGTATTCTTTTGGACGAATCCACTAACGTTTAACCGGATACCGGAAATATTAACAAATGAACATATAAGACTTAAACATGCAAATACGATCATAAAAAATTCAAAATAGCATATCAAATGTATTTGATGATTATGAATAACAAATAAAATACCTTTTGGTGCCGAAATTCTAACGTTTGGATCTCCATGATTAAGTTGATCTTGTTTATTTTCTTTCATGAATAAGAAATTTAAGCTCAATTGTTTTGTGATTTTTTTGAGAAGATGTTGATCGACTTTTTTTTTTTTTTTTTTTTTTTTTTTTTGGGATTCAGTTTATGTTTTTCAAATAAATACAAAGTTTATGTTTCAAATTATACATCTTCTATGTTTTCCAAATATAAAAACACTTAAATGCAATATTAGTGCCTATAATTGTGATAGATTTTTTATTTTGTATACAAATAAGTTATTTTATACATAAAATAACTAACATATATGTGCCATATTTGTAAAAATTCAAAATTAATTTAATATTATATCCGAAATTATTCACATAATCTACAAAAATCTTCACATAACTCTCCTCCTATCTTTTCACTTTGCATCGAGACGTTAAACTTCATCATTAGACGCCATCTTCTCCACCGGTAATTATTTGTTCATAACTTTTACTCATAAAATATTAGATTTGTTCTTCAATAAATCGTTTAAAGATCTAACCAACTTGTGTATGATTTTTTGTTTTTGTTCTTTGATCATAGTTTAATACATTATTAGGGATGTATATATATCTCTCTCATAATTTACTAGTTTGGTTTGTATAATCTTGATTATATTGAAACATGATGTACCTGTTATAAATGATTAAAAACCGGTGTTTTATTTCATATAGTTTGATCATACTATTTTGCATGTGTTTTTGGTAGTAAGTATGAATCAAAAATTGAATAAAGTGTAAATGCGAGTAGGTATGTTTTAAAGATTGTTATGTTTGTTATTGAAACATTGTTTTTAAGATTAAGCCGTGCCATTGTTGGTTATATGATATTTTGATGATTAGTGTATTTGAAGGGAAAATGTCGTAAACTTTGTGGTTTTCACGGCCTATTGCCGGTAATCAAATATTGATTGTGGTTAAAATGTATGTCAGGCTGTTTTTGTGTTTATAATTAAGATAAGTTGGATAAAAGCAATATATGAGATTGTGATCATATATATATATATATATATATATATATATATATATATATATATATATATATATATATATATATAATTTAATCTTTTAGCCATTGTTAGGTTTGAAATAGCAATCACAATATGTATTGGTTACTTGTTTTATTGTTAGTATGTTTGAATACACACAAACCATAAAAATAGTATGATCAGGTTCCATAGTTAGCAGTTTAAAGTGTGTGAAATATTGGTAGCTAAAACAAATTAATATGTTAATTGATGTTTAACTCCCAACTTCAAGACGTCTATATACAATTTGATGCTATTGTTGGCGTTAATGTTTAAATATAAGTTATCTAACTTTGTATTCATTTATAGGAAAATGGGCATCGAATTTATTATATTGCAAGATAAAACTACCTTTTCGGAATACCAGGTACTTAAAAATTATAAAGTAATTTAGTATTATATAATGTCGACTGAAATTGACTTGATAAGATAACCATTTTTCCAATTTTATTGGAAGGTTTTGCCTAAGGTTTACAATGAAGAGGCATACAATGGTTTCAAAGATATATACATCATAAGCTCAGATGGAATCCGCTACAATGTATCCTTAAACACTCCGTGATACGGGCTTTGGTATATAGATGGAAAGAAATGGACAAAATTTTGTAACAAAAACCTGCATGAGAATGTTGAAATGTTGCACTTTGTTGAAGAAGGGGAGGATTGTTTTTATGTAACGGGATACAACAGTAATGGAAAGGAAGTGGCAGGTTATGATGGCAACATGTCTACCTATTCAAGGTTCAGAACTAAAGTACTACCTGAACCACATTTGACTTAGGTATTGGAAATTAAAATTGTTTAATTTGAAGTTCATAAAGTATATGATATTGGTAGTAATAGTTTGTATCAACAATTTCGTCATGGTTTAATGTTATCATTTTGTACGCAGGAAATTCCTGCAGAACTGCTTCCAGGATTCAATGAACTGGATGAAGTAACCATTCAGGAAAATGGAGTGAATTACCATTCGTATGTGCGTCATATACAGAGCCGTGGTCATAACGTCTATCATTTGTTCGGTGATACGTGGAATACATTGGTTGAGGCTGTTGGTCTTGAAGCTTGGACAACATGTGTGCTGACTAAAGATAGGGGTAACAGTCTATGGTTTGATGCCTTTAACGATGACGGGAGAATCATAACATAAGTTGTTTTTAAAGGAGCAGCTACTTTGAGGAAGATGCAACCAAAACCAGATTTCTTTGAAGAACGTAAGTCATAGTTTATGCTTTTTGACAATTGGTAATTTTATTTGAGTGTGTCATGCTATTGATTGGTAATTTGAAAACATGTTTACCTTTGGCTTGTAGAGGACGATAGGATGAAACATATTTGCTTCTGGCCATTCCACATGGATCATTTTGGTGAAAAAAATAGGAGCTTCTATAAAAGTTATGCGGCCATAGAGTGCAAGAATAGATTGGTATAGTCCCTGCACCATTTTATTTATATAATTTTAATGACGGAGTGATATTAGGTATAATAATGTTATTTGTAAATTGCAATAATTATAGGCAATACCGGCCAAATTCCTGAAGCGCCACCCTATGCACACATACGACACGACACTTATCATTCACCAAGAATATAGAGAATTTATGAGTGTCCGTATGGAACCGCACAAAGAAGCTCCTAACATAACCAATCATGTTAACGTGCATGGGAAGTGGAAATTTTTAGCAGCGACATGTAGATTTCCATATACCAAGATGATCAGGTTCAAGTACATGTCTAATGGCGAAAATTTGGATGCGGAAGAAGGAAAGAACCATTACTTTCTGATATTCCATATATGTTAATCATCTCTATGTTAAATCTTTTGTTCAGTGCTAAACCTTTGTACTTTGATGAAGCAGCCACGTAGTTATATGTGTTTGATGTTGGTTTAAAAACCTTTTAGGATAAACATGGTTTGTTTTGTGTTTTGTTGGATACAATGGTATGTATCCAGGTATGTTTAATACAATATTATGATATCGTATGTTGGTTTAGTATGTTCAATTCTTGGTACTTATAGTTGGATGTTTGTGATGCATATGTTAACCATGTGATTAACAAATAACTTATATGGAAGTTTAAATGAATATATTAACAATCAAATTATGTTTTATTCCTTTTGTGTTATATAGGATGTCTTAACGATCAAATATATAGTAATTTTAGCTTTTTAATTATTCATTCAGAAAATAGAAATTATAATTTAAGTTCGCTTTTTATTGCATTGTGGAATTGAATAGTAATGATTAATAATTATGGATAATTGTGTTTTTATGAATGCAAATACAAAAGGAATTTTTTTTTAAACTAATTTGTGTAATGATACGAATATATAAAATATAGTACTATGAAAAATAAAATGATAACATTTCTTTATTTAGAACATGGACATATTATGATAAAAACGACTATCAATTATCACTGTCACCATCGCTGTCTTTATTTTCATCGACTAAAGGTCCATCATCAATGAAATCGTCTGTATAATCGTAATCATCGGTAGATTCATCGAGAAAGTCGTCTAAATGTGGTAGATCAGATGTTGATTCACCAAGAACTTCTTCACCATCTACAGCATCGTCATTCGCTTCATCATCAAAAAAATTACCCAAATCTTCATCAGTTGACACATCAATAACAGTGTTAGTTGGGTTTTTTTGCCTTCAAACTACCATTGTTTTTCTTGGTACGACTAAACCTAATGGGCTGCTCATCATCAAATTCCTAACAAAGCATACAAAAAAAATAAACATATAAATTAGTATATATGAAAAATATCCGAAATAAATAAAATTAAGGATTTTAATGTTCATACCATTTTTTTTTTATCTTTTTCATGTTGCCTTACGAACTGCCCATTTTTCATAAGTCTGCGTGATTTTTTTGAGGCAGGCACATCCTGCATGTTGTTTATAATATATTAACAAAAAGAAATAATGAAAACAAATTATTATATTATAAAAAAAAACAAAAACAACTCAAATGTTTAAAAAGTAGTGACACTTTTACCAACTCATCATCGGATATAACAATGATCAATACACCTTCTTTGGCTTTTCCAGTTGTGATCTTTGAACGTATTTCTTCTTTTGTAACCTAAAAAACATGTAATAATCATATGTCGTTTAAGTTTAAACTGAAAATTATGTAAAGTTAATTGTAACAAATATAATTTGAGATAAATATTTTAAATAAATATAATTAGTATAAATATTCCACGAAATAAAATTTTGTAATCAACATGGTAGAAAGTAATGGTAGATTGACATTACGACAAAAATAGTTGAGTATATTTAAAAAAATATATATAATTGCTCAAGCATAGAGTGATGTGTTTGTTTATAAAAAAAATGTAATAACAACATATTAATTTTGAGAGAAACCATTACCTTCTTTGGTATACTATCAGCCATGGCTGCATACACTCTGAAAAATGTTTTGTGTTTAGGAGATGAGCAAGGAGTCGTTTATATAATCACAAAATCATTTTAATTATGTAAAAGATATAGTTGAGAATATATGTCAAAGTTTGTTATGTTTTTAATTATGTAAAAGAATTAATAGGAGTGATTTACGTTATATTATTATTGACATTTGAGTAAATATTTATTTAAAATATATAATTGATTGTGTTAGATTTCATCCTATTTTGAAAGTGGATGAAATGATAGCATGCTATTATTGTTTCAATCATTTTAATTATGTAAAAGATATAATTGAGAATATATGTGAAAGTCTGTTATGTTTTTAACATAGTTCAAAATAGGAATTGAACTAACATATAAATAGTTTTGATATGTATAGATATTGAGTTTTTTTTTTTTTTTTTTTTTTTTTTTTTTTTTTTTTTTTTTAAAGTTTGAATTGTCATAATTTATAGGAAATATTTAATATAATTATTTGTTCATGATGATGATCAACATCCGATCATATTATTTCCTTGGAAAATTAATAAGAGTGATTTACGTTTTATTATTGTTGACATTTGAGTAAATATTTATTACAAATATATAATTGATTGTGTTAGATTTCTGTAAAATATATTTGATTTGAATAAAGATTAAACTTATATACTTAAAAATTTAAAATGAGATAATTGAAAATGAAAAGTTACTCCATTAAAAGATTTTTAAAAGTACTAGATTACAAAATTAAAAGTAATGAAATAGAAAATAAGAACTGGAATACAAAATAACAATTTCTTAGAAGCTAAAAGTCATTGAACTTTGGAGATTTATCCGGGTCAAAAGCCAAATGTGCTTCTTTGTAATCAGGCCCACCCAAATCATGAAACTTTTCATCATCATCAGTTTGAAGTTTAACAAAACAATTTTGATAGAAGAACAACAAATAAATATGAAATTACTTAGAACAGATTATTCCAATGCATAAAAAGAGAAACAACATCAACATTGTTTAATAAATAACATCAAATAAAAAAATAAGATAAAAAGTGATAACATTGTTTAACAAATACCATCTCCATGGCTTTCAAAAAAATAACAATTATTTCATGAAGGATATATACATGTAATCCTTCATTAATTATTACAAAAACAACCTTGTTTATTGCAAGACAAATGGAAAACATAAAACTGTAAAAAGATAAACCATGGAGTGTTGAATGAGACTTAATCCTCAGGTTCAATCTTGACTTGAACCAGCTCTTGATTGTATTTGCCTGCTTCATTCTCTGGTTCACTGTCAATATCATCAAGGTCAACAACCACACGTCTCTTTTTTTCTGCACTACCTGATGAATCTAAATCAGGTGACTCCAAATCAACAACACGGTTCTTCTTTGAACCGGAACCTGATGAACTTCCAGCTGATTGCAATCTTCCAGAAGGTGACTGCATATCCAAGACACGACTAACACTTGGATCATCCATGTTTATCTTTTTGATAAGAGTAGTAGGTGTGTTGAATCCTGAGTTGGAACCTAATAAACAAAGATGTATACTCAAATGTAAATTGGGATAAATATCTATAATGGTTCACATAAATTAAAATGATATATATAAAAGATTACCTCATCAGGCACATCTTCCGTAATTTCTTCTTAAAAAAAGTCTTTTTTAAAATGGTTGAGAACTCAACATTTTCCGAAAACGCATCACAACGGTAGGTGTGATTGTTGTAGTTGACGTTGTATTCGGAAAAGTATATCTTAAATAGACATTTTTTCCAACTAATGCATCCAACTCCTGTGGCCAGTACTCATCAGGGTCCATTCCGTGTTGTTCCATCAATGCCCATGCAGTATGGCCGGAAATCTTTTAAAAGTTATTGTTAAAGAACACCACCGACTCAGAGCCGGTTTCATCAATTAGCCTTACAATCACCTTAAACCTGTATTCAGAGTGTATGAAATAATGATTTAGATTTTTGGACAAACAATACTTTATGATTGTTACCTGGATGCAACTTGCACACTGCCATGATCCTCACAAACAAATGCAGGCTTCCTATCCCTTCCCTCAACAATGTCAACCCTTTTGTTACACTGTTTACATGCTGTATAAGCCCAACCATGCTCCCTATGGAGTCTATGAATTGTTGCGTACACTATACAGTGCGAATCCTACATTTTAAAAATAATAGTGCGTATAAAATAGTACTGCAGGAAAATATCCTTTGTCATTAATATACATAAGCGGATTTATGGTAACTAACTTATCGGATCACAATCACGAATGCCACCTATCATCTTTTTCACACTGCCATGAAAAAACTCAGCAACAATCACCAACTTCTGTTCGGGTGCGAAAAGTTCAATCTTAACCTGGTTGGCATCATAGCCATCACGCTGTTGAACCCTAAAATACAAATACAAATAAGAAATATATAAGTAATGTCACTAAAAATGTTAATTTATCAAGAAATGTAATAGTAATATATAATCAAATCACATAAAAACCTTGTTCTGAATTCCACAATTTCAGGTATGTCCTGGTTTATATATATCTTTGTGCCAAACAGGGCATTGTGAACGGTGGCATCTCCTGAAAAGTATATTGAACAATATAAAAACACATATAGTACGTAAAGAATTGCTGTTTAATAAATCATAAAATTAATAATATGAAAACATTGCACTTACCATCCCAATACTTGACCTTCCCAAGCTGAAGTATAACAACCAAATGTCCAATTGAATCTCGCTTGCTTGCACACTGATCCCACATGGTCGCCCATGAATCCCAGAAAGTAAGGTTCAACGGATCACCCCTGTATAATGAAATAGATCACATATTAATGAAATTGACTTTATAAACATCACATGGGTTCAAATGTATAAATAAAGAATTATTTTAAAAATACTCACTCAGCGTTCTCAACAACAATTGTATGACGTATCTTTTTGCCTGCAGCGGACATGACAGGGACAATGTCCCCGATACCGATCACCGAACCAATTACATCTGTTCAATTTATTATGTTTGTACTATATAAGTTACAGGATTAATAGTCTAAAAATATAATTATCAAATAATTATTAAACTACATACCAACGACATCATTATCATAATATTGGTGATTCACCGGATCGTGCAAATGGTTGAATGGTTCAAAAATGAACCCATGAGTGTTGTTGTCAAAAGATTCCAGTCGAGTGACAGTGGTATTTTTGTAGAAACTAATTTTATACCTGTGAGGCAACAATGGTAGTTTGCCTCCATTCTCAGCTATTCCAAAATTGGAAATGATGTAGCACTTCCCTTCTTCAAAAAGAGGTTCGAAGCGGAACATAAATTCTTTTTTTATGTACACTTGGATCCTTGAATTCTTGTTAGCATTAAAAATATATATATAGAAGTGATGGTCATTCTCATTGTATAACTTTGTGTTGTTTGTTAAGACTAGTAATAGTTTAGTCATTGGGCTTTGGACTTGGCAAGCTAATATGTTATGTGCTATGTTTCATAAGCCTTGTTATCTAATCATGTAACCAAGTCCAAGCCCAAGCCCAAGCCCATTGAAAGCCTATGTATGGAACTATAAAAGGCACCTTACCTCTCATTTGTAAGGTGTATTTGTGTGTGTTTTCTCTTGAATAAAAGTTCTCATTTTCATCTCTCTCTCTATATACACGAATTACATTTATACATATCAAGTCACCATCTTTCATCTCTACTTCATCTTTGCTTCTATTGTGTGTGATAAAGTTGTGTTATCTAAGGTCCTACAAGTGGTATCAATCGCCTAACAATGATTTAGGAGGGTTGAGAGTTTGTTTGGTTCGTGTTTTTTAAGCTATATATCACGTTTTTTATTAGAAAAGTTCTTTACTTTTCTTGTTTTTCTTGGTTTTTAACACTTTTTTGATTACAAACTAGTGTTATAAACTTTTTCTAACAAGAAAGTTTAAATATTTTTCAAGTTTCATAGCTTAGAAACTCGATTTGGTTTTTGTACTTGTTTTCTAGATCACGAAAAAGTTTCATAAAAATCATCAAGTTTTGAACTTTCTTCAAGTTTTGGTGTTTTTTAGCCTAGAAGTACAAGAATCTTGGATTGCAAACGTCATTTGGGTGTGCTTTAAGCTTATTCAAAAAGTGCAAAATTTCGAAATCTCAACCATAATTTCGAAATTACATTTTGACAAGTTTTCGAGAACACAAGAAAAAGCTCCGTTCGTGCTTACCGTTGGATATTCGGTATTTTCTCTCTTGTATAAGAAAGAAATTACTTCGACTTTCGGGCTAAATTTCGAAATTGTATAATTTCGAAATTTCATTGTGAAATTGGGTTTTCGAAAAAATCACAATTTTCGAGAACTTTGCAAAATTTTCGAAAATATCAAAATTTTCGAGAACACTGCTAAATTTTTGGAAAAATCAAGATTTTCGAGAACACTGTTGATATTTTCGAAAAATCAAAATTTTCGAGAACACCTCATAATTTTCGAGATCACCAGATTTTCGCAATCACCCAAATTTCGAGATCACAAAGTTTCGCAAATCCAAAGTTTCGAGAAAACAGCAAAGTTTTGAGAATTTTGACAAAAGTGATGTTTTTGTCGACCAAACTTCAAAAGGCCATAACTTTTGAACCATAACTTCGTTTTCGACGAATCAGCTGTCAAAATGACCGTGAGACAGAGGAGAACGACACGCTAAATGATTTATCAACTTAGGCGAAGTTTCGAGGCCTAAAAATGCTCTGAGAAGAAGTTATTGAGGTTTTAAGTCAAAATTTTCACCATAAAAACTTGCATCAACTCACTCTAAACACAACTCCTATTTCGTTGGAACGATCCAAGAATCAAATTTATCCATCTACAAATCATAAATGGCAACTCAGCAAGACATTCATGCAGCCAATGCCGAAAACCGACCTCCCATGCTGTCAAAGGGGGATACTCACAGTGGGCTAGTCGTATGATGCGCTATCTTAAGAGCAAAACAAATGGAAGTCTTCTCATCAAATCCATTGTGGATGGACCCTTCAAACCATCACAAGTACTAGACCCTGGTGATCCAAATGGTTCCCCCCAGTACAACCATACTACCGAGAACAAAATGAGACTGAATACACTGTGGAAGACAGAAAACAGATTGAAGCTGATGATCAGGCATTTCATTTCGTCATTCTTGGTTTACCTGAAACCATCTATGCTATTGTTGACAGTGAAGTAAGTTCTCATGCAGTCTGGGAAAGAGTCAAGAGGTTAATGTATGGGACAAACATCGGGAAACAGGAAATGGAAACACAATTGCTTAAGGAACTTCGCAAGTTTACTTCAATTCCTGGTGAATCCATAGAGACGTACTACCACAGATTCTGTAAGATCATGAATGATTTATCAAGACACAACCTCAGTCAGACAAATATTGCTAACAACACCATTTTTCTGAATGAGTTACAACCAGAATGGGGAAGATATGTCACTATTGTTTATCAGACAAAGAATTTGCATGAAGTGACTTATGATCAGGTGTATGACTTCTTGAAGCAAAATCAAGATGAAGCTAATGAAGTAAGAGCTGAATTACTAGCTAAAAAGCATGATCCTCTAGCATTAATGGTTGGTGCACCAACACCTATACCAGTGAACACACAACAACAACCATCATCATCTTCCACTCATAACTACTTGCAACCATCCTACATTCAACAACCAACACCGGTCTACCAACAACAGTTCTACCCACAGCAACAACAACATCTTATTCCACAACAGCAATACCCACAATTCCAAGAACCAGAATTCACTAAAAATGATGAAACTACTGCAGCATTGACACAAACGTTTGCTTTTCTGTCAAAGGCATTCCAAGGACGCTATTCTACACCAACAAACAACAACCAAAGGATTTCATCGAACACTCGCAACAGGCAAATCGCTCAGCCGAGCTTCAATATGGGCAACGGAGGCCAAATGGTTGGAGTTTATGGGAATCAGCAAGGATATGCTACTGGATTTAACATGGGTAATCAGAATATGCAGAATCAGAATGCAGGTCAGTATGCAGGGAATCAGTATGGTCAGTATGCAGGGAATCAGATGGGTCAGGTTGTTGGAAATCAGAGGGGTCAGAATATTGGTAATCAGGCAATGGGTAATCAGAATAGAAATGTTGCAGCTCCAGTTGTTGGGATTAATGGAAATGTGAATCAAGGTAATTTGGTAAAGTGTTTCAACTGCCAGGATGTAGGTCATATGGCAAGGAACTGTCCTACTAAGCCGAACAAGAAAGATCTAGAGTACTTGCAGAAAGCAATGATGTTGGCACAAAAGGCAAAGGCAGGGTTTCAGTTGAATGCAGAGGAGAATGATTTTATGCCGCTTATGGATGACATGGAAGATAGAGAGGATATCGATGCGAACTGCATATTCATGGCAAATCTTCAGGAAGCTAAGTATGACACGGATTCTGACACACTTCCTGTTTATGACACCAATGCACCATCTGAGGTATCAAACTTCAACACATGTCACAATAATGATATATTTGATATGTCTCCTCATGAGAAACAACATTCTAAGAAGCTAGCACCCACTTATGATACATACCTGGACACGCCAAGTAGTAGCAATACTTCTTCAGCAACTCTAGATGTGAATCATAATGGAGGCTTCATTTCACAGCATGCTGAGAATGATGAGGAAACACGTGCTTTATTTGAATCATTATTAAATAATTGTGGTATTGAAATCGAGAAAGTGAAAAAGGTCAATCACGATGTTAAGGCCGCGAATGAGAAATTGACCACTGAGCTTGAGAGATACAAGGAAAATGCAAAAAGTTTTCAAATTCACAAAGAACGCGAGTCAGAATTTGAAATTGGTTATAAGAAGTTACTTGTTAAAGATAGGGAATGGAAAAACAAGTTTGCTAATCTTGAAATAAGTTCAACAAAAACCATTAACTCTTTAAAACAAGAAATTTCTGAATTAAAAAACCAACTTTCAAAACAAAAAACAGCTAATACCAATCTTGAAAAAGAACGGGATGAGTTGAAAAAGGACTTTGCAATGAAAGAAGATAAACTTTTGGAAGAAATCATAGAGTCAGAACACAAGATTGCACATCTAGAAGAATTAGTGGTTAAGTCAAGTCAGTTAAGTCAAACAATGAAAATGATTTCAAACCAAACTAATCCGATTTACCATACGAAACACAAAATGGCTCTCGGTAACAACAATCCTTGTAATCTCAAGAAAGCTCAGGAAGAACAAAATGTTTTGTATAATGGTAGTGTTTTTTACACCAAACATGATCCTCCCGTCGTTCGGGATTCTGTACAAACGATAGAACATGTCGAAGAGAGCATTATTAAAATGAAAAAAAGGATTTGAAACCCATTGATTACAACAAATTGAACAAACTTTCGGGTATTACTTTTGTTCCACAAAAAGAACCATCTGTGTTTTCCATAAAACGATCATTCTCGAAAATGTTTTCTAAGAAAGTAGTTGCTTCCAAATCGCTTTCAAACATGGAACAGATTTCTTCAAACAACACTTTTAACACAAGTGCTGCCAGAGGATATCTTGATGACCTTAAAACAAGAGTTGGGCAACTTAAAATGACTTTAGAATCTAAAACTGTTAGGTCATGATTTTACAACATAATCACTTAGAGATCTAGAGAGAGAAAGTAGGTAGAGAGAGAGAGTGGAAGGAATCCTAAATAAGAAATGAAAGACTAATAATAATATTAAGAGAACCAACCACCTCAAAGGAGGGGTTACAAGACTATATATAGGGAAGGAGTAGGGCAACACTCCCTTCCTCCCTATTCTAGAAAATGAAATGGGCTTAAGGCCCATGGACTTGCTACATAAGCCTTAAGTTATAATAAACATACAAGCCTTAGCAACCTATTACAAGTAAATAACCGAGACTTGATAAATAGTAAAACTACGTTCCCAAAAATCTCCCCCTAAGGGTCGGTCATCAGGGTTGCTTGACGTCTTCGTCTTAATCTTAGACTTTCAATGCTTTAGACGTCTTCTAAATCATTCATCGTTCTTTGTTCTTAGTTGATGTAGTTGTGATCATCTTATTACAAAATGTAATGACCGAGACTTGAATAAATATAAAAGTACGTTTCCAACAATCTCCCCCTAAGGGTCGGTCATCACGGTTGCTTGACGTCTTCTTCTTTGTCTTTGACTTTTGACTCGTATAACTTAAGACGTCTTCAAAAGAGAGTGGGTGTTCTTTTGCTTCATTGTTCATTGTTCGTAATAGATGTGGTAGTGATCATCTTATGAAGTTATCTGCCATGCGTCACTTCTGCGTCTGTGGTGGTTGTCCGCCATTCCAACATGCTCATACATCTTTGAATTTTGACTTATACATGCACGTAGTTCCCTTTCTTAGACTTAAGATCTTTAGTCTTTATACTTTGTAGATTCTTCTTTTTGGCATAGAATCTTTCTTTGAACTTTGTGTTGCACAGATCTTTGAGGGAGCTTTTGATGACTTCAAGATGCATGTATGAGCATGTGGAATCCGTCTCCATGAAGATGATGTGTCCCTGCATGTAAACAGTTAGCAATAAACAACCGGTACTTACAGATAAGGAATTAGAGCTCGTCAACAGCATAGTGTGAAGACTCCTTCTAATCCTTATCAAGGCCGTTCCCATGTCAGATACCCCCGAAGGAGCTTACAAGACCTACTAAGTAGCTCAATGACTGGGTGAGTCGCTGGGGATCACTCCACGACTGTAGACCGCTAAAGAACCACCGTGAACACTAAGCGTAACCCTTGTGGGGTTACCGAAGTGACCTGCTTTCAGGGCTGTTTGATGTTGACCCTGGCATGAATTTCCATTCAATCATCGAGAAATACATTTGTAATTCTCTCATAAACGTTCTCGGCAGATTGCTCAGATCTGTGAAGGACTCTATAATTTACAGCTGGTGCCCATTGATGTAGAACACCAGTTGTAGAAATACAAAGTGTTCCTAAGAGATCTTTGATGTATCTCATGGCTCTAGACTCGATAAGTGCTCACTTAGGTTTCCTATACGGAGACTAGGGAGGGGTCTCCTGCTTCAATATCAACTATCTCTAAGAGATAAGTCGATAGATTACACTGGTTCCCCGTGAGAATGAAACAAGCTCTTTTAAGAGAACTTGAGTGGTTAAGAAGGTTTAGTACATTGCGTCACTGGGTCCATGACGACTTTATCTTCAATACCGGTGTTGCCTTAGCAACAACCAGTAGCATACGAATTAAACCCGGTGTCTGCCCTAAGGTTGAACATATGGAGGGCTATTTCTTTTCACCCTTTTCTTTATTTTTTTTTTTAATTCTTCAACTCCTTCTTTCCCCTTTCATTCTTTTCTCCTTTTTTTTCGTATCATACCTAAGGACTTCTAATTCTAACTATTGGTGATGTCCTTGGGTAGATCCCTCCGGCTCTGGCGGATCATAGGACGTTTTTCCTATCTTAATCACCTTATAACTCCATGATTATCCGACAATAGCCAAGAAACCTTTGAAAATCTCTCAAAATGTTTGTGATTATTAAACATTTTGTTTAACACTTTGAGAGTTTTTGTGTATACTTATGAAGGGCTCCCCCTTCACATGTGTTCATAAGTATTTAATAAATTTGCACATGCAGGAGGAGCAAGCACTTTTAGAATTGATCCACTTTCAGTGAACAAGACCGATTCGAGACACGCTTACATCACTAGTTAGACTAGCTTGAAGTTATTACCCGGCCTGGTCAAGTCCACAGAAAGTTTCTCGAAACGGTACATTTCTACTAAGACAAATCCTTTTCGAGACACGCTTACATGGCTAGTTAAAGAGTTCCATTGTCAGCTTTTAGGTGACAACTAGCTCTAGTAACTAACTTGATGTTATTACCTGTCGAGGAAAAGTCTTTTCGAATTTACTAACTTTTATGTTTCGTCAATTCCTGGGTGAATCTGAGTCAAGCTTGCATGAGATTTGACTTTTAAGCAACTTTTAACTTTCATATTTTAATCACTTTCACTTTTCTCCCCCTCAAAAATAGCATATGAGATGTTGTTTTTGATGAACTTTTGATTAAAATATGCTTTTTGAGTCTTATGGGGAGATTTCAACAAGAACTTTTGGTTTTCAAATGATGAATTTTTCAAGTGCTCCCCCTCAACAAGTGAATACTCATTGAGGTGAAATACTTGTCTTTTGAGCAGAATTATGAAAATCAGAAAATGTTTGATTAATTCTACTCAAAAGTAAGAAGCCTTCGCTCCTTATCTAAGGATTGAGGCACTGATGCGTACCTCAGGG
The DNA here is from genome assembly GCA_030686995.1 of Artemisia argyi. Classification (NCBI taxonomy): domain Eukaryota; kingdom Viridiplantae; phylum Streptophyta; class Magnoliopsida; order Asterales; family Asteraceae; genus Artemisia; species Artemisia argyi. The sequence goes on from CM060682.1 coordinate 77,800,143, forward strand.
TCCTTTAATTACAAGCACGGGTTGTACACTGGTATGTGTGCACAAACCATAAAACATGATTTTGACAAAGCATTTTGATTTGGAAATACTCCCCCTCAAAACGAGCATATGTTTTGACATTTTTAAACTTTGGAGCGAATTGGGGAGTAAAGATTTGAAAAAATCTTGAGCAAAATTTTGAAAAGTTTTGAAAAAAAACCTTTTGAAAAATTTTGAATAAATTTTGCTCAAGATTAAGAAGTTTATGATAAACTTTGTGTGAGAACTTTGCTTCATGTTTTTAGGATAAGTGCACGTTTGTTTTTAAGAAATGGTTTAGCAAGGCACTTTCCTTTTATTGAAAAAGAATGTTTGAAATTCAAAACTCTTTTACTGTTGAAAGTTGTTTGAGACCCGGAGTCTCGCTTTTGAGTTTTAAAATCTGAAAAAAAGATTTCCATCTAAAGTTGAACCTCATGGGTTCTTTTTGAAGATTTGTTTTTGTGATGAATGGAAAACTTCTGGTATTTGGGATGTTCAGATCAGAGACATTCTTTTATTGAAGCCAAAGCATTCCAGATTTTGAAAATATGAAAGGTTTTGAATGACTTTGCTTTGGTCTCCACACTTGCTTTACCGGTGTAAAACAAGAGTGTAGAGTTTGGAAAAATTTGTTTCTCACCATTTTGAATCCATTTACCAGTTTAGCCTTTAAAAACTTTTTGCCCTTTGACTTCAAAATATGTTCCATAAGAAACATTTTGTCGAATGTTGAAATTTTGACTTTCAAATGGGATGACATGTACTTGCACACAGAGAAAATGCATCAGGTACAAACAAGTATACAGATGAATCAAGAAACTCATTCTAACTCTACCAAAATGCTCAGAATTCTCTAATTAACACACAAGATCACAGATTAACTCATCCTATCACTCGAGATTTTCCAATTATGATAATGGTTAGGGTTTATGATTAGAGACATTGCACGCATTTAAGCATCATAATGCATGAATATTGTACAAATTAAACATCCTAGTAGCAGCAAAGACATCGAAATCTTAAACCCTAAATCACTTGATTTCAAACCTATGTTGTTTCTAATCGAGCAAACACACCAATCGAGCATTCTTTAGTGTTCTCTAAAGTTATATGAAATAATTAATTAGACTAAACACAAAAAAATGCCACGATCGATAATGACATAAACCCTAGTTTCTGATTATGCCTTTGTGACTGTTGAAAACATTTGAAACATTTAGGGAACGATAAGACAACAACCATAAAGAAATTTGAAACTAACAATTGTGGAAAAGATCGAAGATAAAAAATCATTAGTCTGATTCATTGATGTTTTAAATTACGTGTGAAACTTTTGAGAACATTTGTGAAAAACATTGATTAGAGCCTGTTTTGTTTTCCATGCAAGGTCCTTTTTCCTAAGTTTAAGACTTTTGTGAACTTTACTCATTAAAGGTTAATTACTTTTCCATTTGAAGTCTAAACATGGTTAACTTGGAATCCTTGCCGAAAACATTTCTTTTCTCCCCCTCGAATTAGCATTAACTTTGTGAAACAATTTTTGCACACTTTAATTCGAGAGATCATAGAACCTTTTGAAAACGAGTTTTTTTTAATCCGAATGATGAAGAAACAATTTTCCTTTGAAGAATAATGATTAGGTGTGCAAACTTCATGATTTTGTGAAAAATTTTCTCCCCCTCAATTTTCCTTTGAAGAATAATGATTAGGTGTGCAAACTTCATGATTTTGTGAAAAAATTTCTCCCCCTCAAAACATGTTCCATTTTGACAATGTGAAGCAAAATATGTTTTAATGTAGGAACATAGTTTTGAAGATTAGAAGTTTGTACACAGAGAAAGAAGATTCTTTTTGCAGTTTTTGTATTTTCTTTATGATAGAATATTTACAAAAAGAGTTTGATGTTTGACTCCCTTAGTTTTTAAGAAAGTTTTGCAAATCATCTTGAGTCAAACACCGCATACCAATATGGTGAACTAAATCAACAAACCTTGATGGAGGTAATGCCTTTGTAAACAAGTCCGCCAATTGGTATTCAGTTACCACAAACTCTAATTCAATTGTACCCTTCTCAACATGCTCCTTGATGAAATGGTATCGGAGAGCAATTATGTATGGCCTTGGAATGATGAATGGTGTTGCACCAGATAGCAAAAGCACACTTTGAGTCGCAGTACATTGAGATCTAGTCAAATGCATAGCCGTAGTCCATGAGCTAAGTTCTCATTTAAATGACTTGAGCACCGAAAGCAGACATGGCTACATACTAAGCTTTTGTTGATGACAGTGATGTACAATCCTGCTTTATTGACTGTATCTCTTTGTAACTAAACAAGATTTGTTGCGAATTATTGTGCCTTCTGTGTCCATATTGTTTTTCCCAATCCATTTAATTCCAATGATGTGTCGAAGGATGATGTTGGTAGAGCGTATGCATATTAGACGGATCCAAATTGCAAGAAGACGACTCTATTATATCAAAAACGGTTGGAGTCGGTGCAAATGGATTAAAGAAAGCATTTCCGTCATAATCTGCAGGTTGTGGTACTGATTGTTGTTATGGATGTTCAAATGATTGTCTGGAGTTGGAAGCGGTTTGTCTTGCTGTTGTTGGAGATTCACTTGGAGGACCGTCTTTCTCAACAGTGTTTGTTGAATATTCTCAGGGTGTGCAGCGGAAATTGGTGAGACCTCTTGAGGACGGTTTTCAATTGAATCATCAAACAGTTTGAGCAAATAGGGTTTCCAATTCCTTGCGAGAGAGTGACAATGGTTCAGCCGAAGAATCTGGAAAATTTAGACGGTTGATTGCGGGTCCTAAGCTGTTTTGCTTAGAAGCCATTACATTAACCTCGGGTCCGAAACTGAGTTGTTCCGAAGCCATTACATTAAGCTCGGGTCCGAAACTGATTTGTTCCGAAGCCATTACATTAAGCTCGGGTCCGAAACTGATTTGTTCTGAAGCTATTACTGTTATATCTGCAAAGAAAGAAAGAAGAGATAAGAAAAACAGAGAACACGGATCCCCAAGAGAAACTGGGTTCCAGATGTTAGAAGCATAAAGATGTAGTGTCAATTATCTTCTTGACACTCGAACACACAATTCCGACGGTTTTCCTTCTTGTCTCTGGGGTAGATATTGTGGAGTTCACATTAGTTTTGGTGCAAATGTCTAAAATCTTCCCTGTAGGAATCCACCTAAGACCAATCGATTTGAAAATTCTACCTGTAGGTACCCACCTAATGTTAGATCTAGGAGATGTTTTCCTTTTAGATGCAGTGGAATGAAATGTGGGAGCATCACTTCGTTGAGAAAACCTACGTCCTATATTGATCCACTTCTTAGGTTTCTGACTTATGACATTTGGTTCAACGGGTTTGTTTGTCTTAGTCGATTGAGCCTTTTCAAGTGAATTTCCCTTTTGAAGATATTTTAAAGCGCAGACATCATGATTATTTCCGCAACTACTCTTAGATGCTAGCCAAATCCTATTAGTTTGTTGAGAACTCCTAGGTTTTGGTTTGCTACTACTAGCAGTGTTTTGCACTACATTGAAAGGCTTCACATGAGGTTTTGAACCTAGAATTCCATCCTTTTGAAGTAGCGCCTTTTTCCTAGCCTTTTCTAGATCATAGTTCTTGTACATGTCATATTTGCCATAAAACTCTTTACTTTTAATGCTCGTTTTAGACACTGTTTTCGAACTAATCCTAGAAGAGCCAGGTATAATCACGTGTTGAGATTTAGCAGACACAGTTGCATTTTCCTTAGTCCAAGAATGTGGAGTGACTGGTTTTGTCAAATTGTTTTTCTCAACAACTTGGGAGGCAAACCGAGGTTTTGAAAATTTAGGTCGTTCAGATTTAAATGCAGTCGGTTGTCTAACCACTGATTGTTTTCTGTTTGTATGAGAAGGCGGTTTCCCCAAGATTGATGGTTTTGCAAACTTAGTATCCACACTCTGACCAGTCAGTCTTCTTAATTTGTTTTGCAATGCAGCATGTGCAAACACCTTTGCTTGAATTTGACCTTTTAAAAGCTCATTTTCTTTAACTAATGTATCCACACGTTTACTTTGTTCATTCAAAGATTGACCATTGTTGCCCGAATTTAGAGATTCGTTTTGCAATTTGAGTTCCAGTGAGATGCAATGTGCCTCCAATTTTGAAAAATCTTTATGAAACTGGGCAATGGTCTTTTTAGAAGAATGTTTTCAGACTCAAGAGTTTGGTATGATGTATCAGTTATAAGATTATCAGGTAAGGACATAGACTCAGAATGATTGTCAGGACATTGAACAACATTCTGGTCAACCTATCCTTCATTACTGAACTTAGGTTGCTCAGATTGTTGTATCTCAGTTGCAAGCATAATATGATCAACAGTAGATTGTACCTCAACCGTTTGCTCTTTGTCAAAGTTAGGTTCTGTGTCATAGATGGGTATGACATCTTTCTCATCCATCTGTCCTTTGTCAAAGTTGGGTTCTGAGTCATAGAAGGGTCTGATCTCTGCACAGTCTGCATCTGTATCATTCCCTAATCTACTGTTGTCATTCTGCTCTTCTAACTCTGTCCCATTGCTTTCCATGACACCCAAATTAGCTTCCAATGCATCAACCATATTAGATTGTTCTTCTTGAATCTGCAACTTCTGTTCATTCATTCTTTGGACATAATTTCTTCTGTGAAGAATCACCTTCTCAATCGAATCCAAATCTTGTATCAATATGTCTTTGAAAGTTTCATCCTCGATTCGGGATTTGATGAACTGGTGAAACTGTTCCTTGATCACTCTGAAGATGGTGTTGGCTTCATTATCGTGAACTTCTTCTGATGCAAGCTGCTTCTCAAGTTGATTCATGTTTTCGAACATCATATTCGTGAAAATGTCAAAGTTTTCTCCAGTGAGTGATGGAAATGCCTGTTTGAATCCGTACTCGGAACGAGTTCCTGCTAAGTCTTTGTTTGAGAGGACCTTAAGGTGTGAATTAAGTGATCTACACTGTTCCATGCATCTCTTCACTAAATGTGTCTCTAACTCATGCATTAGCGACCTTGATTGATACATTTTCTCTCCGTTTAATCTCACAATTGGATCTTCAGAATCATCAGAATCATGCTCTGGGCATGTATTATTCATGTGAGATTCCTGCATGTTTGCCATTAACATCACATCTGCTGTAACGGTTTCCAAATCTGCATATTCATCATCAGATGGAATATCTCCCATGACCCTTTGCAAAACAGCATTGAGATTACACCCTTCAACTTCCATTTGACTAAGTGTGGCATCGTATTCAACATTATCGTCCAAGAGTGGAGTTGAATCATAATCTTGAGCTTCCTCATCTGCAATATTTTCCGTATATGCCATAAATGCCATGCTTGGTTCGATAAGATCTTCTTCATCATCAGTATCTTCCATTGTGTTAAAGCATTCATAAGTTGAAGTCATCATGCATTTGCCTTTATCAGTAGATGCTTTTCCAAGCTTCACAAGATTTTGCAGAAGTGATTGCATGTGATCATTTAGTGTTGCAGGATGGTACTGTGGAATGAAGATAGGCTCTGGTGCATTTGGAGGAATGAAGAAGAGACCATTTGGAGTGTAACTTAAGGATCCATGGTCAACAACTGAAGATGGTGGAGGACGATCTGTGAGCCATTGTAAAAATCTCCATTTCCAAACAGTATACATTCCTGGTAGCAACATCGGAGGCCTTGATTCATTGCCAAAGAGCAGAACATGGCGAATGAGGGAGTTGTGACTTTGTTGTTGATGATACTGTTGCTGATGAGAATATTGGTGAGGAAGGTAGTTGGAAGAAGGTCCTGTTGCTGATGACTGTTGCTGATGAGAATATTGGTGAGGAAGGTAGTTGGAAGAAGATGATTGACACATTGTAGATGACATTTCTCTTCCCCTTGATTGTTGCGACATAATCGAAATAATCAAAAAAAAATGTCACACACAAGGTCGAAATAGTGATTTTTGGTTTTCCCTCCAAAATAAATTTGAAAAAATTTTCTCTCCCAAAATTTGAAAATCACTATGAAATGCAATTATAAGGTTGCAAGAAAAATTTGAGTTTCAAAAATTTTGCTGCCAAATTTCACCGAAAAAATTTGAATTTTGGGTCAAAATTTTCAACGTTATACCAAAATTTAAATTTCGTATAAAAATCGAACATTTAGTCTCCTGTAAAAAAATAAATTTTACTCAAATTTTCGCACCAAAAAAACTTTTTTTTTTTTTTTTTTTTTTTTTTTTTTTTTTTTTTTTTTTTGGAAATTAAGAAGAGAAAGATAAGGAAGAAAAACTATGATAAGAAGAGATGATGTGATTATGTTAATATGGATCGTAAAGATAAATACAGGTTGTAATTTGAAGTAGATTTGAAAAACTTGAAAAATATGGATGTCTAACTCGGTATGTAATTAGGAACTCTGACTTGGTATGTATTTTGGAACTCTAACTCGGTATGTAATTAGGAATTCTCAAACTCGATATGTTATGATAATGGTTCAAACTCAGTATGAACTGAAATCAGTCAAACTCGGAAGTTCTTGAAAAATGTTTCAAACTCGGAAGTTCATATAAGTTGTCAAACTCGGTATGTTCAGATAAGCATCCAAACTTGGTATGTAATTGAAATTCCAAACTCGGTATGTAATTAAAATTCCAAACTCGGTATGGAGTGAAAATTTGAGCAGAGTTTCCCCTTAGTAAGTTGCCACTTAGAACCTTACTCGATGTACGATAAGGCAAACAGGCTAACTCGCCAACTTAATTCCAAACTCGGTAAGAAACAAAATCCTAACTCGACAGAATACTCTAACTCGATAGAATACTCTAACTCGCTAAGCTTTGTAACTGAAACTCGATAAGTCAAATCTCTAACTCGATGGAAATAACCTAACTCGATAGAAACCCCTAACTCGGTAAGTTTTGAGAACAAAAACCTAACTCGCTAAGATCCAGAAAAACCCTAACTCGATAGATGCAATTCTCTAACTCGATGGAAATAACCAAACTCGCTAGAAAACAAATCCTAACTCGGTAAGACTAATTCCAAACTCGATATTAAGGCGATGAACAGTAACAGTTAAGCTTAAAATCAATTTTAACACCTAGTTTTTCTACCAAATCAAACCTAAATCAACCTATATTATCCCTTGGCGAATGATACCACTTGTTAGGTCATGATTTTACAACATAATCACTTAGAGATCTAGAGAGAGAAAGTAGGTAGAGAGAGAGAGAGTGGAAGGAACCCTAAATAAGAAATGAAAGACTAATAATAATATTAAGAGAACCAACCACCTCAAAGGAGGGGTTACAAGACTATATATAGGGAAGGAGTAGGGCAACACTCCCTTCCTCCCTATTCTAGAAAATGAAATGGGCTTAAGGCCCATGGGCTTGCTACATAAGCCTTAAGTTATAATAAACATACAAGCCTTAGCAACCTATTACAAGTAAATGACCGAGACTTGATAAATAGTAAAACTACGTTCCCAACAATCTCCCCCTAAGGGTCGGTCATCAAGGTTGCTTGACGTCTTCGTCTTAATCTTAGACTTTCAATGCTTTAGACGTCTTCTAAATCATTCATCGTTCTTTGTTCTTAGTTGATGTAGTTGTGATCATCTTATTACAAAATGTAATGACCGAGACTTGAATAAATATAAAAGTACGTTCCCAACAAAAACGAGACTTAATGAGATTAACTGGAATTCCACGGTTCATTTAGAGCTTAAAAAGATTCTTGAAAGTGAATTTGCTCCTCAAATTAATAACATTCATGCTCGTGTAATTCACTTTGAACAAGCATTTTTGAAAGAAACAGCTGACTTCATCACGGATCACAAATCCCTGATAAATAAGGCTAATGAATCTTTTGAGCAAATCAATGTTTTGGAAAACCTAAATGATTCTCTCTTCGAAGCTGTTATGACTACTGACATTATGTCCATCATTTTACAAACATATTCTGTTCAAGACGATGAACGACTAAGAGCTGAGAACTCCGAAATTGTTTCCAACTATGAAAATGCTCTTATAAAGCTTGAAAAAGAAAATGTGTCATATTTTAAACAACTTGATCGAAAAAAGGAAGAATGCAAGTATGACAAAATGTCGTATGAGCGTGCCTTAAAGAACATGAAAGAGCAAAATGATCTTTTCAGGGCTCAGCTTGAAAGTCAAAAAGGAAAGGGTGAGGAAACTAAGTTTGCAAAACCATTGACTTCGGAGAAACCAAATGTTTCAAACACGGTTCAAAAACCTAAAATGTCAATTTCACGGTTTGCTCCAAAAGTTGATGAGAAAAAGGATTTGACAAAACCAGTCACTCCAACACCATTGCTCAAGAAAAGTGAAAATGAAAAGATTGTTGATAAAGGAAAAGCGGTTGTCAAAACTCCTAAAGTGTTAGTACCTGGCCTTTTTGGGATTAGTCCCACTAGTGCGTCTGCCTCAACATCTAAGACAAATGACAAGTGCATAAAGGCTAATTCTAAAGAATCTAGGGATGCTAAAAAGGACAACAATATAAATCCTAATGTGTGTGCCTTACCTTCTACAGGATTAGAAAGCACCTCTAGGAGCAACAGACTAAAGCCTAAGAGCAATACAAGGAACAATAGAGTCTTGCCTGCATCTATGAGTAGTAGCAAAAATAAAGTTGAAGAAGTAGAAGAACACCCTAGGAATTTATCGCTTTGTAATAAGAGACATGTTTCATCTGAATGTAATGTCGAGCGTACTATTTCTAATGCATGTAATGACTCTGTTTGTTTAATATTCAAAAAATGTTTAATTAATGATGTTCATGATGAATGTGTTTCTAAAAATGTGTATGTTATGCCTGAACAGAAGAATGTTCCAAAAAGACCTAGTGCTAGATCCAGATCTATAGAAAGATTAGTTGCACGATTTAAGACTACCACTATTAGTCGAATGCCTAGGAACTATCTTAAGTTTTGTATGTGGATTTCGACGGGTAGAGAGTTCACTCTTCAGGATGGAAAATTAGAAATAGCTCAAGCTAAATAAGTAGCAACTGTCTATGAGTGTGATTCTGCTTTTACTCCTAACCCCATGGAACCAAATTCAAAACGGTTTCCAAATACAAACTCTTCTGTTCTTGGTAGGTTATCGAAATATGTCTTTGGATCATCGACTCGGGTTGCTCCAAGCACATGACCGGGAATTTAAAGCTGCTGATCAATTTCATCTGGAAATTCATGGGAACTGTACGATTTGGAAATGATCATGTAGCAGCTATTCGGGGTTATGGAGATCTACAATTTGGGAATTTTTTAATCACTCGAGTTTACTACGTCGAAGGGTTGGGACACAACTTGTTTTCAGTTGGGCAGTTTTGTGATGCAGATTTAGAAGTGGCATTCAAAAGAAACACGGTTTTTATAAGAAATTTGGTTGGTGATGATCTCTTAACTCGTAATCGTAGTACAAATTTGTATGCTATCGACATCAACCAAATGGCTTCTACATCACCAATTTGTCTTATGACAAGGGCAACCAAAACTAAGTCCTGGCTGTGGCATAGACGTTTATCCCATCTCAATTTCGACACCATCAACAAGTTAGCCAAAGACAACATCGTCACCGGACTTCCTAAATTCAAATACACCAAGGAACACTTATGTCCATCATGCGAACAAGGAAAAAGTAAAAGAGCATCATATAAACCCAAAACCATACCTAGTTCGGAAGCAAGGTTACATATGTTGCACATGGACTTATGTGGCCCAATGAGAGTTGAAAGCATTAATGGGAAGAAGTATATTCTCGTTATTGTTGATGATTATTCAAGATACACTTGGGTAAAGTTTTTGAGATCAAAAGACGAAGCACCAGGCATCATCATCACCTTTCTGAAGCGTATTCAAGTTCTACTTCAAGCTCCAGTAAGGATTATAAGAACAGACAATGGCACAGAATTTACAAATCAGGAGTTAAGAACTTACCTTGAAGATGTTGGAATCACACACCAAACATCAGTTGTTAGAACTCCACAGCAGAATGGGGTAGTTGAAAGAAGAAATCGAACTCTTGTGGAAGCTGCTCGCACAATGCTGATTTTTTCTAGTGTACCACTATTCTTATGGGCTGATGCTGTAGCCACTGCTTGTTTTACTCAAAACCGATCCCTAGTCCATCCGAGATTCAATAAAACACCATATGAGCTAGTGAACAACCGTAAACCTGACATCTCTTACCTTCACGTGTTTGGCGCTTTGTGCTATCTGACGAATGATAAAGAAGATCTAGGAAAGTTAAAAGCTAAGGGTGATATTGGAATATTCATTGGATATTCAGAAAACTCGAGGGCATTCAGGGTGTATAATAGAAGAACAAAAAGGATAATAGAGACGATGAATGTGAAGTTTGATGAGATTTCACAAATGGCTTCTGAGAGATACACTCTAGAACCCGTGCTTAATCCAATGGCTTCTAATCAAAACGGATTAGGACCCGCACTAAACCAAAAGACTTCTGGACACATCAGTTCAGGACTCGTACCTTAAGGAGCTCAGTCAACAAACACGGATAAACCTTCAGAACAAGAACTGGAAAACTTCTTCGAGTTAATGTTTGATGAATATTATGGTGGAACTTCGACTAATGCATCTCAACAACATTCCGTTGCACCCGCTCAAAACCATCAACCACCACCACCACCACCATCATAAGATGCATCTACCACAAACGAAGCTGAAGCACCAACTACATCAACATCATCTACATCTACTCAAGTAACTCCAGTACTTGAAACTGTTCTACCAAGAGTTGATGAGCAAAACCAAGACACAAATTTTCAAGAAGAACCAACAAATAATTCAAATGATGTTACGTTAGAAGAAGAAGAAGAAGTATTTGAAAACCCGTTTGCAACAGACTCTGCTGAATCTTCTTCAAGGTTACAAGAACCATCTAACACACATTTGTTACACCCAAGGTACCCTTCTACGTTTAAATGGACAAAAGACCATCCAATAGAACATGTTATTGGTGAACCTTCAAAGCCAGTTCAGACAAGGAGACAACTTGCCACCGATCTCGAATTGTGCATCTACATTTGCTCAATCAGCCTCAAAGAACCAAAGAACATTCGGGAAGCAATGGCAGAAAACCCTTGGATTGAAGCGATGCAGGAGGAATTTCTTCAATACCTGTTACATGATAGTTGGGAACTTGTTGAACGACCACTTGATAAACGTGTTCTTGATCTCAAGTAGTTGTGGAAGAACAAACTGGATGAGGAAATGACTGTTATTCGCAACAAAGCTCGTCTCGTGGCTAAAGGTTATCCACAAGAAGAAGGGATAGATTTCGAGGAATCATTCGCGCCTGTAGCTAGACTTGAAGCAGTCCGGATTTTCTTAGCCTATGCACCTCACAAAAACATCACAGTCTATCAGATGGACATTAAGACTGCTTTCTTGAATGGAACTCTGAAAGAAGAAGTGTATGTGAGTCAGCCAGAGGGATTCATCGACAAAGATAATCCAGACTACGTCTACAAGCTTAAGAAAGCAATTTATGGTTTAAAACAAGCTCCAAGAGCGTGGTATGACGAACTATCATCTTTCTTGCTCAAAAACAATTTCACAAAAGGAACGGTTGATGACACCTTGTTTATCAAAAAATTCAAAGATGACATTTTGATCGTTCAAATTTACGTGGACGATATTATTTTTGGATCAACCAATCCTAACCATTCAAAACATTTTGAAAATCTCATGAAAAGTAAATTTGAAATGTCCATGATGGGGGAACTAAAATTCTTTCTTGGTTTACAAATCCATCAATCCCCTCGTGGTATTTTTATCAATCATGCTAAATATACTATAGAGATTTTGAAAAAACATGGAATGGAAAACTGTGATTCTGTTGGTACACCAATGGTCACTTCACCAAAAATAGGTGCTGATTTGTTTGGGAAACCTATCGATCAGAAGAAATATCGGAGCATGATCGGTTCTCTCATGTACCTAACCGCTAGTCGACCAGATATTCAATTTGCTGTAGGTTTGTTAGCACGGTTTCAGGCAAAGCCTACCGAACTTCACCTCAAAGAGGTTAAACGGATCTTTCGGTACCTACGAAGCACCATTAACATGGGACTTTTGTATCCGAAGGATTCGGAGTTTCATCTAACAACATTTTCAGATGCAGACCATGCTGGTGATCAAGTTACAGCAAAGAGTACATCAGGTGGAGCACAATTTTTGGGTGAAAAGCTAGTAAGCTGGTCGTCAAAGAAACAGGATTGTACTGCACTATCAACCGCCGAAGCCGAGTATGTGTCTCTATCTGCGTGTTGTGCCCAAGTTCTTTGGATGCGGACACAGCTCACAGATTATGGCTTTACTTTTGACAGAATACCTATGTATTGTGACTCAAAAAGTGCCATAGCCATCTCGTGCAATCCCGTACATCACTCTAAGATGAAGCTTATCAAAGTCCGCTACCATTTCATCAAAGAACACGTGGAAGAAGGTACTGTTGAATTATTTTTCGTTAAGACAGATTACCAACTCGCCGATCTTTTTACTAAAGCCCTTCCAAAAGAACGTTTTGACTATTTAGTTCGACGAATTGGCATGCGAAGCCTAACTCCTGAGGAGCTAGAACTTCTTCTCGAATCTTCTTGAAAAAGTTTTCAAAATCGCTTCGCTGTAAATTTTTTTTTGAAAAACAAAATACAAAATTTGAAAAACCAACAAAAACAAAATACAAAAATATAAAATTTCAAAAAATACAAAAATAATATAAAATCAAAAAATCCAAAAATATTCTTCTCACGACATGTCTCTCGTATAAATCAATATTCTGTACGTTTCTAGAAATGTCATTCAACAATGATACGGACATGTACAGATGCTTGAGCGGGTGTTCTTTTTAATGTTTTTCTAAAACATGTCGTTTCTCAAAATTTTCGTCACAATGGCTTTCGTATACATCAGTACGAAACCCGGACCCGAACAATGACTTCTGATTATTTTCAAATCAAGGACTCGTATGTTCAATGACGAACTCTTTTTCAAAAAGTTCGAGTCTAAACAAACGAAAAAGATTTCAAGCATAAACTCGTTTTCCAACAAAATTCTTGAGCACTTTTTCAAGATTGTTCAAAAGATTTCTCAAAATCTCTCAAAATGAGTGCTCAAGATGACTCCCTCAAAACCCTTAAGTAATTTTAAATATGCTATCATTAAGGGGGAGTACAAACACTAAAATGTTCCGATTTCATGCAAAATCAAATCTGTCTATCTCTCCAAAAAGCTTTTTTATTAATCAGTTGATATCAAAAATATCACGCTATGCTATTTTTGAGGGGGAGAAGACATGATTAAAATGTGATCAAAGATGTTTAAAGTTTGTGACTGAATCTCAAAAGAGCTCGACTCAGTAAGTAACAATGAATTGACGAAGCTTAAAATGTCATTAATCGAAAAGACTTGTCCTGGACGGGTAATAATTTCAAGCTAGTCTAACTAGTGATGTAAGCGTATCTCGAATAGGACTTGTCTGAGTAGAATGTACCATATCGAGAGACTTTCTTTGGACTTGACCAGGATGGGTAATAACTTCAAGCTAGTCTAACTAGTGATGTAAGCGTGTCTCGAATCGGTCATGTTCACTGAAAGTGGATCAATTCAAAAAATTGCTTACTCCTCTCGCATGTGCAAATTTCTTAAATATACATGAGCACATGTGAAAGGGGAGTCCTTCAAAAGAAATGCAAAACTCTCGAAGTGTCAACAATGTGTTTTATTATTATAAACACTTTGAGAGATTTTCAATAAATGGTTTCATGGCAATGATAGGATAGTCATTGAGTTATTAGGTGACTAAGGTTAGGAAAAACCGTCCTATGATCCGCCAGAGCCGGAGGGATCTACCCAAGGACAATTCCAATAGATTAGAATTAGAGGTCCTTAGGTATGATTGAAAAAAGGAGAAAATGAGAAAGGAGAAAGAAGGGATTGAAGAATTAAAAAGAAAAGTTATGAAAAAGGGTGAAAAGAAATAGCCCTCCAAATGTTCAACCTTAGGGCAGACACCGGGTTCAACTCATATGCTACTGGTTGTTACTAAGATGACACCGGTATTGAAGACAAAGACGTCATGGACCCAGTGACGCACTGCACTAAACCTTCTTAACCACTCAAGTTCTCTTGAAAGAGCTTGTTTCATTCTCACGGGGAACCGGTGTAATCTATCGATCTGTCTATTAGAGATGATTGATATTGAAGCAGGAGACCTCTCCCTAATCTCCGCATAGGAAACCAAATGTGCACTTATCGAGTCTAGAACCCCGAGATTCATCAAAAGATCTCATAGGAACACATGATATTTCTACACTGGTTGTTCAACATTAAGAACGCCAGATGTAAACTTAAGAGTCCTACGCAGATCTTAGCAATCTGCCAGAACATTTATGAGAGGATTCACATTTGTGATTCTCAATGATTGAATGGAAATTCCTGCCAGGGTCAACATCAAGCAGCCCTGACAGCAGGTCACTTCGGTAACTTCTTATGGGTTACGCTTAGTGTTCGTGGTGGTTTCAAACGGTCTACAGTCGTGGAGTGATCCCCAGAGACTCACCCAGTCATTGAGCTACTAAGTAGGTCTTGTAAGCTCTCTTGAGAGTATCTGACATGGGAACGACCTTGGTAAGGGTTAGAAGGAGTCTTCACACTATGCTGTTGACGATCTCTAATTCTTATCTGTAAGTACCAGATGTTTTATTGCTAACTGTTTATATGCAGGGACACTTCATCTCCATGGCGACAGATTCCGTGCTCATACATGCATCTCGAAGTCAAAGGAAAGTTCTCACAAAGATCAAAGCAAAGAAAGGTTCAAAGAAAGATTCTACGCATTGTGAAAGAATCTACTGAAGTAAAGTGACAAAGATCTGTGTGAAAGAACGGGAACTACAAATGCATGTATCACAAAGACTGAAGATGTATGAGCATGTCGGAATGGCAAACAACCACCACGGATGCAGAAGTGACGAAAGGCAGATAACTCCACATCACATAGGAACAAAGAACGATGAAAATTCAGTTATCAAAGATCACAAAGCATGAAGGAACAAAGACTAAAGACTATTCTACAATGACACACAAAGTTAAAGACAAAGAACACGGAAGACCCAATCACGTGGAGCATCATTCGAATGACCACCCCTTAGGGGGAGATTGTTAGCATTAAAAATATATATATAGAAGTGATGGTCATTCTCATTGTATAACTTTGTGTTGTTTGTTAAGACTAGTAATAGTTTAGTCATTGGGCTTTGGACTTGGCAAGCTAATATGTTATATGCTATGTTTCATAAGCCTTGTTATCTAATCATGTAACCAAGTCCAAGCCCAAGCCCAAGCCCATTGAAAGCCTATGTATGAAACTATAAAAGGCACCTTACCTCTCATTTGTAAGGTGTGCTTGTGTGTGTATTTGTGTGTGTTTTCTCTTGAATAAAAGTTCTCATTTCCATCTCTCTCTCTATATATACATGAATTACATTTATACATATCAAGTCACCATCTTTCATCTCTACTTCATCTTTGCTTCTATTGTGTGTGATAAAGTTGTGTTATCTAAGGTCCTACAATTCTGCAAAACAATACATTTTATAAAGTAAATAGAAGGAAACAAAATAGTAAACAGAAGTAAATGATATTGTAGTTTAAATATCATTTAGGTAAATGATAGCTGCTATCTAATGGTGAATTTATGCAATTGAATGATGGATATATTTTCAAATGCTCTGTTCTTGCTGTAATAGAGTTTACTTTTGTCAGATATATAAGTTACTATTGGCCGTTATAAGAGAAAACTTATTATCCGAT
This sequence comes from Artemisia argyi, assembly GCA_030686995.1. Lineage (NCBI taxonomy): Eukaryota > Viridiplantae > Streptophyta > Magnoliopsida > Asterales > Asteraceae > Artemisia > Artemisia argyi. The sequence continues at coordinate 77,816,067 of CM060682.1, forward strand.
TTTAAATGTATAGTGCAGTATGTTGTGTTCTGTTTCAAGATTTAGGTGGGTCAAAATACTTGTATTTATACTAATAAGGTACCAAAAAAATATATTGTAAAGATCAAAGTCGATTTCATTATTTATCTAAAAAATATACATGATTTGTATGGTTACGGAATATGTTAGATATCATACCTGGGCATCTTGCAAGACAAGATCAAGGCTGTATGGATCGCGAGCAGCATTCAACCTATGCGAATGAAATATAGATATGCACCTAGCTTGAACAGATATGTCATCCAACATAGGATCCACATCTTTGATAGGGGTGATCTTTTTATCCTTGCCATTTCCTGATATACAATAAATAAATACCATAAATTAAAATGTTTTATGAATAACAAAATAAAGTTTACGTATGAAGAGAACTTTATAAAATCAATCTCATTGCAATAATTTCTAAAAAATTATAAAACATTGTTATTAATTTGACTGACAAAAATCCTGATCCACCAGGACCTCCTGCACCCTTTGAACCTCCAAATCCTCCAGAACCTCCAGTACCTTCAAAACCTCCATTCTTTCTGAAACTGCTACCTGGAACATTTGGTGACTTTTGGTAGCCCATGTTACCATTTCTTTTGCCTGAAAACTTATTCAACATGATGAAATTGATTTTCAAATTGATTATTGATTATGTGGTATGAGGATGATGACTGGGTAGACTAATTAGGCGAGTTATTTATACTGTGAAGGTAGGGTTTTGAAATGCCAAAATCACTATGATTTTGGGGTAATATTGATATTTGAAAATCATCCGTGATTTTGTTGATACGATTTTCAAAACAAACAACAATCATAGTGATATAAGGAATATTTATGGAATGTTTTCCAAATTTTGTTGAATGTTATGGAATGTAAATTTCAGTTTCAACTAATCCCGGTGTCAAAGTGAGAGAATCACGGGGTTAGCGCTATTGATTGAAACAAAAAACCTTCCAAATTATAATGAAAATAAATTGTGATGAATTTGTTAATATTTCTGAATAAAACTTTGCATAAGTAAAAATGTAATTAAAATAATTGAAAAAAAAAAATCAAAAAAATTGTTCATATGGTTAATCCTAATCTGAAAGTGAAGAGTGGATGAAATGAATGTGTTTTTTTGTTTTTTTGATTTGATCCGTCTTATGGTTATGTGTTTGTGTTTTGGAAAGTGGAAGAAATGATAGCATGTTATTATTGTTTTGTATACTTTAAACCAAAAGACCAAGTGCTCCGTTGGTTGAGAGCAAGTGGAATTACTCAACATGCTCGGGTTCTAATCCCACTTGTGACCTTTTTTTAGATAAAGTCGAAATGTAGTTGCCACGTGGAGCTGCCAGCAGGGACAAAGGTGATGACTGGGCATATGACTCATATTATCCAGTTAGCACTGTCATGGGTACAACTTTGATAGCATCATGTGCAAGTCGAAACTTGTCTCATATATTTATATATATATATATATATATATATATATATATATATATATATATATATATATATATATATAGATATATATATATATATATATACATGTATATATACATGTATATATATATATGTATATATATATATATATATATATATATATACATGTATGTATATATATATACATATATATATACATGTATATATATATGTATATATATACATATATATATATATATACATGTATGTATATATATATATATATATATATATATATATATATATATATATATATATATATATATATACATACATGTATATATACATGTATATATATATGTATATATATATATATACATGTATGTATATATATATATACATATATATATACATGTATATATATATATATGTATATATATATACATATATATATATATACATGTATGTATATATATATATATATATATATATACATGTATATATATATATATATATATATATATATATATATATATATATATATATATATATATATATATATATATACATATATATATATATATAGATATATATATATATATATATATATATATATATATATATATATATATATATATATATATATATATATATATATATACCCTCATTCTTTTAACAAGTTCAGTCCTTGGTGGTGGCTTGTTATCGTTACAATGTTTGTTTGATTGTGTGTTCTAACAATTTTTATATGGTAACAATTGACGCAATGAGGTGTATAACACATTCATAACTACAACTCCACCTAACTCTCTAAATACGTTAAGAGCACTAAGTGCAGTGCAAGTTATAAGGGTGTTCATGTTATGTCAGCTTTTACCTTATAACATTCCTTTAATACAAAATCAAAAAAGGGTTATTAGACTCATAGGTTACTGAACTTTGCAAAATTGTTCGCGTAAGTTACTAAAGTTTTTTTTGTTCAAATCAGGTTACTGAATTTTCACTACCGGGCAGATAATTTACTGGTATATTTTTAAAGCTGTTGTAGCAGGTTGCATTACATGCTGGCAATGAAATATAAGGTTATGATACAAATAAGTTACTGAACTTTATGAATTTGTTCGCCTAAGTTACTAAGTTTTTTTGTTTATTTGTTTATTTTTTTAATTTTTTTATTCAGGTTAATGAACTACGTGATTTGGTATAGATTTTTGCCTCTCAATACTTCCCTTCCTTCTCTCTAAAATAGTATCACCCAAGAACACCACCATCACTTCCGTCATCCCACCACCACCGACGTCATCCAAATTATATTGTCCCTTCTTATTATTGAAAGTCGATAATATACCATATGGGCTTATTGATCAATTGCTATGTTTTATCTGACTAACTGATGTGTTATATTACGTCTAATTTTAAATTTATATTTTGCCGACTTTCCTATTAGATTAACACTAATGGGCAGTGTACCCGGTCAATCCTAGGTAGTTGGTTAAGTACGTGTCGTTCGCAAGGAGCAAATGAACTTAATAGCTAACCTAATGTATTTATATAGTTTTATAGGGGCTTTTGATTTGAGAATAATTAAACTACTAAAAACAGTAAAAGTAAATTAAACTACACTATACTACTAGTGTTTTGATCAAATTAAAGAAGTGCTAGCCATATTAATCCTACTACATTTGCATTTATCCGTTTGTTACTACAATCACTTAATGATTCATATTAGTGACGTCAAGATCATGCAGATAACATTTTCCTATCTATATTAAACTAGGGCAGAAGGTCACAATACTCTTAGTTCTATGAAAGCAACTTATGTCCCTGAAGCAATTTATAGGTCCACTCAGTCACAGTCACGCATAAAGTGGTGTCAACTAATCTATATAATTTATCTGAGATATCCTAAGGGTTGTAAAGTAATACTGATGCGTGGGAATTGCACCAGGCTTTACCTCTCGAGGGATCTCGAGAAGCTTACAACCCCCACCAGGCAGTGTACCTGATCGTTGTAGTATAGTATAGTGACAAGTACCGGGGGATTGATCGTTCAACTCAGGAATAGTGTCGCTAGGATTAGAAAGCCTAAAAACTAGGTTTAGAGGTGAGGGATGATTCTTTTTGTATTTTTATATTTTTATGAAAGCAAGTAAAATCTCGGGTTTCGGAAGAGTGGGCGGAATTAGTTGCTAGTCAACTAACCCAATAACTAAAGATGCAATCAAAATAAAATAACAAAAATGTAAATAAAGCTAATTAAACTAGTGATGTGAACAGTAATTGGGAGAATTGTGTTTACTTAGATTTCACTACTCCCTAGATATCTTTTACAGGTTAATTGTTTGTTACAGTTGCGTGGATGACGGGTTATATTCCTTAATACCAATCGTGGGGTGGCGTACGTACTTCCCCAACTCTATAAGCTCCTACTTCAATCCTATGTCGAGCCTGCAAGAACCTCCTAACATGGGATCACTAGAATTCGCTCATGCATTAAATACAACCATAAAAACCTAGTACGCATTGGTTCATGTTTCTTAAGACGTTCAAGCAAGTTACACAATGGAGATCTGCCAGTTTTCTTAAGCCTAACATCGAAATCATTCATCCATTACAACTATAAACAAGCAATCAACCTATAATCAACATCTAGGTTTCATTACATCTAAGCAAACACACAAAAGATCTAGCCTAGCATGTTAAAATCAAGACAAGCGTAAGATATATTCAAACAACAAATAGACATATTGAATGAATTGAAATGATACTTATCTTAATTGAACATGAAGGGTTTCAAGGGGTGAAAACCCTTGAAAATACTGTAAAAGTCGTTCTAGGGTTTATTCAATTCGACCCTAAAATTCTCCTCTCTTTAGAATGAAAATAACAAAGACTATATATAGATTTCCTAAGGTGACGGCGTCAAGAAGAAACTTCTGACGCCGTCAACCCGCCGCCCATAATATTCTCGGACTGCCTAGATCCAGATCTGACGCCGTCATGTGTAATGTTGCTCTGGGCCGTCACCACTTTTACTCTTAACGGCGTCATCAAAATCCTCTTGACGCCGTCAGGTACTGTTCCCAGCAAGGAAAATTAAGACTTTGCCGTTTTCTTCACTTTTATGCTCCAAAAACGTCCAAAATGCTTCCTTTTCCAGAATTCACTCCAAAAGTACCTAAAATCACAAAAGAAACGATTTAGGGCAATATTTGATCAAATAAATTCCAATTCCGGCTTAAATGACCCCCTAAAAACGGATCATTTTTCGCCTCATCAAATACCTACTCGTCCCAAGGTGAATCCTATGTGGGGGAGCACTTATGTTAACTTACTTGTTTTAATATTTAAGGTCTAACCTTAGACAGGTCCGCCACAAGTCCTAACGGCACCGAACATGAAGGCAGATCACAAACACCAACCATTAAGATACGGATTACCTACATAGCTAAAGATCTACACTATGATAACCTTGAAAATAGACTTTCAATATTTTAAAAAATATATGGAACATACTATTTGAACGATAAACATATAAATTATCTATGCATTAGGTCTTTATAAAAGGAATAAAATCAATGTAGCAATCATAAGATGGCTAACACCTAAGGGTGTTTGCCCATAATCTCAGTAGCAAACAAAAAACTAAATACAAATGATTTGCAAACAAATGACATAATGAAATCGACAAGCAAACTGATTGAATATACTTCGTGTGATGATACGAGACCTTCCTTTTTTGATTTATTCACTTTGGAACTGATTTCTTGGTAATACAAAGTTTCTTTTCACGTTTGGTGGTGGTGGAATGGTGTGAAAACAGGAAGCTAGGGCTTTGTATTTATAGTTTCCCGTTTGACGTCCCGATACGGCGTATTGCCAGAGTTCAATAAACCGTATTCTTCTTATCTTCGATACGTGATAAATTCTTGTAAGTGTTTTGATATGGCGTATCTCCAGAGATGGATACGCCGTATGCACTTGTCAGGATTATACAGATTCTTCATTAATGATCCAAGTTCTGATGTTTTTCATTTCTTTTCCGGTATTGCTCCATGAATAATAAAACTCATAAACTTAAACAATTAAGTATCAATTCAAATATAAGAATATAATAAATGACCAATCTATATGGGATAAATGTTAATAAATGTAGTACTTATTTGATGCTATCACTAACCCTCTAATAATAGTAACTATTATGTTCATTCATTAAGTCTTAACCATGTGCATTTTTCGTACGTGAATGACGTTTTTGTTTCTCAAATATGGTGCTAGATATGCAGATAGATAGCAGTTTGAAAACAATGAAGTTTTTATTATAAAGAAGAAATTTAAAGAGGAAGAAGATGAGGTATTTTGGTCCGTTAACTTTTAATAATCAAAAATATTAGTGACATGTGGAAACTTAAAAAAAGCGTGTTGTTTATTTTTCAGCTTTCACCCACCAATTTATTGATCTTGGTTTTCTTAAGATGCGTTTTTATAAGATTTGAATATTGCAAGCGTTTGTGGTTGTTATTTTCAAATATGAAATTTGTGTGAGTTAGGGGTTTATTTCCGAATCTCAAATTGCATAAGTTCAGTAATCTGATCGACAAAAAAAAAAAAAAAAACAAAAAAACAAAAAAGCCTTTTGTATCTTAGGAGAATAATGGGCCTCACTTGCTTAGGCGGATGGATAAAACCAATCATGTCCTGGTAACTAGTGAGAGGAGTAACGTGATTGAACATTTTTATTATGTTGAGTAACTTAATTAATGGACTGGTATACTTCAGTAACCTGTTTAATAAAAAAAATGAAAAAAAATAAAAATAAAACTTAAGTAACTTAACCGAACAAATTCGCAAAGTTCACTGACATATTTGTCTAATATAACACTATCCCCAATAACATTCTTATAACACACAACTAAAAGACTCAATCACTTCACTTTTACACTTAAAAAACCACACACAAAAACTTCATTTATGCACATGGCGATGGTGCCTATAATGTCTTACCCTGTTGCCGTTATACTGGCACCGTAGGTGCAAAAGAGGCTATAACATGGTGCCTATTAGAGGTGGCAAAACGGGCAGGCTGGGCGGGCACAGGCCACGGGTCAAACGGGCTACGGGCTAAACGGGCACGAGCCAAACGGGCGCATTTTATACAAATCGTTTTAGAAAATACCCAAAATGACGAAATAAATTTCTCAAACTTAACACTTTATTTATATTTAAAAAATTAAATATATTACATCTAAAAATTTTTCTTTAAAAACAATTGTAATGTTATCCAAATGAAAGAAAATATGTGCCCATTTATGCGCATTTAACTTTTAAATGGGCAATATATGCCCGTTTAAAAAAAAAGAAAGGGGACCGAATGTGCCCAAATCTTTTAAAAGTTTGCTCATTTAGCATTTTTTTTTTTTTTTTTGATTTTGGACACAAATTGCCACCTCTAGTGCCTATAACACAAAATCGTGCCCTAATAAAATTGCAAAATACGTGCTAAATTATAGAGCTCGAAATTATTATTATTAAATTGTTATAATTGTCATCCAGAACTAAGCAAGACATTTGTAACTTCCTACCAAAACTAACCGGAAAAAACAAAATTACTTTTTAATAAAAATTGTGACAAATATGCATCTAACAAATGGCACACATTACCAACCAAAACATCTTTTGTAATTTTCCACCAAAATAATCGCAAAAATAAAATTACATTTGTTAATAAAAATTGTAAAGAGTTTATTAAAGCCAAGTGATGCAAATGTTTAGAATACTAAGTGCTAATTATTTGATTTAACATATATAACAGATATATATACCACATGTAAAGCATTTAGGGTGCGTTTGATATGCGTGATAGAATCACTATATGTATAAATTTGAGAATAGAGTTGAATGAAAATAGGTATGTAGATATCACTTTTAATAGGTATCCACATACCCACTAAATCATACTCCTATGAGGAAACCCACATATCATGGGTATCCTCATTTCATTGTGGTGGGCCCCATAACCAACCAAACAATATTAATGACTTTCAAAGTTATAAATTCATTCCCATAATGGGATACCAAACGCACCCTTAATATTTGATTTCCTCTTTTCTAAAATGTAATTAATGTACTGTTTTAAATAATTGAAAGTGATAACATACAATGTAAAACTTACAAATGCTCTCCTTACTTTTGTTTCAAAACATTTTTTTGGTTAAAAGGTTCTACACCCGATGAAGATATTACCAAAAAAAAAAAAAAAAAAAAAAAAAAAAAAAAAAAAAAAAAAAAAAAAAACGTTTATGTACATAGGATGCGGGTGCATCCCGCATATCAGCACGTTATACAGACGGTAAAGCTTACATAACAAAACATTACTATTCTGATAAGAAGGAAACATACGATTACCCATTAGAATACATTTGACTTAAGATCAAATATAAACTAACGTCTAATTTGACTACAAATCTTTTATATAATAAAGGAATTACATTATATCAGAGTGATTTCGCAAAATCAAACTTAGTGGAAAAAAATTGGATCAATAGGAAAGCTCGATTTTGACACATAGGCAAAATCGAGCAATATGATTGGCCAATAAAAAGTCAAAATTGAATTAATTTTGGTTAAAATTTAATAAATTTGGTGAAGAATTTGATTAAGAAAAAAAAAACACATAAAAATATAGGTGCCAAATTTATAAAAATAAAAACTTAAAAAAAGAGGAGGTAATTAATAAAACATTAATGATTGAATTTTAAATATATTATACGGAGTTAAGTGTAAAATTATAAATCATCATGGTTTTTGATAACTTTAGATAATAAACAAATAACCCCTTACACATTATACCCCATATACTTTATAATATGAACTTTGTTTACAATTACATGAGTATTAGTATTAGCTTGAGACTTCCATCCATTAAATTTATAAAATTTTATAAATATACAAATTAGTTTTAATATACGTTAAATATCTTTATAATAAATATTAGTTTTAAACTTTCATCTATTAAAATATTCTTTTTACTATGTACGTTAAATAAGGACTCATGTTATCCTATTTAAAATTTTAATCTATGCGTACACGGATTTGAATATTAAATACGGCTAAATTATTATTAACGGTAATATAAATATCAAAATTTAATTACGAATTACTGTGATATGAAAATAAATATACGTGATTGTACTTATAACAACGAATCATATAATTATTATTTAAAACAAAAACTTAAAAAAAGAGGAAGTATTAATAAAAGGGAAAATGGCAGGAAAAGGCATCATACTTGCAACTTATTGTCATTGTATGTGGTGTCCTTTTTTTTTTTTTTTTTGAATTTGGCACTAACCTTTTCAAAACAGGCCATTGTGTGTACCCGTGACCTGCTGAGCAGGTTGACTTAACGGTCGTTAGTCCCTATTATTGCAGCGTTAGTCCTTTTTCCAAGTTTTCGTCAGTTTTTGTCCGTCTTCGCACGTTTTTGTCCGTTTTCGCACGTTTTCGTCCGTTTTTCCATGTTTTCATTTGTTTTTGCACGTTTTCGTCCGTCTTCGCACGTTTTCACACACTTTCGTCTGTTTTTACACGTTTTCTCCTGTTTTTACACGTTTTCGTCCGTTTTTTCACGTTTTCGTCCGTCTTCGCACGTTTTCGTCTGTTTTTACACGTTTTCGTCTGTTTTTTCACGTTTTCGTCCATTTTTTCACGTTTTCGTCTGTTTTTTCACATTTTCGTCTGTTTTTACACGTTTTCGTCTGTTTTTTCATGTTTTCGTCTGTTTTTTCACGTTTTCGTCCGTTTTTTCACGTTTTCGTCTGTTTTTACACGTTTTCGTCTGTTTTTTCACGTTTTCGTCCGTTTTTTCACGTTTTCATCTATTTTTACACGTTTTCGTCTATTTTTCACGTTTTCGTCCGTCTTCGCACGTTTTCGTCCGTCTTCGCACGTTTTCGTCTGTTTTCGCACGTTTTCTTTCGTATTTACACGTTATCGTCTGTTTTCCACGTTTTCGTCAGTTTTTGTCCGTTTTCGTCCGTCTTTCGCACGTTTTTGTTCGTTTTCCATTTTTTCGTCCGTTTTTGAACGGTTTCGTCCGTCTTCGCACATTTTCGTCTGTTTTTACACGTTTTAAAAACTTGCGAAAACGGACAAAAATGTGCGAAGACGGACGAAAACGTGCAAAGACCGACGAAAACATGCGAAGACGGACAAAAACGTGAAAAAACAGACAAAAACGTGAAAAAACAGACGAAAACGTGTAAAAACAGACAAAAACGTGAAAAAACGGACGAAAACGTGAAAAAACGGATGAAAACGTGAAAAAACAGACGAAAACGTGTAAAAACAGAGGAAAACGTGCGAAGACGGACGAAAACGTGAAAAAACGGACGAAAACGTGTAAAAACAGACGAAAACGTGAAAAAACAAAGGAAAACGTGTAAAAACAGAGGAAAACGTGCGAAGACGGACGAAAACGTGAAAAAACGGACGAAAACGTGTATAAACAGACGAAAACGTGAAAAAACAGACGAAAACGTGTGAAAACAGAGGAAAGCGTGCGAAGACGGTCGAAAACGTGAAAAAACGGATGAAAACGTGAAAAAACAGACGAAAACGTGAAAAAACAGACGAAAACGTGTAAAAACAGACGAAAACGTGCGAAGACGTGCGAAAACGAATGAAAACATGGAAAAACGGACGAAAACGTGCGAAAACGGACAAAAACGTGCGAAAACGGACAAAAATGTGCGAAGACGGACGAAAACAGACAAAAACTGACGAAAACGTGGAAAAAGGACTAACGCTGCAATAATAGGGACTAACGACCGTTAAGTCAACCTGCTCAACCTGCTCAGCAGGTCACGGGTACACACAATGGCCTGTTTTGAAAAGGTTAGTGCCAAATTCAAAAAAAAAAAAAATGACGCTACATACAATGACAATAAGTGGCAAGTATGATACCTTTTCCTGCCATTTTCCCTTAATAAAACTTTGGTGGGTCAATTTTAAATAAATTATATAAAGCTAAGTGTAAAATTACAAGTTTTCATGTTTTTTAATAACTTTAGAGAAAAACAAATAACCCCTTATACTTTATATCCCATATACTTTATAGTTTATAATATTAACTTTGTTTAAAATTACATAAGTATTAATATTAGTTTTTAGAATTTCATCCATTAAAATTACAAAATTTGGTAAATATGCAAATTAGTTTTAATACACGTTAAATATTTTGTAAATTAATTTTAGTTTTAGACTTTTCTAGAATATTTTTTCAAATAAGGACTCATGTTATTCTATTTAAAAGTTTAATTTAAGCGTACACGAGTTTGAATATTAAATACGGCTAAATTATTAGTAACGGGAATATAAATATCAAATGGTAAGCACGAGTTAGTGTGATATGAAAATAAATATACGCGATTCTACTTATAACGACTCATGAAATTGTTATTTGAATTTTATATATGAATATCCATAAAAACATTTTAAAAACTTTATGGAGCATATTTTAACTTTATCAACGCTCATTATGTGATACTAAACTCGCACATTTTGTACAACATGAAATCAATAGTTAAAGTTAAACAACAACATCAACCTCAACCTCAATATGTCTGTCAGTTAAAAACATTATACAAAGCTTAAAAAAAATATGGGTTAGATAGTCATTGTTTAATTTAGAAGATATTCTCCTTAAATTCTAAAAATAAAAAATGCACGCATCACAATCCTTATTTGATAACAATCACCTCCTAAATAAAAAAAAGAAAAACTACATAGGTGATAACCAAACTTTATTCATTGACGTGATGTTTCATTAAAAAAAAAAACAAAAAAAAGGTAATAGTTGGCTGTTGTAAAGGAATTAAACGTATGTACATGAGAATTATTAAGCAAGTATATATATATATATATATATATATATATATATATATATATATATATATATATATATATATATATATATATATATATATATAGTTTTTAATCAGGTTATTACGTTACTATACTACGATAATGTTATTGAGTTTGTAATCACGGGTGTGAGATACAACTATTCTTCTATACTTATGATTATATGTTAACCTCTTTTTGCTTCTTAATAGAATCCGAAAGAGACCTTGACAGAACTTTGACTAATGCGTTATCTAGCTGATAGTTTTAGTAACCTTTTTTTATGGTTTAACTTTTTTTATATACACATCAACTTTTAGTAACTTTTTTTTAGTGTTTTATTGAAAACTTCTACACTTAATATTTGTGGTTTTACTATAAACATGCTAAGCTATGATAGAAATAGTTTTGAGTTCATGTTATTATTATTATTATTATTTTTTTTTATTATTTTTTTTAACTTCTCAAAAAAGCTTATAGCTTTATTACAAACTTATTATGTTATGGTAATTGAATAAGCCAATAAGCACCTTTAATAAGAATAACCAAACACCCCTTTAGTTCTAATTTGAAGTTTTATGATCTTATCACACACACTAAAATGTAATGCAATTTGTTGTGTGCGTTTAGAGGAGGATGAAGTATCAACACATGATTGTCGTGGAAGGATTTTTTACGCCTGCTCAAGGGAAGAATGTATAATTAAGTTGAGTTGCTGATTTAGATAATACATGAATATATTTTAATGTACAAAGGTGTGTTTTAATGCATATATGGGGACAAGTGTCTTTGAATGAGTTAGTGAAACTTAGCAAGTGTTTGACGCAATATGGGTGTCAACCAACGGTTTAAAATATTAGTGTCTTTTACCTTGATGATTTAGGCCAATTGTGAAGAAAATTGCACTAAAGTGAAAGGTCGGTAAGAATTCAAACAATCTTAAAAGACTTGCGAATGTAATTTTTGGCATTTTTTTCATGCATTTATAATTTACTTATACAAGTAATAATAATTTCCATATAAAGTTCGGTCTCAGAGAAAAATTATTCTTATACATTATGCATAAACGTATTCTACCATTTCATCTTTTTTTTTCTCTTTACGTAATAAAGAAGCTATAGTGTAAGCATTTATGTTAATTTGGTAAGTTTATGATCAAACATGAGAAGTAAATAGTACAAACTAATGAAAATACAATTTTTCAAACAAAAGGTACATTGGTAAACATGGTATGATGGTTATTCATAATAAAGAAAATGAATCAATCTTCAAAGCTATCTAAATATGCTACATATTTTAACGAAAAGGGCAAAGTACTAATCTAGTACAAAATCATTTTTTTGGTCCCCATCATGGTTACTTTTTGAGTAAATTCCCCAAATGGTCATGCGCATCTACGCAACTCCGCAACCTATCTCAGAACGTGACACGTGTACATTTTCTGGGGCCCACACCAACTACTATAACTAACAAAAATACTTAACCTTTGTGCTACTCAACCGGCGGCTATTGATCCACGTGCAAAAGTGTACTAAAAAGTACATTGGGAATGAGCAAAAAGTACATGTCTAGTCTTGTCCTTTGTACAATTGTATCTACTTTTTATAATACTTTTTATAAAAAAACATATGGATCCATTATTATCCAGGTTACACATTAAAAAAAAATGTAACATATCAAAAAAAAAAAAAAAAAAAAAAAAAAAAAAAACACCGATCACCCTCCTTTCTTCCATTAATCTTTTTGATCACTTCATCTTCTCCGATCATCCTCCTTTCTTCCGATCACATCATCTTCTCCGATCAACTAACCTCTATTATCCTGCGGTTAACGCACACCTATTATCCTCATCTTTCTCCGACAATAAGTAGATCTGATTTGGGGTTACGTCCAATGGCTCCCCGTTTTCACCGTGTTGATGTAAGTTTATGGTTTTTTTATCGATTATTATTATTATTATTATTATTATTATTATTATTATTATTATTATTATTATTATTATTATTATTATTATTATTATTATATATCTGTTAGGTTTCATGTTCAAAATTAGTATTAAAATATCCAAATGCCATATAGAGTATTTGTCTGTGTTTGATTGAATATTTATATAAATGCACCATTTTTGTTTTTATCAGTTAATATAGTTTTTGTATCAAAAGTTTCACCCTTTTTGTTTTGACTAAAAGGTTAGTTTTTGTGAAGCAAATTGTTGAACAACAAATGTAGAAAGGTAGTTAGGATTAGAGTCAAATCTATGAAAAGTTAGTAGTAACTTTGTTGTTTCAAGACCTCGTATACTCGTTAGGACGATAGTTTTGACAGTTGGTTAGAAGTTATGGTGCGCAGAAAATGGTTTTGAATAGAAAATAGGATATAGAGTGTTTGGATTGAAGTGTTTATGTTCTTATTGCCATATGCAAGCTGACGTTAAAGTACAATATATAAGCAATGCCAAACGGTTTTAGTTAGCAATCCCACGCTGATTGTTCAAAACAACTTAATAACTGCAGTCCCTATTTATATACTAGCAAGGCCCAATATAGCTTCATTTGGTTAAACTTTTGACAATTAGTTTTTATTTTAGGCTTCTGTGCATTTAAAGAGGTTGCAACAATCTGAGTTAGATAGGCTAATTGGTTCATGGTTCATGACAGGCTAACATTTTACAAAAAGGCTATTCAATAAATGTATGCGGTGTATTTTCAAATTACTTCATACTAGACATCTCATGTATTTTTTGTTGTATGCAAATATCAATGCTGAAGTTTGTTGACAGATAATCGTATCACTTTGGTTCGCTTGGTGAAACACCTAGGTCATTTGGTCATGTTCTTATTGCCATATGCAAGCTGATGTTAAAGTACAATATACTTATATACATATTTGTAGCTTCAATATACTTATTGCCATATGCTATAGTTAACAATATAAGGTCTTTCTGAAATTACTGTGATAATATAAGATCTTATATGAAAATGTTATTTGTAGCTTCACACAATCCTAGATTTTGATTTTGCTTTGTAGCATCACTATAATATCCATTATTTACGTGTCTTCTTTTCTTGTTAATGTAGGCTTATGATGTGAAGGTCAGTATGAAAACCAAGTTACACATCTTGAAAACGATAGCAAAACAGTTGGCATTGAAACTGAATGCTTTAAACTTGTTCAAAAAGAGTGTGTTTGGTCCCTGGTTAAATCTAAAAACAGAAGAGCATGACAATCATATGCTCCACTTTTTGCTTCTACACCAGAGACGAATCGAGAACCCCAATACAAAAGTCCCTTTTTATTTTAATATTGGACATCATACTTTAGAATTTGGTAGGAAGGAGTTTTGTTTGTTAACTGGTTTTAGATTTGGTAATATTTCTTTAAAACATTTTGAGGATTGTGTTTCAAGTATCCGTGCCCGTGTTTTTCCCAAGATAGCAAAAGTTAAAGGATATGATATACAACCCCTTTTTGAGACAGATGATGAATTTGAAAAACTATCAGATGAAGATGTTGTCCGTGTTTGTTTATTGTTTGCTTTAGAATATGTTTTTATGGGTGTAGAGCTGAGACATGTAATTCAAGAAGAGTTGATGGTATTAGTTGATGATTTTGATGCATGGAATAATTTCCCATGGGGAGAACGTATATGAAAAGGGTTTCACAATAGTGTATATAATATAATCTCCAAAAACCGTGAAGCTCATTTGACCAAAATTGCAGACGGTTGCAAGCCTCAATGTACTTTGAATGGCTTTGTTTTCCCTCTTAAGGTCAGTAACCTTTCTGTTCTTGTTAGATAATTTGAATAAGTTAGCATAATTAGAATAGGCTTACAGTTGATTGTATTCAGTTATATCAGTATAGACAGTTAGTCATATAACTTGCATAATCTTAGAGTTAAATGCATAACTGGTAATCAATGTTCTGAAAGGCTCAAGGTGCACTAAGGCGCAAAGGAGATCAAAGAGCCTCGAGTCGAGGCGCAAACCAAGGCGCGGGATTCATAAATATGAGGCGCACTATACATTTAGTTTTTTTTATAACATATGTGACAACTTATGTAGCTTAAATAACACAAAAATATCAAAAAAAAAAAAAAAAAAAAAAAAAAAAAAAAAAAAAAAAATCAATATTCAATGCATAATGTCACTTAATAGTTATTAGATTTAACAAAGGTTACATTTAAACCCAAAACATTAAGCAAGCAATATATCAGAATCCACGAACTACACTAAATTCCTGAATATACATTACAATATATGAGTTTATGACTTATAAAATTTAACAAATTACCATGTATCAAACTATCAACTATCAACAACAAAAAATCTATAGTTGTTTGGTAACACTTAACACTAAAGAAACAACATTTGTATCTGTCAATAAGCTACTATTCTTAGACATTAGATTACAAAAAAAACATAGTTCTTTGTTGATTGTGTGTTTTAGTCATTTTCTAAAATATTAGGTTTATTAGATACTTTATAACTTAAAGGACCAAATGTATATAACATGTAAGCCCAAAATGTATCTTACTATTAATAAAAAAAGTCCAAAACCCCATTACATCTTCTAGGCGCACAAATCCTCAAGGTGCTAAAGCGCAGAAATCCCCAAGGCGCTGCGATTTTTACGGGATTCATGCACGTCGTGAGCCTCGATCTAAAAAAATCCCAAAGGCTAGAGCCTCGCGGGATTTAGGGAGTAGGCACGCCTTAGGCGCAATTTTTAAAACATTGGTGGTAATTGTAGCCCAATCTAATCAATAATTACATCATTTTAATTGTAGCCTAATCTTATCAATAATTAGCTTGTTTTGGGCTGTTTTGAGAAAAAGGTGCCCTGCACAATTCTTTGTGCCATAATTGGTCATTTTCACAATTGACTTCTGGTTTGGGCTTATAGTTGGACTTATGACAACTGAAGTTTAAAACATTTCAACACAAATTAAGTTTGGGCTTATTCCTGTTGGGCTTATAGTTGCACTACACTTAAGACATCCACTCTTTCATCAGAACACATGTAGCTATTATTTGTTTTGTTGTAAAGTTAATATTTATTGCAATAAATGCCTATTAAATTATTTATATTGCATTTCTTGTTGTTTACACAGATATGGGTATTGGAAATATTCCCTAATGCAAAGCATTGGTAGCATACAAAAGAGAAATCCATACCCAGGTGTGTGGCATGGAGTGACGGTATGAAATTTCAAAAAGCTGATCGTGAATGTCTCTTTTATTCAAGAACACAACTAAATAAACTTGAGCCCACACCAAAAGAGATGAAGACACAATGGTGGAGCTCCAGTGTATAGTATTTTGAAACTGCCTCCACGGGAACTCCATCATCTGATCTACGAGGGAAAAAAAAGAAGAGAAAAGTGGTGAAAACTGAGACACATGTTCACACACAGATTCACCGTCGTACCACACAATTCAATGTTTTAAAAATCACGCCTAAGGCACGCCTACTCCCTAAATCCCGCGAGGCTCTAGCCTTTGGGATTTTTTTAGATCGAGGCTCACGACATGCATGAATCCCGTAAAAATCGCAGCGCCTTGGGGATTTTTGCGCTTTAGCGCCTTGGGGATTTGTGCGCCTAGAAGATGTAATGGGGTTTTGGACTTTTTTTCTTAATAGTAAGATACATTTTGGGTTTACATGTTATATACATTTGGTCCTTTAAGTTATAAAGTATCTAATAAACCTAATATTTTAGAAAATGACTAAAACACACAATCAACAAAGAACTATGTTTTTTTTTGTAATCTAATGTCTAAGAATAGTAGCTTATTGACAGATACAAATGTTGTTTCTTTAGTGTTAAGTGTTACCAAACAACTATAGATTTTTTGTTGTTGATAGTTGATAGTTTGATACATGGTAATTTGTTAAATTTTATAAGTCATAAACTCATATATTGTAATGTATATTCAGGAATTTAGTGTAGTTCGTGGATTCTGATATATTGCTTGCTTAATGTTTTGGGTTTAAATGTAACCTTTGTTAAATGTAATAACTATTAAGTGACATTATGCATTGAATATTGATATTTTTTTTGATATTTTTGTGTTATTTAAGCTACATAAGTTGTCACATATGTTATAAAAAAAACTAAATGTATAGTGCACCTCATATTTATGAATCCCGCGCCTTGGTTTGCGCCTCGACTCGAGGCTCTTTGATCTCCTTTGCGCCTTAGTGCGCCTTGAGCCTTTCAGAACATTGCCACACATGTCCGTACTGAAATCCGTGGTGAGGTTGATTGTCATGGATTGGGTGAAGCTTCCGTTGGAGAAAAGCTTGTGGCTATGGAACGGGATATTGGTGGTCGCTTAGCTGCAATTGAAAAATAATTGAAAATTCCGAAGGTTATATATTTATAATCAATACATCATTATTTAACATATAATATTATTTACTTGCTTAACACAATATTTTTACGCAAACATCAAGTGGATCCGCCAATCCTATGCAAGTTGATGATGAAGTCAATGTTTCTGATCCAGCTGATCTTGAAAGAAAATTTGAGGAAGTGAAAAATGATTTTCAGAGACGTATGCTAGCAATTGAGCAACACTTTAAGGTCATATTATCACCTAACATTTATCATACACTCTACCTTATACAGTTAATTAAATAGTTAACAAATTTTTTTCGTTATGCAGCCCTCTAGTGGATCAGATCATGAACCAAAAGACAAGAAGACTGTTGATTCCTCTTTGGATGTTGATCATGATCAAGAGGTGTGTGATATTGAATGGTATTTATATTATATATGTGATAAAATTTAAACAACTATTTCACTGAAACATGCGTCACGTCCTTGTACAAAACCGAAGTCGGATGCTGAGCCGTTTTTGGCCCAAAGTGATAAGCTTGAGAATGATAAGCAAATGTTTGAAATTGTTATTCCTGTTTCGAAGGTACTAACTTTGATTACTTCTCTATGTTCTATTTTGTCACAATGGAAAACTTCTAACTTTGATTAGGTAGAATTTGAATCTTTTTAGCTTTTTTGAAATAAGTCTGTCAAGAAAACATTGATGGAAAACACGGGACATAAAATAGTTAGCTTATATGTCAATACATGTTCATATCAATGGCTCCTATAGAAAGTACACACACTAATCTTAGTCAATAGACCCACTTCTTAAGTTTATAAGCCTAAAATTGTCAGCTTATGAGCTTTTCCAACTTTTCAATGAAACAGAAGGATGTTCTTTTGGAAACACAATCAAATGAGAAACTGAATTCTGAAGCTGGGAACTCTTTGGCACAAAGTGAGAAGTTTGATTATGGGAAGACAGGCTTTGAAACCAAAACATGTTTGAAGGTACTAACATTGATTACTTCTATATGTACTATTTATAGACATTGCAATGAATAAATAATTTAATCAACATTTATTTAATAATATGTTTTTTCTTTAAAATACAAGACTGCGGAGGTATTGGAAGATATTAATGTTGCAAAGCTGAATGTTGATCCTGAAATATTGGCATTAACTGTTAAAATTCTATTTGACTCACCAATTAATGATCAGGTACTAAATCATTATTTTTATAATCTATCAGTGAACATACTTTGCTTAGCTCGTGTACTTGTATTTTTACAGAGAGTAAATGAACAAGATGTTGCAATGGGTGATTTATTTTTAGAAGAAGAAGAACAACATAAGTTTAGCGATCTAGAGGTACAAGAACTTATGGCAGTGGATGCTCTTATGAATATATATGTTTTTGATTCTACTCCTAAAAAGGTAGTCTTATCTATATACTTTTTCAAAAAAACACCACTTCAGTGATCTTCTTAAATTAAATAACGTAATTTTTTTCCTAATGTTTTTCTTTATTATAGGAAAAAGATAATGAGATTGATTCTACTCCTAAAAAGGTAGTCTTATCTATATACTTTTTCAAAAAAACACCGCTTGAGTGATCTTTTTAAATTAAATAATGCAATCTTTTTTCCCTGATGTTTTTCTTTATTATAGGAAAAAGATAATGAGCTGGACACTCTTTCAAAAAACTCAGATTCAAAGCAAGGATCCAACAATGAAAATGAAAAAGATAATGTCTTAGTTGTTGATGACGAACAACACAAGGTTAAAGTGATACGGGTACCTTTTGCACGAGATACTAAACTCAGCAAGTATCTTTCTTCACCATACATGAACCTACCTGGCTCTACTCCACAGCTGCCTAAATTGGGTGATAGGACGAAAAAATGTAAAAATCTTTATCTACCGTTGACTGGGCCTGATGGTGAAGAGATTCCACCGTGGAAGGAGGTGATTTATTTTACTTGTTATTTATTTAAAACTTTTAGTTAAATTCTTTGCACATTACATTTGTTTATCATAATTTTCAGGATCTAAATTGTGTTAAAGGTGCGTCAAAAGATAAAGTGATGGTACCTAAAGATATTCTGGTTTATTTGCGAGCAAACAAGAAAGATAAGAAGGAAGGTAATAAGGATGATAAGAAGGATGATGAGAATGATGTTACGGGTTTTTATTTCCCATGGGCAGAAGATGCATGTGTAATGCCCGTCTTTTGGGAAAGGTTATTGGACATCCTTGAAGGGAAAGATGGTTGGCTCTCTTGTACGGTATGTAAATGCGAACATGTTAATTTTTTTCTACAATCTGAAATGCTTTCAGCGTATTTGTAATTTTTTTTTAATGTCAGCACATTGATCTATGGGTGTTATATCTATTGCACGTTAGACCTGCTAATGCTGACTGGGTGATTGCTGGCCCCTATTTTAGCACGATGATTCTTAACAAAAGGATGCCTTGTTACTATGCTAACGGTATCACTTATGGTACACCCTGGTTTGCTGAATCTGTGGAAAAGGTGTTTTTTTTTCTTTCTAAATTGTTAGAAGTAATCTGTTGTTGTGATGGTATATAGAATTAGTATAAATTGCATGGATTTAGGTGTTAGGAATGGAATTAGTTGTTGATGTCACAACTGTCATAGTGCATAAGTGGAATCGTAGTTCATGTTAAGTGTTCATTATTGGATACTTACAGTTTAAATTTGTTAAAAATAGTTCAAGTAAGCTTCCTGCATCATTAGTTTGGATTAAATCTCACTAAATCATCATAAACATAAAATCAGTCATACATAAGGGGTGTTTGGAACAGTTTGGTTTGCCGAATTTTCATTTGTTTTAGTAGTTGAATTTGTTTCAATTAAATCAAAGTATGTCATAAGACACATAGGTACTTCATTGAAAGTCAAAATAAATTAGTATTTCACATTTTTGCATAATCAGATATGTTCATAGTTCCATACACTTACATTAAGTTGCATAATTAGTTGTTATAACATAATTCATTCATTTGTTAGCTTATTACATCATACTAGAGCATTTAGGGTCAATCAAAACTAATAAGAGTCAAACATATTCATAAACTGGAAAAGTCAAAGTTCTTAAAAAGTGTTCAAAATTCATTTTTCGTCTTATTTTTAACTCACTCAGTTTTTGTTAAAACTCTCTAAATTTTGTGATATTGATCTGTGATTGCTGAACTTATTAATCCATAATTTTATTGATTTTTGAGAATTTGTTTTATAAGCTTTGAACAAGCTTCTAGTGTCCTGTTTAAACCAAAACTCCCCTGCACCAGGGCAGTTAACCTTGTACCTATTACAATTCATTGGCCACATCTTGCTTATTACTTGAGCTTTTTGCATGATTATTGGCTTCATGTAAAATTTTCAAGTGACTAATCTTGCTATCTTTTGTCATCATTATTGTAGGTGTATTTTCCTATAAATCAAAATGAGACACACTGGATCTTGGCAGAACTACACATACGTAGTGGTGTGATAACCATTTACGATAGTCTTTGCCCCCAGCTTCCTTTCATTGAGAAAAGAAAATGGTTGCTTACGATGCGGTCAACATTTGAGGTTAGAATTCCCAAGTTACTCCAAAAAAGTGAGGTGATGGACAGGAAAAAAATTGATAAACAAACATACAAAATCACCTTCAAGTATGCCGAGAATGTGCCAAGAGAAGGCAATCTATATGGTGACTGTGGTATTTGGGTAATGATCAATTTATATAGGTTGACCCATAATCTATATTTGAAGGTAGAAAATCCAACTTTGGCAGGTTTAGCTTACAGGGGAAGGTTGACAGATTTTTTCTGGAAGTACAAGATTGAAACAAAACCCAACTTGGGCATTCATGTTTAGCTTTGGCATTCAAACAATTGTTAACTGTAGTACGCTATTTGAATATGTTTGGTAGTACTCTAGTAGTAAAGTTTGCAAACAATTGTTAACTGTAGTACGCTATTTGAATATGTATTGTAAATTTTGGTAGTAGTCTAGTCGTAAAGTTTGCAAACAATTCCAAACAATTGTTAACTGTAGTACGCAATTTGGTAGTAGTCTAGTCGTTAATTTCGTATAGTCAGAAACTGTAGTGTATAATTTTTGTTGCAAGTATTATATGTATTGTTAGAAACTGTATTGATAGCTTGGTAACTAAAATTTCGTATAGTCTAGTTGTTAATTTTGTATAGGCAGAAATTGTATTGATAGCTTGGTAACTAAAATTTAGATAATACATGCTACTTAAATTAAAGCAATAAAAATAGATTATGGAGAGCACTCAAGCTATTAATACAACAAACCAACGTAAATTAAAGCATAAAACGATTCCTAAATTACAATACATATGCTAACCATTTCGTAAAGAAGCTAGTCTATTTGTTCCGAGGAACTCAATTTTTTGGAAACATAAGGGAGAGCTTCATCATCAGCTTGTTCCGAGGAAATCAAGTTTTTGGAAACATAAGGTAGAGCACTAGACCCTTCATCATCAGCTGCAGTTTGAAAGTCGTCATAAAGCATCTTTGGAACAAATAGACTAGCTTCCTTGAAAGGCTTAACATGAGGTGATCTCAAGTAAGCTGGTGATTTAGATTCTTCTTCTTCCCAAGCTGTAACCTCTTCCAATGACATAGAGTCGTGCTTTTTTTTTCTTTCAACATGAATTCTAACTTTTTGTTTCACTTCTTCATCAGACTCATCAGTACACAAGTTTTTATGATAAAAATCAACTAGGTATGCTTGAGGTATATGAGAAACATACACCTCAAGTATACCATGCACCTCAGCCATTTCATATTTTTTTTTACATCCATATCACATTCAACGATAGTCAAACCTTCTTCTAGGCTACGTTTAGGCATACAGTAAAACCATGCCCAAACATCAGCTTTTATTTTTTCCAACAACAAGTCACACATTTGAGAATACGACAACCTTTTAGACCTAGATAATTTCACCTCAATCATATCTATACATGCATACTTTAATGGAAATACGTCAAATACGCCTTTATGAAAAACTTCAAGAATGAGATCATCACAACTTTGAGACATCGTGTGTAAAAATTGAAGATGTTTATTTGGGTCAATAACAAATAAAGGATTAATATAGTGATCATAATGAATATTACATGTTGGACAAAATATTTACCTGCTGGACAATAGATAACTTTAAACCAATGTCGTGGTCGAGTAGATTTGGGTCGAGTAGCACCAGATGGTCGAGTATCCTATCACTTATTCTTTATGACAATTTAAATTTCACAACACATATTAATTGATCACCTCTAAAATTCCATCAACCTATGGGATGTAGCAGATGAAAATTTAAATGCATATTTATTTACTAAGGTCGAGTAGATTTGAGACGAGTAGCACCAGATGGTCGAGTATCCTATCACTTATTCTTTATGACAATTTAAATTTCACAACTAACACATATTAATTGATCACCTATAATATTCCATCAACCTATGGGATGTAGTAGATGAAAATTTAAATGCATATTTATTTACTAAGGTCGAGTAGATTTGGGTTGAGTAGCACCAGATGGTCGAGTATCCTATCACTTATTCTTTATGAAAATTTAAATTTCACAACTAACACATATTAATTGATCACCTATAAAATTCCATCAACCTATGGGATGTAGTAGATGAAAATTTAAATGCATATTTATTTACTAAGGTCGAGTAGATTTGGGTCGAGTAGCACCAGATGGTCGAGTATCCTATCACTTATAAATATGAGTTAATAACAAAGGGTATTCCCATCAAACGAAAAAAATGAATTCACCCGAAGATTGGGAATGGGAACAACTTCTGGATATAGATGACTCCGATCTCCGACTTTCCGCCACCACACAAAATAGAATCTCATCTATATTCCCTAGAGTTGATAATTATGATGAAAACCCTGTTATGAAAATACATAATCCTGTGGGTATTCAAGACGGTGTGGATGATGGTGTAATGGCGACACAGGATTATGTTAGGAAAGTTATTGATGATGTGGGAGTGGATTCTGATTTTCAAAGTGGGCCATGGGTTAGCGTGGTTGAGTATGTGAAAGCTGAAGGAGGGATCGTTATTGGTTGTTTTGCTGATATTAAAAAATTCATCAAGAAAGGGAAACTTGACAAGGTTGTAGCTATTATCAAGTCGTGTACTCCAAATGTGCTGGGTGATCTAACTGTGACATTGAAAGACGTTTCAGGTTTAATCTCGAGTACAATTCATCACAAAGTTGTTGATGATCCAAGGTTTGAAAAGCAGTTTACCGTAGGAGCTGTTTTGATAATGAAAAATGTATCTGTGTTTTCTCCAAAACCATGTGCTCATTATCTTAACATAACAATTAAAAATGTTGTTGAAGTTTTCCCCAAAGATGTAGTTTCTTTAAGCAGCGATGTTGGTTGCAGTGGAAGTGAAATGAAAGATTAAGTAGTGTTGTTTCTTAATTTATTTTGTTTTTTCTAACATTGAATGATGTAAACTTGTTACATTTTATGATTACATCCTGATAATTACTCTAAAGAAGTTTTTGAAATGTAAACATAAAATGTAAGAAATTGATATCTAGTTCCTACGCATCGAAGTGTCAAAACTTTCCACCAACTTATGGGATATAGTAGATGAAAATTTAAATGCATATTTATTTATTAAATCTATAACGGTCGAGTAGATTGATGAGGCGAAAAATGAACCGTTTTTAGGGGGTCATTTAAGCCGGAATTGGAATTTAATTGATCAAATATTGCACTAAATCGTTACTTTTGTGATTTTAGGTACTTTGGGAGTGAATTCTGGAAAAGGAAGCATTTTGGACATTTTTGGAGCATAAAAGTGAAGAAAACGGCAAAGACTTAATTTTCCATACTGGGAACAGTACCTGACGGCGTCAAGAAGGAAAATATGATGGCGTCAGGAGTAAAATGCATGACGACCAAGAGAAAACGTGACGGCGTCAGAAGTAGGGCGTCAAGAGTTATTTTGGTGACGGCCTGGAGCAGAATTGCACATAACGGCGTCAGACCCAGATCTAGGCAGTCCGAGAACTTTATTGGCGGCGAGATGACGGCGTCAGAAATTTCCTCTTGACGCCGTCACCTCACAAAATCTATATATACTTTTCTATTTTTCATTCATTAGAGAGGAACTTGTGTGGAGAATACTAGGGCCAAACCTAATAAACCCTAGGTCGTTTGTAACAGTATTTTCAAGGGTTTTCACCCCTTGAAACCTTTCATGTTCAATTAAGATAAGTTCTCTTTCAATTAATTCAATATGTCTATGTGTTGTTTGAATATATCTTATGCTTGTCTCGATTATAACATGCTAGGCTAGATCTTTTGTGTGTTTGCTTAGATGTAATGAAACCTAGATGTTGATTATATATTGATTGCTTGTTTATAGTTGTAATGGATGAATGATTTCAATGTTAGGCTTAAGAAAACTGGCAGATCTCCATTGTGTAACTTGCTTGAACGTCTTAAGAAACATGAACCGATGTGTACTAGGTTTTTATGGTTGTATTTAATGCATGAGCGAATTCTAGTGATCCCATGTTAGGAGCTTCTTAGCCGACTCGACATAGGAGTGAAGTAGGAGCTTATAGGATTGGGGAAGTAAGTACGCCACCCCATGAATGGTATTAAGGAATACAATCCGTCATCCACGCAACTATAACAAGTAATTACCCTGTAAAAGATATCTAGGGAGTAGTGAAATCTAAGTAAACACCATTCTCCCACATATTGCTCACACCTCTAGTTTAATTTAGTTTATTTTCATTTTTGTTATTTTATTTTGATTGCATCTTAGTTATTGGGTTAGTTGATTAGCAACTAATTCCGCCCCTCTTCCAAAAACCCGAGATTTTAATTGCTTTTCATAAAACATAAAAATACAAAAAGAATCATCCCTCACCTATAGACCTAGTTTTTAGACTTTCTAATCCTAGCGACACTATTCCTGAGTTGAACGATCAATCCCCCGGTACTTGTCACTATACTATACTACAATGATCAGGTACACTGCCTCGTGGGGGTTGTAAGCTTCTCGAGATCCCTCGAGAGGTAAAGCCTGGTGCAATTCCCACGCATCAAGTTTTTGGTGCCGCAACCCGGGGAAATAGTTATTGTCTAGGTTAGGATTTCTTTTTATTAGGTCTACTTGCTAGATTCCTTTCTAGTAAGTTTTTATTTTTATTTTTATGTCTTCTTTAGTCTATCTCATTTCTTTGTGTTTTTATTCGTAACTCTTTACCATCCGACATCATGGAAGGTGGTAACATCTTTGAACCCATCAACCCACCACAACAAGACCACCCACAAAACCCACCACTTGCTAACCAACCTCTTAGGCCCCGAACCCTAGGAGAGTATTCCCGACCTAGCCACCAAGGCTATCGAAACACTATTGAGCTCACCGGAGCCAATGTGTCTTCCTTGCGATCCGACACCATCCGGTTGGTGCAAAGCGGATGTGCATTCCATGGACTTCGTACAGAAGATCCAAATCAACATCTCAAGGACTTCCTTAAAATTGTAGATTCCATAGACCTTGAGGTTACAACTAAAGAGTCAACCCGATTACACCTATTCCAATTCTCTCTACGTGATCAAGCTAGTCAATGGCTTGAATGTTTACCCGTGGGATCCATCACCTCATGGGATGATCTCACAACTCGTTTCCTTGCCCAATTCTTCCCACCGGGGAAGACTGCGATGCTGCGAAATGACATGTTGATGTTTGAACAACATCAGGGTGAAACCTTCTACGAAGCGTGGGCTCGTTTCAAGGATCTACTCCACAAAGTCCCTCATCATGGTATAAATCTTTGGTTATTAGTTCAGATCTTCTATGACCATGTTGACTTTCACACTAAACGTACCATCGATAGAGCCGCAGGAGGTAGGTTGCGTGATAAGAACGCCGAGGAGTCTTGGGCAATTATTGAAGAGCTTGCCGCTGATAATCAAGAGTTATGGGAATTTAAGCACACTTTAAAAGCGGCCATCAACGCAATCTCGACACCTGGAGGGACTAATCAAATCTCCGATGAGCTCCTTTGCAAACTTGAGGCAAAAGTTGACTATTTTGAGGAAAGGCAAAAGAGACCCTTAAGTCCTAGACGGGCTACTGTCAATTCTGTCTCGAAAATGACTTCAACGCTGTTATCAGAGTCACCCTCTAGAGAGAATGTTGAAACCTTTCAAAACTATGCCCCACCTTATTCTCCTCCTGAGAAACTTAGCCCGGAATTTGAATCCAGAATGAGGGAATATATGGCAACCCATTCTGAGCGGCTTGCGAGATTCGAGGAAGCAGTTTATAAGCAAAAGGAGGAAATGCAAGAAAAAATGAATGAGATG
The DNA here is from genome assembly GCA_030686995.1 of Artemisia argyi. NCBI lineage: Eukaryota > Viridiplantae > Streptophyta > Magnoliopsida > Asterales > Asteraceae > Artemisia > Artemisia argyi. Next base: position 77,843,138 of record CM060682.1, read on the forward strand.
ATGAGCCTAATGGAGGAGTACGCTAACCAGAAAACCCCTGAAAGGATGTTACTGAGGAAAGAAAGCGTCATCCCCACTACCCGGTTTGTTAATTCCATTACAATTGTCCACATGGATAATAAGAAAGTAGAAACCCCTAGTGAACAAACCACAGAAGAACCGCCAAAATCCCAATCCTTAAGTTACTACCTGAAACATGATATAAACGGAAACACTATAACAAATTGGATAAAGGGTGACGGGCGTAACCAATCCTCCAAACAGGGTTCAGAGAAGGAGGAAGAGGGAAAAGATGAGTATGATACCTTACCTGGGGGACCGATATTTGAGAAACTATTGGTACAAAAAGTGGCTACTAAGCAGATGGCGTGTGGGAACTTTGAGATACCGGCCAGCATCGGGAATTTGAAATATCTAAACGCTTTCGCCGACCAAGGATCGGAAGTAAATCTTATGCCCCTAATTATCTACAGCCAACTAACGTCAAAAATGCCAGCCACCACTCGTGTTAGGCTATCCTTCGCTGGACACTCGTACGTGTACCCCTTGGGAATCGCTGAAGATGTGTTGGTCAATGTCGCAGGATTCATATATCCCGTTGATTAGCTTTCCCATGACCCCGCGACAAAGGGGGCGGATTGTAATACCCTAGGCAAATCCCACATTAGCTGTGACTTGCAGTGATGCTGGGACATATATGTTAACATTCGCCTTATATGACACAACGCGTTTTGTGGTGGAATGGTTAATCGGCCATACGGTTAAGCGTGCTCATGTGAGAGTAGTACTGGCTTGGGTGACCTGCCGGGAAGTCTTCACATGAGGGCCACAAAAGCAAAGCCGTGAGCCTACGGGCAAAGCGGACAATATTGTGGTCTATAAGGCGGGGTGTTACAGATGGTATCAGAGCCACTCCAAGCCGTTCGGGATGTGGGGCAAACTTCATCGGGGACGATGAGTCCCTACGGGGGGTGAATGTAATACCCCAGGCAAATCCCACATTGGCTGTGACTTGGAGTGATGATGGGACATATATGTTAACATTCGCCTTATATGACACAACGCGTTTTGTGGTGGAATGGTTAATCGGCCATACGGTTAAGCGTGCTCATGTGAGAGTAGTACTGGCTTGGGTGACCTGCCGGGAAGTCTTCACATGAGGGCCACAAGAACAAAGTCGTGAGCCTTCGGGCAAAGCGGACAATATTGTGGTCTATAAGGCGGGGTGTTACACGGATGCATGCCAATAATCCTTGGGGCATCATTTCTTCAAAAAGTTTTGATTTTTACGTGGTTTTAGTGTTAAAGTTGTGAACTTTATTGAAGTTTTAGTGATTCTAAGTGTTTTGGGAAAGATTTGATCATTAGAAACAAGTGAAAAAAGAGTTTTTGGTTGAAAAAATTTGAATTTTTGAAGTTTTCTGGTCATCCTACGTGTAAGTTTTGAGTATAGTACACGTCAACAGCTGTCTACAGTACTTTTTGGTCTGTTTACGCGTGAGTTTTGGCTTAAAACCCTTTTTCTACGCGTAACACAACTTTCTACGCGTGAGTTTTGGCTTAAAACCCTTTTTCTACGCGTAACACAACTTTCTACGCGTGAGTTTTGGCTTAAAACCCTTTTTCTACACTCAAGTTGGAATCCTACACAAAAGGTGAAATCCTACGCTTAAGATCTACGCTTAAGATCCTACGCATAAGTTTTTCTACGCAAAAGATCCAACGCATAAGTTTTCTTCAACGATCAGAGACTACTCAGTACTTCCCTGACTTGGATAAGTTTGTGGAATACTTCGACTTGGGATATCTTTCAAGCTTGGATAAGTTTGAGAGATTAGTTTGGTTTGTAAACCTTACGCGTAAAAAATCTTACGCATAAGCTAAACCTTACGCGTAACATAAATCTTACGCATAAACAAATAGCTTACGCATAAACTACTAATTCTACGCTTAAGAATTTTCTTACGCATAAGATTACTGTTTGCGCATAACTTTTGTTTACGCATAACATTTACTTTACGCATAAAATTCTGTTTACACCTAAGTTTACCCTTTACGCTTAAGATTACTGTTTACGCATAAGATCAAAGGTTTACGCGTAAGTTTTTGACTTTTGACAACCAAACTTCAAACGGCCATAACTTTTGAACCGTAACTCCGTTTTCGACGAATCAGCTGTCAAAACGACCGTGAAACAGAGAAGAAGGACATGTTGAAGTTATTGACGTTTTAAGGCCAAAAAATGCTCCGGGAAGAAGTTATTGACGTTTTAAGGTTTTAGATCAAATTTTTCACCATAAAAACTTGCATCAACTTACACTAAACACAACTCCTACTTCGTTGTAACGATCCAAGAATCAAATTTATCTATCTACACCTCATCAATGGCAACTCAGCAAGATATTCATGCAGCCGGTGCGGAAAATCGACCTCCAATGCTTGACAAAGGTGGATATCTCCCATGGACAAGCCGCATGCTTCGATACATCAAAATAAAGCCTGAAGGTAAATTAATGATCAACTCCATTACAAATAGTCCATTTATGCCAAGACAAGTTCAAATTGAAGGCAATCCAAATACAACACCTCCTACTCAACCATTCGTGCATGAACAAACAGAAGCAGATTACACAGATGAAGACAAGAAGCAGATCGCCGCAGATGATATAGCAATGCATTTAATCCAACATGGATTACCACGGGAGATCTTTGCTGTGGTCGACAGTTGTGAAACTGCTTATGCTATGTGGGAACATGTTAGAAGGATATGTCATGGAACAGAGATTGGACAACAAGACGTTGAGAACAAACTTCTTACTGAATGGGAGAACTTTACATCCACTAAAGGTGAACAGATTGAATCTTACTACACAAGGTTTTGCACTTTGATGAATGAGTTAATCAGAAACAAGTTGACACCTCGAACAATTGCAACAAACATCAAATTCATCAATAACCTTCCAGAAGAATGGGGTCGTTATGTTACAATTGTCAATCAAACAAAGGACTTACATAAGGTGAATTATGATCAACTCTATGACTTTTTGAAGCAAAACCAAGCTGAGGCTAATGAAGTAAGGAAAGAAAAATTGGCAAAAAATCATGATCCTCTCGCATTAATTGCTACTACACCAACACCGGTCTACCAACAACAGTTCTACCCACAGCAACAACAACATGTTATTCCACAACAGCAATACCCACAATTCGAAGACCCAGAATTCACTGAAAATGATGAAGCTTCAGCAGCATTGACCCAAGCGTTTGCTTTTCTGTCAAAGGCATTCCAAGGACGCTATTCTACACCAACTAACAACAACCAAAGGATTTCATCGAACACTCGCAACAAGCAGATTGCTCAGCCGAGTTTCAATATGGGTAATGGAGGCCAAATGGTTGGAGTTTATGGGAATCAGCAAGGATATGCTACTGGATTTCACATGGGTAATCAGAATATGCAGAATGCAGGTTAGTATGCAGGGAATCAGCATGGTCAGTATGCAGGGAATCAGTTGGGTCAGTTTGCTGGAAATCAGAGGGGTCAGAATGTTGGTAATCAGGCAATGGGTAATCAGAATAGAAATGTTGCAGCTCCAGTAGTTGGGAATTTGGGAAATGTGAATCAGGGCAATCCGGTAAAGTGTTTCAACTGTCAGGGTGTAGGTCATATGTCAAGGAACTGTCCTACTAAGCCGAACAAGAAAGATCTAGAGTACTTGCAGAAAGCAGTGATGTTGGCACAAAAGGTTCAGGCAGGGTTTCAGTTGAACGCAGAGGAGAATGATTTTATGGCTCTTATGGATGACATGGAAGATAGAGAGGATATCGATACGAACTGCATATTTATGGCGCATCTTCAGGAAGCTAAGTATGACACGGATTCTGACACACTTCCTGTTTATGACACCAATGCACCATCTGAGGTATCAAACTTCAACACATGTCACAATAATGATATATTTGATATGTCTCCTCATGAGGAACAACATTCTGAGAAGATAGCACCCACTTATGATACATACCTGGATACACCAAGTAGTAGCAATACTCCTTCAGCAACTCCAAATGTAAATCATAATGGATGCTTCGTTTCACAGCATGCTGAGAATGATGAGGAAACACGTGCTTTATTTGAATCATTATTGAATAATTGTCGTATTGAAATTGAGAACGTGCAAAAGGTCAATCGCGATGTTAAGGCCGCGAATGTAAAATTGACCACTTAGCTTGAGAGTTACAAGGAAAACGTTAAAGCTTTTGAATTTCATAACAAAAGAGTGTCTGAATTAGAAACTGGTTATCAAAATTCCATTTCAAGGGAAAAACAATTGCAACTCAAGTTTGATACACTTGATGTTAATTCTTTCAAGAAGATAAAAGCTTTAAACGCGGAAATTTTTGATTTACAAAACCAACTTTCTAAACAAAAACAGCTTATACCAATCTTGAAAAAGAAAGGGATGAGTTGAAAAAGGATTTTGCAAAGAAAGAAGACAAACTTTTGGAAGAAATCGTAGAGTCAGAACACATGATTGCACATTTAGAAGAATTAGTGATTAAGTCGGGTCAGTCAAGTCAAACAATGAAAATGATTTCAAATCAAACTAATCCGATTTACCATACGAAACATAAAATGGCTCTTGGTAACAACAATCCTTGTAATCTCAAGAAAGCTCAGAAAGAACAGAATGTTTTGTATAATGGTAATGTGATTTACACCAAACATGATCCTCCCGTCGTTCGGGATTCTGTGCAAACGATAGAACATGTCGAAGAGAGCATAAATAAAATGAAACAAAAGGATTTGAAACCTATTGATTACAACAAATTGAACAAACTTTCGGGAATTACTTTTGTTCCACAAAAAGAACCATCTGTGTTTTCCATAAAACGACCATTCTCAAAAATGTTTTCTAAGAAAGTAATTGTTTCCAAATCTCTTTCAAAAATGGAACAAATGTCCTCTAACAACACTTTTAATACAAGTGAGGCTAGAGACATTCTGGATGACGTTTAAAAGAGAATTCAAGAACTTCAAAATATTGTTAATTCTAAAACTACAATCAGTATTAACAACTGGCATTCCAGTTTTCATATTGAGCAGAAAAAGGTTTTTGAAAACGAAATTACTATCCCACTAAATAACATCAGTGCGAGGGTAATCCATTTTGAACAAGCTTTCTTAAAAGAAACGGCCGACTTTGTCAAGGACCACAAATCCCTGGTAAACGAAGCTAATGATACTCGTGAAAACATGAATGTTTTGGAAAACCTAAATGATTCTCTCTTCGAAGCTGTTATGACCACTGACATTATGTCCATCATTTTACAAACATATTCTGTTCAAGACGATGAACGACTAAGAGCTGAGACCTCCGCAATTGTTTCAAAATATGAAAATGCTCTTATAAAGCTTGAAAAAGAAAATGTGTCATATTTTAAACAACTTGATTGAAAAAAGGAAGAATGCAAGTATGACAAATTGTCGTATGAGCGTGACTTAAAGAACATGAAAGAGCAAAATAATCTTTTGAGGGCTCAGCTTGAAAGTCAAAAAGGAAAGGGTGAGGACACCAAGTTTGCAAAACCATTGACTTCGGAGAAACCAAATGTTTCAAACACGGTTCAAAAACCAAAAATGTCAATTTCAAGGTTTGCTCCAAAAGTCGATGACAAAAAGGTTTTGACAAAACCAGTCACTCCAACACCCTTGCCCAAGAAAAGTGAAAATGATAAGATTGTTGATAAAGGAAAAGCGGTTGTCGAAACTCCTAAAGTGTTAGCACCTGGCCTTTTTAGGATTAGTCCCACTAATGCATCTGCCTCCAAATCTAAGACGAATGACAAATGCATAAAGGCTAATTCTAAAGAATCTAGGAATGCTAAAAAGGACAACAATATAAATCCTAACGCGTGTGCCTTACCTTCTACAGGATTAGAAAGCACCTCTAGGAGCAGCAGACAAAAGCCTAGGAGCAATACAAGGAACAATAGAGTCTCGTCTGCCTCTACGAGTAGTAGCAAGAATAAAGTTGAAGAAGTAGAAGAACACCCTAGGAATTTATCGCTTTGTAATAAGAAACATGATTCATCTGAATGTAATGTCGAAAGTAGTGGTTCTAATGCATGTAATGACTCTGTTTGTTTAATATGCAAGAAATGTTTAATTAATGATGTTCACGATGAATGTGTTTCTAAGAATGTGAATGTTACGCCTGAACAGAAGAATGTTCCAAAAAGACCTAGTGCTAGATCTAGATCTATAGAAAGATTAGTTGTACGCTTTAGGTCTACCACTATTAGTCGAATGCCTAGGAACTACCTTAAGTTTTGTATGTGGATTCCAACGGGTAGAGAGTTCACTCTTCAGAACGGCAAATTAGAAATAGCTCAAGCTAAACAAGTAGAAACTGTCTATGAGTGTGATTTAGAATGTACCCCTAACCCCATGGAACCAAATTCAAAACGGTGTCCAAATACAAATTCTTCTGTTATTGGCAGGTTATCGAAATATGTCTTTGGATCGTCGACTCGGGTTGCTCCAAGCACATGACTGGGAATTTAAAGTTGTTGATCAATTTCGTCTGGAAATTCATGGGAACTGTACGATTTGGAAATGATCATGTAGCAGCTATTCAGGGTTATGGAGATCTTCGGTTTGGTAATTTTTTAATCACTCGGGTTTACTACGTCGAAGGATTGGGACACAATTTGTTTTCAGTTGGGCAGTTTTGTGATGCAGACTTAGAAGTTGAATTCAGGAGAAACATGGTTTTTATAAGAAATTTGGTTGGTGATGATCTCTTAACTGGTAATCATGGTACAAACTTGTATGCTATCGACATCAACCAAATGGCTTCTACATCACCAATTTGTCTTATGTCAAGGGCAACCGAAACTAAGTCCTGGCTGTGGCATAGAAGATTATCCCATCTCAATTTCTACATGATCAACAAGTTAGCCAAAGACAACATCGTCACCGGACTTCCTAAGTTCAAATACACCAAGGAACACCTATGTCCATCATGCGAACAAGGAAAAAGTAAAAGAGCATCATATAAACCCAAAACCATACCTAGTTCGGAAGCAAGGTTACATATGTTGCACATGGACTTATGTGGCCCAATGAGAGTTGAAAGCTTTAATGGGAAGAAGTATATTCTTGTTATTGTTGATGATTATTCAAGATATACTTGGGTAAAGTTTTTGAGATCAAAAGACGAAGCACCAGGCATCATCATCACCTTTCTGAAGCGTATTCAAGTTCTACTTCAAGCTCCAGTAAGGATTATAAGAACAGACAATGGCACATAATTTACAAACCAGGAGTTAAGAACTTACATTGAAGATGTTGGAATCACACATCAAACATCAGTTGTTAGAACTCCACAGTAGAATGAGGTAGTTGAAAGAAGAAATCGAACTCTTGTGGAAGCTGCTCGCACAATACTGATTTTTTCTAGTGCACCACTATTCTTATGGGATGATGTTGTAGCCACTGCTTGTTTTACTCAAAACCGATCCCTAGTCCATCCAAGATTCAATAAAACCCCATATGAGCTAGTGAACAACCATAAACCTGACATCTCTTACCTTCACGTGTTTGGTACTTTGTGCTATCCGACGAATGACAGAGAAGATCTAGGGAAGTTAAAAGCTAAGGGTGATATTGGAATCTTCATTGGATATTCAGAAAACTCGAGGGAATTCAGGGTGTATAATAGAAGAACGAAAAGGATAATGGAGACGATGAATGTGAAGTTTGACGAGATTTCACAAATGGCTTCTGAGAGATACGCTCTAGTACCCGCGCTTAATCCGATGGCTTCTAATCATAACAGATTAGGACCCGCACCAAACATGCAGACTTCTGGACACATCAGTTCTGGACTCGTGCCTCAAGGAGCTCAGTCAACGAACACGGATAAACCTTCAAAACAAGAACTGGAAAATTTCTTTGAGTTAATGTTTGATGAATACTATGGTGGAACTTCGACAAATGCATCTCAACAACATTCCGCTACACCCGCTCACAACCATCAACCACCACCACCATCACAGGATGCATCTACAACAATTGAAGCTGAAGCACCAACTACCTCCACATCATCTACATCTACTCAAGCAACTCCAGTAATTGAAACTGAACTACCAAGAGTTGATGAGCAAAATCAACACACTAATTTTCAAGAAGAACCTACAAATAATTCAAACGATGTTGCGTTAGAAGAAGAAGAAGAAGAAGAAGAAGTATTTGAAAACCCGTTTGCAACAGACTCTGCTGAATCTTCTTCAAGGTTACAAGAACCATCTAACACACATTCGTTAAACCTAAGGTACCCTTCTACGTTTCAATGGACAAAAGACCATCCAATAGAACATGTTATTGGTGAACCTTCAAAGCTAGTTCTGACAAGGAGACAACTTGCCACTGATCTCGAATTATGCATTTACATTTGCTCAATCAGCCTCAAAGAACCAAAGAACATTCGGGAAGCAATGTCAGAATACCCCTGGATAGAAGCGATGCAGGATGAAATGTAACACCCCCGATTCATGGATGCAGCGGAATTCAAACTGGGTGTTACTCGACGGCACAATAGTCACAATAATAGAAAACGAACTCTAATTGAGTCGTTTTTAAAAGATTTATCATTCAAATTATATAAATATCAGAGATTACAAAATGAGGTCCCAGATGGTTCCATGTTTACAATTTACATTAAATGAGTTTTGGAATGATAATAAAATTTATAGCCCTCTTGAATATCCGTGCTCCTCCGTGCCAACCTCGTTCATTATAGACCTGAAATACATGCTTAAAATAGTCAACACAAAGGTTGAATGGAATTCGTAGAGTTTGTAGTTAAATCGTTGAACACAATAATCATAGTGTGAGCTATAGACTCACACTCATAGTTAGTAAACAAAATCGTTATTATTGCACTAAGCTCATGCAACCAAAGCATTAACATCGAACCAAAAATTGGCATTATAGAAGCCCTACCAAGGTAATATTGCCATTATACCTCAAACTATCAAATATAGTGCATTTGTTTGAACTCGTAGTTGTTCAACACAAATGGGATTCGTCAATCCCAATAGATCTATTCACAATATTCGCGCTCACTATAGCTAGTGACTAATGGTTCATGATATAGGGACTTCGAACATGGCAATCGTTACTTAGTGACAATAAAACATAGTCGGGTAGCATACAGTAGAAAGCATTGTGTTCGAGTAGAAAAATAATAACATGTATCCCCCCCATGGGTTTGTAAAATAGTTAAACAATAGAAAGTGGGGCTACGAACTCACCTTAAGTTGGATGATGTATAATGAGAATGATGGATATGCCGTAAGAACTTCTAAGAGCAACCTAGAATAATTGTTGCAACTTAGGTTTGGAATAATGTCTAAGAATACGAAGAATTGCCTATATATTTCTTGCATTTAGTCCATGATGTGGTACGATGTATAGTGTAAGTCTTTGAAAAGAAATGGTTCATGAAACATGTATAGTTTATATATCGTTTACTACCGTTCGGGCCGACATAATTCAGAAGTCATGTTAGTAAACGTTCGAGGAGCCAGGACACTTTAATTCGTAAATCCACAACTCATCTCGACGGCTTTCATAATGAACTCCTCACATGAGGCTCCCTACTATTGTAGTAGTTGATAAAGTATATATATATATATATATATATATATATATATATATATATATATATAAAAGTTTTGATTCGAAAAGTTACATGTCCAATATTTGAATAAACTTAGGAAAGTTTATTTTTACATGAAGATTGTTATTAGGGTAAGTTTCTTATAACTTGTATGACAAATACTTGTAATATCTCATAGTTCTTTAGATGAAGTAGATCCAAATTGTATGTTCAAGTTATCGCCAATACTTTAGCTCATGTTTTCGCCTAAGTAAGTTTATATGGTCATTTAGTCATGGCCTTGCCATGACCTTTGGTCATTGTTCCATGGTCTTGAGACTCAACCTTGGCTTTAGCCATGGTTGTGGTCTTGAATCTAGGTCATAAGACCTCTTGGTTTTATTAAAACATAACCATTATATAGTGACTTATATATATGTAAATAGCTGTTAAGAAACTGAGAAAAATCTCATTCGTTATTGGTTTTCTGGAGACGTGCTCCTGAGTTTTTGAAGAAAACGTGATTCCGGACAACTTTCGTGATTTAACTTTTTCATGAAATGGACCAGAAGGGCCTCTTTTTGCGTGTTTAATGTTCTGTCACAGAAACTATTTAGGCAGTTTTGCCGCAAAGTTTTGGTAACTTCAAATGGTCATAACTTTTGACTCGTGTACTCCTTTTAGGTGATTCAAATTGCTATGTTTTCCTTGTTAAGTCCTCTTTAACAGTAAGTAAGTGTCCAATATCATAGTTGTACTATTTTGGTCGTGGTTCTCCAAGAAAGTTACTAGTTTACTTGTTTACTTATCATAAGTTAACATATATATACCAATACTTGTTTTACTCATTTTTATACATCATGGACATAATCATAAGACAATATATAGCATGAATGATATGTAAATACCATGAATATGATATTTAAGCAAGGAAGTGTATTAGAGTTTGCTTACAACTTTGGCTTTCTACAAGAAAGGTAAGTAACATGTAAGGTAAGGACTTTGATAGACTTAAGCTTCACCCCACTTCACTTCAAGCAATCTTTCTACCCTTGTATTCTTGAAAGAGAGATGATGAAAGTTGAGGTGACTTGAGTGGATTCAAACTCAAGAGAATCACCAAAGTTTCTAGGGTTTGGAAGTAGTTTGATGAATCAAAACTAAACTAGTGTTTCTATGTGGTTGTAGCACTTGAATCTTGTATGAAACTTGGAAGAAATTAGCTAATGAAAGGGTGTTGGTGTGTGTGTGATATGGGACAGCCAAGGAGGGGGGAAGGGGGCTTTTATAGGGTCTTGAGGAGGTTACAAGCCTTGACTTGTCAACACTTGGTGAGCAAGTTTGGACACTTGTAATCATCCAAGAGTTCTATGCATGAGATCAAGCCACAAGGGTGGTGAATCCCCCCCCCTAAGTCGGTTTGGATGAGGATAGGAAGGATGAGTTGGTCTTGTTGATATTATCCTACTTATGGACCTAGTTTTGACTCCGTAAAATGCTAATCGTAAACAATTAAGCCATAATACGTAAAACCGGGTATCGTAAAAATACGAAACTTGGAAGAATGATTAAACTTGTCCAAATACTCTACAATAAAATATAAAATGAGTGGTAGGTTCCATTGAGGTGGTAAAACCCTGCTAAAACTGGAAACACGGGTCTAAAACGCGTAATACGTAAAACGTACGAATATTGTGTAAAATTGAGAAAAGTAAAATGTTACTTTTCTAATAGGATAAAAATGATTTAAAATGACTTATAATGTCTAGACTGGGTTCAGTCTAGTGTCGGTTGGTATTAAATATCTTTTAGACATAAAACCGTAAGCCTAAAAATCAAGGAATGATTTATAAAATCAAGGAATGATTTTTGGTCAAAGGAGGAGGGAAAAATATGTTGAATTTTTCCAAAAATGTGAAAACTCAAATCGTCTTAGAAACGCGGTGCAGGTATAGGCTAAGGTTACGGCTGAGTAAAAACGCTTAAAAATGAAAATTCCTGTTTTTCACGGCCGAGGTTTATTTGGTCATATTTTTCTCAGACATGATTTATTCTCAAATAAATCATGAGTGTATCAAACATTTTTCTGATACGGGGAAAATTAACGCGGTCGAGTTTCGTTGTGCGTAGAATTTTTGAATGACGTTTTCCCCTAAAACGTGTAATTCCTTAATAACTTTCGCGAAAATGATCTGACGAGTGTCAAACTTTTAATTTGCCATGGAAATGATTTATCACTTGAGGCCATGAAACAAAAATCAAATTTCGGGAAAAATGAATAGTAAAAGTGAATAGTGAAATTTTTCGGGAATAGTAATTAACCTGAAATTGCAAATTGTTACATGAAATTCTTCAATACGATTTACATGACAGTTGGGAACTTGTTGAACGACCACTTGATATACGTGTTCTTGATCTCAAGTGGTTGTGGAAGAACAAACTGGATGAGGAAATGACTGTTATTCGCAACAAAGCTCGTCTCGTGGCTAAAGGTTATCCACAAGAAGAAGGGATAGATTTCGAGGAATCATTCGCGCCTGTAGCTAGACTTGAAGCAGTCTGGATTTTCTTAGCCTATGCAGCTCACAAAAACATCATAGTCTATCAGATGGATGTTAAGACTGCTTTCTTGAATGGAACTCTGAAAGAAGAAGTGTATGTGAGTCAGCCAGAGGGATTCATCGACAAAGATCATCCAAACTACGTCTACAAGCTTAAGAAAGCAATTTATGGTTTAAAACAAGCTCCAAGAGCGTGGTATGACGAACTATCATCTTTCTTGCTTAAAAACAATTTCACAAAAGGAACGGTTGATTACACCTTGTTTATCAAAAAATTCAAAAATGACATTTTGATCGTTCAAATTTACGTGGACGACATAATTTTTGGATCAACCAATCCTAACCATTCAAAACATTTTGAAAATCTCATGAAAAGCAAATTTGAAATGTCCATGATGGGGTAACTAAAATTTTTTCTTGGTTTACAAATACATCAATCCCCTCGTGGTATTTTTATCAATCAAGCTAAATATACAATAGAGATTTTGAAAAAACATGGAATGGAAAATTGTGATTATGTTGGTACACCAATGGCCACTTCACCAAAAATAGGTGCTGATTTGTTTGGAAATCCCATCGATCCGAAAAAATGTCGGAGCATGATCGGTTCTCTCATGTACCTAACAACTAGCCGACCCGATATACAATTTGCTGTTTGTTTGTTAGCACGGTTTCAGGCAAAGCCTACCGAACTTCACCTCAAAGAGGTTAAACGAACTTTTGGTACCTACGAAGCACCATTAACATGGGACTTTGGTATCCGAAGGATTCGGGGTTTAATCTAATAGCATTTTCAGATGCAGACCATGCTGGTGATCAACTTACAGCAAAGAGTACATTAGGTGGTGCACAATTTTTGGGTGAAAAGCTAGTAAGCTGGTCGTCAAAGAAACAGGATTGTATTGCGCTATCAACCGCCGAAGCCGAGTATGTGTCTCTATCTGCGTGTTGTGCCCAAGTTCTTTGGATGCGGACACAGCTCACAGATTATGGCTTTACTTTTGACAGAATATCTATGTATTGTGACTCAAAAAGTGCCATAGCCATCTCGTGCAATCCTGTACATCACTCTAAGACGAAGCATATCAAAGTCCGCTACCATTTCATCAAAGAACACGTGGAAGAGGGTACTGTTGAATTATTTTTCGTTAAGACTGATTACCAACTCGCCGATCTATTTACTAAAGCCCTTCCAAAAGAATGGTTTGACTATTTAGTTCGACGAATTGGCATGCGAAGCCTAACTCCTGAGGAGCTAGAACGTCTTCTCGAATCTTCTTGAAAAATGTTTTCAAAATCGCTTCGCTGTAAATATCTTTGAAAAAAACAAAATACAAAAATATAAAATTTTCAAAACATACAAAAACAATATCAAATCAAAAAATTCAAAAATATTCTTCTCACGACATGTCTCTCGTATAAATCAATATTCTGTACGTTTCTAGAAATGTCATTCAACAATGATACAGACATGTACAGATGCTTGAATGGGAGTTCTTTTAAATGTTTTTCTAAAACATGTCATTTCTCAAATGTTTCTTCACTATGGCTTTCGTATACCTCAGTACGAAACCCGGACTTATATGATGACTTCTGATTATTTTCAAATCAAGGACTCGTACGTTCAATGACGAAATCTTTTTCAAAAAGTTCGAGTCTAAACAAACGAAAAAGATTTCAAGCATAAACTCGTTTTCAAACAAAATTCTTGAGCACCTTTTCAAGATTGTTCAAAAGATTTCTCAAAATCTCTCAAAATGAGTGCTCAAGATAACTCCCTCAAAACCCTTAATTGATTTTAAAATGTGCTATCATTAAGGGGGAGTACAAAAACAAAAATGTTCCGTATTCATGCAAAATGAAATCTGTCTTTCTCTCCAAAAAAAAGTTTTTTTTTACTCAGTTGATATCAAAAATATCACAATATGCTATTTTTGAGGGGGAGAAGACATGATTAAAATGTGATCAAAGATGTTTAAAGTTTGTGATTGAATCTCTAAAGAGCTCGACTCAGTAAGTACCAATGAATTGACGAAGCTTAAAATGTCAGTAATCGAAAGGACATGTCCTGGACGGGTAATAATTTCAAGCTAGTCTAACTAGTGATGTAAGCGTGTCTCGAATAGGACTTGTCTGAGTAGAATGTACCATATCGAGAGACTTTCTTTGGACTTGACCAGGATGGGTAATAATTTCAAGCTAGTCTAACTAGTGATGTAAGCGTGTCTCGAATCGGTCATGTTCACTGAAAGAGGATCAATTCAAAAAGTGCAAACTCCTCACGCATGTGCAAATTTCTTAAAAATTCATGAGCACATGTGAAGGGGGAGTCCTTCAAAAGTAATGCAAAACTCTCGAAGTGTCAACAATGTGTTTTATTATCATAAACACTTTGAGAGATTTTTCATAAATGGTTTCATGGCAATTATAGGATAGTCATGGAGTTATAAGGTGACTAAGGTTAGGAAAAACCGTCCTATGATCCGCCAGAGCCGGAGGGATCTACCCAAGGACAATTCCAATAGATTAGAATTAGAAGTCCTTAGGTATGATTGAAAAAAAGGAGAAAATGAGAAAGGAGAAAGAAGGGGTTGAAGAATTAAAAAGAAAAGTTATGAAAAAGGGTGAAAAGAAATAGCCCTCCAAATGTTCAACCTTAGGGCAGACACTGGGTTCAATTCGTATGCTACTGGTCGTTACTAAGGTGACACCGGTATTGAAGATAAAGACGTCATGGACCCAGTGACGCACTGCACTAAACCTTCTAGCCACTCAAGTTCTCTTAAAAGAGCTTGTTTCATTCTCACGTGGAACCGGTGTAATCTATCGACCTGTCTCTTAGAGATGGTTGATATTGAAGCAGGAGACCTCTCCCTAATCTCCGCATAGGAAACCAAATGTGCACTTATCGAGTCTAGAGCCCCGAGATTCATCAAAAGATCTCATAGGAACACATGATCTTCCTACACTGGTTGTTCATCATTAAGGACGCCAGATGTAAACTTTAGAATCCTACGCAGATCTTAGCAATCTACCAAGAACATTTATGAGAGAATTCACACAAGTGTTTCTCAATGATTGAATGGAAACTCCTGCCAGGGTCAACATCAAACAGCCCTGACAGCAGGTCACTTTGGTAATTCTTTATGAGTTACGCTTAGTGTTCGCGGTTTTTTCAAATGGTCTACAGTCGTGGATTGATCCCCAGCGACTCACCCAGTCATTGAGCTACTTAGTAGGTCTTGTAAGCTCCCTCGGGAGTATCTGACATGGGAACGGCCTTGGTAAGGGTTAGAAGGAGTCTTCACACTATGCTGTTGATGATCTCTAATTCGAACCTGTAAATACCGGTTGATTTATTGCTAACTGTTTTCATGCAGCTACACATCACCTCCATGGCGACAGATTCCGCATGCTCATACATACATCTGGAAGTTAAAGAAAGCTCCCTCAAAGAACTATACAACACAAAGTTCAAAGAAAGATTCTACGCCAAAAAGAAGAATCTACAAAGTATAAAGACTAAAGATCAAAGTGAAAGAAAGGGAACTACGTGCATATGACTATCAATGTCCAAAGATGTATGAGCATGTTGGAATGGCTGACAACCACCACAGACGCAGAAGTGACGAAAGGCAGATTGCTCCACATCTCAAAGGAACAAAGAACGATGAAAAGTCAGTCATCAAAGATCATAAAGCATGAAGGAACAAAGACTAAAGACTATTCCACTATGACACACAATGGTCAGCAACAAAGAACAAAGAAGACCTAATCACGTGGAGCATCATTAGAATGACCACCCCTTAGGGGGAGATTGTTAGCATTAAAAATTATATTAGAAAGTGATGGTCATTCTCATTTATTGTAACGTTGTAATGTGTCATAGTTTTTGTTATTAGAATAGTCAATGGGCCTCGGTCTTGGTAAGATAATATGTCATGTGCTAAGTAATGAAAGCCTTTATATGTAAAAGGAAACCAAGCCCAAGACCAAGCCCATGGAAAGCCTTTTAAGGCATCTCTTGTATCTAACTATATAAACACTTCAAAGCTCATTTGAGGTGTGTGCTTGTGTGTACTTATGTGTGTATTGTGTGTGTTTTTAATAATAGTTCTCTTCATCTCTTACCTCTCTTTTATACATCTTAACACCACACATATATTACAAAGTCACCATCTTTACTTCATTTACAAGCTATATTTTTATTAAAGTTGATAGATATAAGGTCCTACACCTATGATGTATTATTTTGGATGGTAGGGTAAGAGTGTATGCAAAAAAAAAAAAAAAAAAAAAAAAAAAAAAAAAAAAAAAAAAAAAAAAAAATCGAAAATTTAAATAAAAAGAAAAAAAATAGAAAAAGAAAAGAGAAAAAACATACGGACTACCATCCCGTTTCATTCTATGTTTATTTTATTTTTTTGTTATTTTCATTTATTAGCTTAAGTTGAGTCTAGTCTTGGCTTAGCAACGCCATATTGTACATGTAATTAACCAAGATTATTAACTCGCCACCAGTAAAGACTGCCTATATCCAACAAAACCGTGTATTCCATATCCCTACTCTTAACGTTACAACCCTTTAAAAGACCTCTTTGATAGTTTATCCTAGGTGCTTACGCCATGTGGGGGAGGTTTGATCCTTTCCCAAGCCTATGGTAATCTATTTTGCTATGACAGGTAGTGAGAGATGTTTTCCATTTCCATATTGTGATATATACTTTATTACACCTGAGAGATGTGAGTATCTAAACACTATTTGTGAGGTAAAGCCTGGTGCAATTCCCACGCATCATAGATCTTGGTCGAGTAGCGAATTATGGTCGAGTATCCTAATACTTTCCCACCAAAACTTTCCCGCCAAAACTTTCCCGCCAAAACTTTCCCACTAAAATTATTGCGCCAAAAAGATGTTATTTATACATACATTTCACATAATAGTATTAGCCGTTAAAAAAATACACATACATTTCAACATTTCACATAACACACACTATGGCTGAACTTTCTACTGAAATGATCTTGTTCGGGATACTAACAAGGGTGACACCAAAAGATGTTGGTCGCTTCAAGAGTGTTTCTAAGACATGGAATGAATTACTTTCAGGAAATGCATTTGTAAAGGCACATTTTTCTCGCTCGGCAATTCCATCTAATCAGAAAGTTCTCATAATAGAACACCAAACATGCTCAATTCATCCAATCAACTTTGAAACCCATGATTATGGGTCGGGCACAAGCATTACCATTCCTTTCGATCATCAATCATACGATAATTGATTAAATGTCGTCTATATTCTATCACATTTGAATGGATTATTGTGTGTTTGCAATTATTTCACATCCGATTTGTTCATTTGGAACCCAGTCACTACCTCTTTCAAACGCTTGCCACCCCTATATTCCAACGATTTCTATAAAGATAATCATGATGCAGTTGGTCTATACACCGACATCCATGATGATTTCAAAGTCCTGTACATAAGGCGTAGGGATGCTACACTTGCTGTTAATGTGTATTCTGTGAGTGACGAATCCTGGAGAAACATACCTCTCACCCTACCATCGGAGTATCTAACCAACAGTTTCTATTGGTCATCTGGTACTTTGTGTGGTGGTACTATTTATTTCACTCTTAGCGAGTCAGTTGTTGGAGCTAATCATTTAATGATTTCTTTTGATGTAAAATCGGAGCAATTTCATATGATCAACTTTCCACATATTCCTAAAAATGGAATCTCACATATTCGTTTAGTGAATGCACAAGATGAGCTTGTGATGTTTGCTGCCACTGGATATAGTGAGATAAAAATTGACATGTGGATCCTTCAAGAAGGTACATGGTATCATATCTACTCATTTCCTCTAATATCCCTCGATTTGTGGTGCTCAATAACACATTTTGTGACAACCGGAAAAAAGTGGTTTGTGATGGCAAAATTTCAAAAGATTTTTGAAATCGATACTGGTATGATGTGGTTTGACCGTTTTTATACCGTTACTTCCTGGACGTGTTCCAATGGTGCGTTGTTTACGGAGACGCTTGTTTCAGCTAAAATCTAGGATTTGTAATGTTTTAATTTTTAGGATTTGTAATTTGTTAATTTTTAGGATTTTTAATGTCTTACTTTTTAGGATTTTTAATGTGTTAATTTTTAGGATTTGTAATGTTTTACTTTTTAGGATTTGTAATGTTTTAGTCTTTAAAATTTGTAATGTTTTAATTTTTAGGATTTGTAATGTTTTAATTTTTAGGAATTTTTAGGCTTATGGTCGAGTATCATAACACTTTTTCATTATGACAATTAATTTTCTACAACAAAAATTAATTGATAACATTTAAATTTCCACAAACATATGGGATGTAGTAGATGCAAATTTAAATGCATATTTACTTTATGTAAGATATAATGGTTGAGTAGATCTTGATCGAGTAGCAGCTTATGGTCGAGTATCGTAACACTTTTTCATTATGAAAATTAATTTTCTACAATAAAAACTAATTGATAACATTCAAATTTCCACCAACATATGGGATGTAGTAGATGCAAATTTAAATGCATATTTACTTTATGTAAGATATAATGGTCGAGTAGATCTTGGTCGACTAGCGGCTTATGGTCGAGTATCATAACACTTTTTCATTATCAAAATTATTGTTTACAACAAATATTAATTGATAACATTTAAATTTCCACCAACATATGGGATGTAGTAGATGCAAATTTAAATGCATGTTTACTTTATGTAAGATATAATGGTCGAGTAGATCTTGGTCGAGTAGCGGCTTATGGTCGAGTATCATAACACTTTTTCATTATCAAAATTATTGTTTACAACAAATATTAATTGATAACATTTAAATTTCCACCAACATATGGGATGTAGTAGATGCAAATTTAAATGCATATTTACTTTATGTAAGATATAATGGTCGAGTAGATCTTGGTCGAGTATCATCTTATGGTCGAGTATCATAACACTTTTTCATTATGACAATTAATTTTTTACAACAAATATTAATTGATAACATTTAAATTTTCACCAACATATGGGATGTAGTAGATGCAAATTTAAATGCGTATTTACTTTATGTAAGATATAATGGTCGAGTAGATCTTGGTTGAGTAGCGGCTTATGGTCGAGTATCATAACACTTTTTCATTATCAAAATTATTGTTTACAACAAATATTAATTGATAACATTTAAATTTCCACCAACATATGAGATGTAGTAGATGCACATTTAAATGCATATTTACTTTATGTAAGATATAATGGTCGAGTAGATCTTGGTCGAGTAGCGGCTTATGGTCTAGTATCATAACACTTTTTCATTATGACAATTAATTTTCTACAATAAAAATTAATTGATAACATTTAAATATCCACCAACATATGGGATGTAGTAGATGCAAATTTAAATGCATATTTACTTTATGTAAGATATAATGGTCGAGTAGATCTTGGTCGAGTATCATCTTATGGTCGAGTATCATAACACTTTTTCATTATGACAATTAATTTTCTACAACAAAAATTAATTGATAACATTTAAATTTCCACCAACATATGGGATGTAGTAATGCAAATTTAAATGCATATTTACTTTATGTAAGAAATAATGGTCGAGTAGATCTTGGTCGAGTAGCGGCTTATGGTCGAGTATCATAACACTTTTTCATTATCAAAATTATTGTTTACAACAAATATTAATTGATAACATTTAAATTTCCACCAACATATGGGATGTAGTAGATGCAAATTTAAATGCATATTTACTTTATGTAAGATATAATGGTCGAGTAGATCTTGGTCGAGTAGCGGCTTATGGTCGAGTATCATAACACTTTTTCATTATGACAATTAATTTTCTACCAACCACCCTTACTCATATATATATGAAAAAAATAGATTCTAAACTTATATATCAATCAAACATAATGGGTGAACCGGGTATTGAATTTAGTGTATATTTGGTTTATGAAGATGTAACTTTTGGTGTTAATTTAAAAAAAAATATATTAGTTACAATCAACTAGTTGCTATTGTGAAGAAAAAGTTCAAGCTCAACGATTCGTGCAACATCATGTTTACTTACAAAGTTGGTACAAACTGTGTCCACATAGTAGACGATGATGATGTGAAATTTTACGATAATGAAATTTGCAAAGGGAAAGGTACGCCACATACCATTTTTATTAAAAAGATTGAACAATGCTTTGTGGAAAATCCTTCTTCTTCTAAGTCTTTTGGCATCGATCTTAATGTTCCTTTATTTCCTAATGATTTAAACGCACAATTCGATGTTTACAATGATTCACAATTACCCAAAAAAGAAAATTTTCAGCCTCAAAATTATTTAAACCCACAATACACTATGCACTATGATGCACAATTACCCAAAAAAGAAAAATGCGAAAATCACAATGATTATATTGAAAACGACCATTATGAGCATGATTGGCAAATGAATACGCTAAAATACGTTCATAAACCACCAGATCCAGAACCTATTATCAAAACCCCAAGAAGCCAAAATGAACATGGTCAATGTATCTTTAAAACGGGTGATAAATTTGATAATAAAAAAGAATGTATGAGGGCAATTGGTCGTAAAGCTCTTTTAGATGGTTATGAATTTAAGCCAAGAAAAACAGACACGGTACGGTATGATGTAATTTGTGTGCATCCTGGTTGCAAATGGAAAATAATTTCATCTAAGTGCAAATATAATAGTCAATGGGAATTAGGAACAGTAAACGACCATCACACTTGTTTAAAAACAACAATAGGTATGTATCACCGTAATGCTTCGAAAAATTTGTTGGGTCATTTACTAGTACCTAAGTTCAGAGACCCCAATCGTATCTATAAGGCAAAAGACATACAAAATGACATAAACCAAGAATTCAACATCGATATTAGTTACAAACAAGCATGGAGATCAAAAAATGTGGCGTTGGATACTCTTGAAGGTTGCCCAAAAGCATCTTTTGCACAATTACCTGTTTTTTGTCATAATTTAGAAATGACAAATGAAGGTACTGTAACACATATTGATATTGATGATGAAGACCATTTTAAGATGGTTTTCATAGCTTTTGGTGTAGCGGTAAGCATTTATATATTAATTAACATTTAAATTTATTTTGTAACTGTTATTATCATATAACTAACCGTTTAAAACCTTTAATTAGATTCGAAGCTTTTTGTGCCATATGCGACCATTGTTAATAATTGATGCAGCTCATCTTAAAGGCACTTACCTTGGAACAAATCTTCTGGCAGTTGGAATGGATGGGAATAATCAAATTATACCTATTGCGACCGGTGTGTCTCAGGGTGAGACTTTGGAATTGTGGACATGGTTTTTGTCCAAATTGAAAGAATGCATAGGGGAAGATCCAAGGTTAACTATCATATCTGATCGACATGTATCTATACAATCTGCATGTCAATCTGTTTTCCCGAATGCATTCCATGGGCATTGTTGTAGTCATCTCATGATGAATTGTAATTTGAAGGGAAAAAAGATTAGGGCTTTATTTTGGAAGATGTGTAAAGCTTACACACTCGATGAATTTAATTTGGCGCTAGCTGAACTTGGTGGAAAAAGGCCGGATGCTTACAACAAACTAATACAAGCTGGCGTTGAAAGGTGGTCTAGGGCATATTCCGCTGGTAATCGTTACAATTACATGACGTCTAGCAGCGCAGAGTCAATCAATTCGTTAACAAGAAATGTCCGAAGAGTACCCATCATATACCTTATGGAGTGGTATAATCGACTTGTCCAAGAGTGGTATTGCAATCGTCGGGAGAAATATAAAGGTACGATTTTTGTTTTGTTTGTTTTTTTTAGAAGATAAATATTTTGCATATTTAACGTTATGACTACTTATTAATGAATATTATTTTATTTAGATGCAAAATTAGGTGAACTAAGTGATTGGGCAACTGCAAAAATTTAGGACCGAATGATAAAGAGCGTTAATTGGATTGTGGCCGGCATTTTTGTCAACAGGATGTACGAAGTCAATGATCATCGAAAAATCCATACGGTGGATTTAGACGAACGTACATGCACATGTAACAAGTGGCAAATGTCTGCCTTGCCTTGTGGTCATGTTTTAGCGGCTTGTAGAGTTATGGGAATGACGGATTTTAATCATTTGGCAAGCGACCAGTTTAAGAAAACAGAGCTTAAAGCTACGTACATGGGTTTGGTATTTCATGTTGGAGAAGTTTCCGGTTGACAGTGTCCTAATTACTTGAAAGTTGTTAAACCACCAATTATGGTTAAACCCCAATCTGGTAGACCGAAGAACAAAGATCGGGTTAGATCTCAAGGTGAGGAACCGGTACCAGTCAAGTGTGGAAGGTGCGGAAATCTTGGACACACCCGACAAAGTTGTAGAGAAACATTGCCAAAGAAAAAAGTAAGTTACACCTAAATTCGTTGTAGAGAAACATTTTTTTTATAGTTTCATTCCTAAATTCGTAAATTGACTTGGACAATTTTTAGGGAAAGGTATCTGCTAAAGCAAGATCACAAGAAGCACAACCACAAGTGTACTCACAACAGCCACAGGCACAATTCTACTCACAACAAGCACAAGCACACTTCTACTCACAACAAGGAATGCCAAGCTCACAACAAGCACAAGCACACTTCTAGTCACAACAAGGAATGCCAAGCTCACAAGAAGGACAAGCCTACTCGCAACAAATTTGGCCAGATTTTTTCGAAGCTGTTAATTTAGGTGACCCGTAGGGTGGGATACTTTAGATTTTTATATGTATGGTAAAACAGCAGTTCGTATCAATGAAAGTTGCAAGCTTTTCTTTAACATGTGTAAATAGCTGATTATTCAACACACAAGCAGTCATAAAACTTAAAGTTGGCAGATTGGAACAAAAGTAAAACATAAGTAGTGTCATGAAACAGTCAAATAGTCACAGTGAAACAGGTCACAATTGTTCGCAAAATACAAGGACGAACCATTTGTTTGCATCTAGTACACAATTTAAAAACCTACACAAATATCTTGTGTTTGAAATAGAAATGGGACATCTGTTCTCGATATGCAAGAGCTGTTTGGACTAGATCTTCAACAGCCAACGGCATCCCATGAGATAACCTGTATAGAAAATAAGAAACACATAAAATCCATCAAGACTATTCACACATAGAAATACCAAAAGCTAGTTAAAAACGGGTCAGTAGTCACAAAGTTAGGATGTAGGGCAGAAATATGTCCAACAGGTCCATTTTAGGCCTCTCAAAAGCTAGTAAAAAAAATTATAAAAAAAATGTTTATGGACTCACAAGCTAGGATATTCTATTGTTCTAGCTAAACTAACAATCTTAGATACATTGTAGAAATTAATATACGAAAAAGTAATGCAAAGTTTAGTGACCCTGTTTGCAATAAAAATTCAAACCTGATACTTTTGACATTTGATCACCAGTTTTAGTTGTATCATGTTATTCATGTGTGTTTGAAACATGATGAAATTATACTTATCTCGCATGTGTTGTCTAATGCAGGTACCTTAGCTTCAAGAAAACTATCCAACTAAATAGAAAGATACAAATCAAAACAGATAAACATAACTCATCATTAGAAATCACTTGATAGATGCCGCTGTACAAAATCTAATGCAATATCATCTCATTGATCAAAGCAACCCTAGATTCATGTGACCTATAAGCTAGTAACCCCTTTTGCGATTTCCTTTTAATGGCTTAATAAACATAAAACTTTCACCTAATGAAAATCCCCTCCCATCACCATGAGTACCCACAATTCCCTCTTTGATTTTTTTTTTTTTTTTTTTTTTTTTTTTTGCAAATGTTCTGACTTAAGTGAAATTCTAACTATCCTAGGTGATTCACCTATATGAATGACTTATCTTACCTAAAACCTATCACAAACAAACTAACCTGTAAAGAAATAAGCAGACAAAGACGCCGCAATCACCAAATATCCCGCCCTGCTTCGGGATGTTATGTGCATTCTTGAGCTTAATGTTGTATTCTAGGGGATTGATTCCTTTGCTTCCAAACACATCAGTCTGCTCTAGAATTGCAGGAAGCTTACACTCCAAACACCTTCTCATATTCAAATACCAAGGTCGAGTTTCAGGTTCATGATAGCCTTCACTATCATAGAATGTAACAAGTCCAGATTTTATGTGAAAATGCGCAAGCGACCAATGTTGCTTTGGTTCATTTATCGGAATGAAGACCTACAATGTTTACGAATAAAATTTATATAATCCACATATTTAAACCATTATATGATAAAAGATGGGTTACCGATAAATACCTGTTCCACATTCTTCCATGCAATTGGGTAAATTTCATCGCTTGCATAAAACAGTGGCATTGAGTGTTGAAGTAGAAGAGTTAGAAAGTAACAACTAACCATTGACCAATCTGCAGAAGAATCTCTGAAATACCACATGTACCATACCCAAAGATCAATGTGCTGTAGGCAATAAAACAAATAGTCAACGACAATTTAACATATAGTTTTACCGAAAAATACATTGTAAATAGATATTTTTACTTACCTCGTCAAGTAACCAACCAATCCGTTTCTCATCACAGCAAAGTAAAGCTTCACAGAAAGTACGATCCACAGTAATGTCATTATACCAAGGAAACTTGCAACGAGTA
Organism: Artemisia argyi; assembly: GCA_030686995.1. Lineage (NCBI taxonomy): Eukaryota > Viridiplantae > Streptophyta > Magnoliopsida > Asterales > Asteraceae > Artemisia > Artemisia argyi. The sequence continues at coordinate 77,868,055 of CM060682.1, forward strand.
TGGCTAGAGGTAATCATAAAATTATCCAACTCAAAACCACAGAAGATTTTATCGATACATTTCCATCGTCGACTTGAGTCCTAAACATAACACATTACAAATTTATATATAAAATTCAATTGGGACAAACTAACACAAACACAAAACTATACAAAAAAATTAAAAATAAATAAATAAAATAAAAAATAAAAAAATAACAAATGATATACCTCTTCCCACGGTTGTAGATCTTCACACCTTTCAATCATGAATGGCTGAAGGACATTCGTACGTTTTCTTAGCTCATCCATACTCGAAACTTTTAAATCTGTATATGGACTTTCCAACTGTGACCTCAACACATTAACATACCTCCGCTTGGTTGTTCCACATCGCTGTAGAGCAAGCTTCAAGTGACTTGGTGCATTCAAGACCTTGTTGTAAAAATAACAAGTTGATGAAGCGGATTAAATAAAATTTCATGTCACTCAACCAAAACGACTAATGACTGGAATTACTAACCTCTATACTCTTCATTTTATTTTCTTCTTCTAAAATAAATTTCGACCTCTGTTCCCTTTGTTTTGCCTGCCTATGAATCTCAGCTGCTTGCTTTTCAGCTTTCACACAACCATCCTATAATTACATTACAAATATATTTGTTAGATATATACAATTTTAATTCGACAAACAATTTCAACAGCTAAGTGTTTACCTCAGATAAATCATCGTCAGATAATTTGTCAACGTTAACCACACCGTTCTGATAAAAGTTATAAAACAAGTTATGAAACAAGTTATAATACAATAATAATGAAAAGTTATACAAATCAATTACCTCATAAGCTTTCTGTAATAGATAATCCAAACCATCTACAATGACTTCATGAACTTTATGAGCTAGATTATCCCATTCGTTTCCAGCGTTTTTGTTGGATGTTCTAATAGGCGAATTAAAAAGTTCAAAGAATTCTCCATCTAAGTCACTACAATACTCGTCACCCATATCACAATCCACATTATCCTGTAACGATAATGTAAACACCTTGTCTTAGTAAACAACATTTTTTTTATCAAGTGAATGACAAGAAAACACTTACATACGTGGGATTTACCTTTTGAACAGATGTGGTAACTTTATGCTCCGGATGTGCGCCTTTTGTTTTCTGAGTAATATACTGCATAAAAAAGTATTTTAAAAAACATGATAATTAGACATGAATTAACTAGGCGCATATATATAGAAAAGGGATTCTGTCAAAACTAACATGTATAATAGACTCCATTTTGTAGACGCGTTCCTTCAAACTCTCAATCTCTTTAGGTAGAATCAACAACCTCTCGCACAAATGCTCCAAAGCCTTAACCCGAAACCCACAATTACAACTCTGCCTAACTGGATGTGCCTCTCTGTCATTAACCTTACTCCGAGCTGATGATAATTTTTTTAAATGATCACCAACAAGCCCCCCCGCATTGAACAGGTGGAGGAGCTCTCGGTGTGTACCACTTAATAAGTTTTTGGCTTTCTCTAAACCATTTTGATAGGCCCTCAGCATAGTTAGGATATATTTCAAAGTTTGGATTTTTGGCCTAAGGAAAATATACAATAATTGTTATTAAAAGCAAATAAAATTTAGTCAATATATATATATATATATATATATATATATATATATATATATATATATACATATATATATATATATATATATATATATATATATATATATATATATATATATATAATAAAAATAAGTATTAAGGTGAGAAGGCATTAACTGACCTGAGGAAATAGTTGACTGTATACCTCCCATTTTTGAAATGGATAATGCTTCGACCAGGCACAGCCGCTCGGGATCACATCAGGATCCTTACTCCACCAACGATCTGTCTGAGATGAAGACTCTAGAATCCATATCTACAAACAGTAAATGTAAAAAAGTCAAATTACATACAATTTTGTTACAATGAAATACAGAGACAAGTGTTTGCCTAAAAATGCTAACCTTGAAACATAAGATAAATCCAGACAATGAATACGATGGAACAAAGGTTGGGTCTTTTTCCAATGATTTATGGTGAGCATTCTTATGCTTCGAGTTAACATTTAAAATTGCATCGTATAACTCCCGCCAGATGTGTTCTCCCCAGGGAAACTCATTCCAAGCTTCAAGATTATCTACCATTCTTAGAAATACATCTTCAACAACAGATCCTAACTCATGACCCATAAACATAACTTCCAAAGATAACAAAAGACAAACTCGTATCGAGTCTTCATCTGATAGTTTCGTGAAACGCTCTTCATCCTCAATCACAGATAGAAGATCTATGTTTTTAACGTACCTGCCTATCTTCTCCGAAAATACTCGATCACGAAAACTGATATCACCCTCCCTAAACTTACGGAAACTGACAATCCCAAACTTAAATCCAGTAATGAGGCATAATTCACGACGACCAAAGTGAAGCAAATGTTCATTAACATCGTATATAAGTGGCAAATCATAATGTTCATTATCAGAGAAGACTTGCTTTTGAAGCATGTAATGGATAAGATCCTCTTCATTGTCAACGTAAGTCAAATCAAGCCACGGCCCGAAACATGTAGACCTAAACAATTCACAACGTTCCAAACCTAGTCTGTCTTTGATTAACGGAAAGTAACTGAGTTTGCTTCTAATGTGGACCCTCGCATGATATTCCTAAATTAACAAAACAAATCAAGACAAAAATAAGCAATGCTGTTTCAAAAAACTAGGTTTTAAGCTTTCAGTGCAGGGAAGGCATGGAAGCATAACATTGGTGGTTGCTTTGTTTCGACACTTAACTGCTTATGGTTATGTAACTTCATAAACGATAAAATAAATGTACTTCCCATTTGCTCATTTGGAGCAGTTATTGATTTATGAAAGTCCAATAAGCACTAGACACTAGACTTTATGAAAGTCCAATAAGTAGTTGAAAATAAGAAAAAGCCAGATGATCCAAGACAGTGTAAAACACTTAAATACACTCAAATGAACTCAAATGATGCAAAGTTACCAGCATACAAGTCAATTAAGCAAAAATCCAGGTTCTAATATGAATCAGCTTATAGGTTACAATCACTACACTAGCATGCTCAATTAAGCTGATCTAATAAGCTGAAAACTAGAAAGTAAGGGGGGCAAAAGCTTCACTGACCAACTGAGATGCTAGAAACCCCAAAAGCCCTATCACAAATTATCAATTGCACACTTAAATCTAGCCTAGAAAAATTCTAAAAACTGCTGGTGCAGGGGAAGTGACTGTTCAGCTCAGTAACTTTAGGCTTAAATTTGGGCGAGCAAATGAGTTTGAAAATTGAATTTTCTTTTTTAATCTAAAATTTAAGCTACCAGAGAGTTCAAATCAACTTTCCAATGTTATTTCCAATCAGTACTTAACTCTATACATGCAATTGAATTCATCTCAAAAACTGGGTACAAAGTATTTTTGACTTTTGGAATTTGATGAAACTTTGACTAAAATGAAATTTTATTGAATCTATGTGACTTAAAATGTTGTTATAAGCTAATAATGAACTTTTTTAAGCTAACTTTACTAATAATGCAACTACTTAATGAATATGCAGCCTATATATCTAACAGTGGATGCACAAATTGAGTCCAAAGATGATTTTGACTTTTATTTAAGTTACCACTGAGTTTTATGATCTATATTACATAATATGCAACCAAAGTGACAGACTACACTAACAGATAAATCTATATCAAACTTAAACACTAAAGTCCAAAGATGATTTTGACTTTTATTTAAGTTACCACTGAGTTTTATGATCTATATTACATAATATGCAACCAAAGTGACAGACTACACTAACAGATAAATCTATATCAAACTTAAACACTAAACTAATTGCTGTACCAAACACTATTATTAACTACTATTGAAATAATTTTTTGAGGTAACTATGACATTTGATTGACTAAACCACAATACAAGCTGCTATTATGATTAAATGAATCAAATGAAACTTAGAAACACAGATACACAATAAGCTAATCTAATGCTTATAAGCTAATCTAAGGCTTCCCAATAAACCCAGATTGACAAGCAACCTAAACAATAAGCCTAATCTACCTGAGAATGACTTTATATGATTTCATTATCATAAGCAACCTAAACAATAAGACTAATAATAAACCCAGATTCAGCAGATCCACAAAATAAACATCGAAAGAAACCCAGATTCACAAACTTATTCGCATAATAATAAACCCAGATTCAGCAGATGGGTTTAATCGGAATCCACAAAATAAACCCACGAAAATTCTTAAACGCACAAAAAAATCCAAAATATAACTTACCAATGGTTTCATTGGAAAAATTGAAAGAATCAAAAAATTATTTTGATGAGTTTGTGGCAATGTGTGTTATTCATTTAACTTTTCTGAACGTGAAATCAAATAAGATAAAAATCAAATACAAGAAAATTAAATAAAATCAAAAAAGTATGTTATATGTACCTTCCCAATAAAGATGACCGGTCATTTCAGCTGTTGGGTTGAGTAGCCGGCGGTTGAGTAATTTTAGTAGTTGGTGTGGGCCCCAAAAATGTACACGTGTCACGTTCTGAGATAGGTTGCGGAGTTGCGTAGATGCGCATGACCATTTAGGGAATTTACTCAAAAAGTGACCATGATGGGGACCAAAAAAAACGATTTGGTACTAGATTAGTACTTAGCTCTAACGAAAATATAAGACAAAGAAATACCACAATTACAAAACACATCGTAAATTGATAGCACGGGTTTGCAAAACTAAAACCATATATCACTAACATCTTATGCAAGTAAAGTATCATCATGTGATTTTGCTTGAATAATAAAATATTATTTTTAATCCAAAAGCATTCTCCTAAAATAATATGTAGATTATAACACATATACATGTGGTTTTTTATTTTTGGTCCACTAAAAAAACATTTGAAACATGTTAAGTGATTAATTTCTTAATCGATAATAATACATAATCAAAAAGAAATTTTAAAAATTCTGTGCGTGCACAGGTATTATAACTATAACTATAAAAATCCTGTGCGTGCTACTGTGATATGAAAATAAATATACGTGATTGTACTTATCCCAACGACTGATGTAATTATTATTTAAAGTTTATATATGGATATCCTGAAAACATTTTTGAAAAACTATACGGAGTATATTTTAACTTCATCAGCTTATTATGTGCTATTAAGCACATTTCATACAACATGATACCAATTGTTAAAAGTTAAACAACAACATCAACCTCAACATCTATGTTAGCTAAATAAAGTTTATATACGGATATATTTTAACTTATAACAACGACAACACTTGTGCTACTAAACTCGCACATTTTGTACAACATGATATCACATATACGCAATTGTACTTATAATAACGACTTATGTAATTATTATTTAAAGTTTATATATGGATATCCGGAAAAAACATTTTTAAAAAACTTTACGGAGTATATTTTGTCTTTATCGAGGCTCATTAGGTACTGCTAAACTCGCACATTTTGTACAACATGATATCAATAGTTAAAGTTAAACAACAACAAGCACCTCAACCTGAACCTCAACATCTATGTTAGCTAAACAAAGTTAAATCTTTCATCCAATAAAATTTTGTACAAAATATTAATAGATATTAATACATAATGACAAACTCATGCATATTTATTAGTTGTACTTATATCACAATTTTCACGGGTAAATTCTTATATGTTCATATAGTAAATCATAATTTTAAAATAAATTTGATTTATGTGTAAACCCGTGCGTGCACAAGACTTATAACTAGTATTTATATCAAACGAATAACAGAATACCAGTTATTCTTTAGTTAAATCTTCACGTTCATAGTCATCATATGGATCTCCATCATAATCCTCTTTTCAACACTCATACATGCTCTTGTTCCCAATACCACTTCTACCTTTTGAAGGTTTTGAAGTCATGAACTTCGAGTTTCATCATACACATCTTCCATGTCACTATCACTTTCTTCAACAACCTTTTCGATTGATTTCCTACCATTATTACTTACTACTACTAGTTCCTACTCGTTCAACACAAGGGACATATTTACTAGACGCCTCAGAATCAGCCTTCCCCACATTACCCCATTTGCTCCTGCATCTTCATCATTTGCAACAGAATTTAGAGCATCAAAGGGATTCAAAGTAACTACCTTCTTTTTTTTGGGTAAAGGGAATTACCCCGGTAAATATATAACCAAAAAATAATGTTAAGTACAAAAGGAATGTGGGAGAGGTACCACATTAACCTCAAGTAAAAAGCTTGATAAACTAGTGCTTATGACAGGCCATAAACACAACAAACCTAGCTATATTACAAATCACCTAGCTAGGTATAAAAACAAGAAAAATCTTGAAACAAGCGAACATCCCGCATCCACCAAGAAGCACGAAGGGAGAAAGGCGACCCAGGAAGTTTGCCTCCTTAAAAACCCTTTCCAAGAAAAAACCCAGAGGGAAAATCTTGGAGTATGGAAAAAGAGTATAACCCTTACCTGGCACTCCCCTCGTCAATAAGACAAGCACTTGGAATCTTCTATTTATCCAAGAGTAGACGAGACCGAGGGGTTATCTTCTTGAACTTGAAGGTAACCAGCTTCAACCGGACGGTATTAGGCCCATTCTTTTTTGGCACAACTTTATATACATGTTTAGTTGGTTTAAATTTAAATTTTGGGCTAGTATTAACAAGAGGGTCACAAGCTGTCTTCTTGGGAGCATATTGAAACCCGCCATTTGATTCCATATTTTGCTTCTTACCTTCATTAACAACGCTTTTTAGACAAGTCATCTCATCATGACCAAACACCATACACACTCCACATCTTGGTGGTTTTCGCTCATATTACACTCTAACGGTATGAAGCACATCACCATGACCCTCCAAACTCAAAATAGCAATAACCATGGTATCCTTAAGCTCTCGATCAGCTCTAATATTAATCAAAGCACGAACATAATTCAAATGCCCCAATGACTGCATGCACATAGAACAATATAAGAGTCAAGCTTAATCCGATTACCGAGTCCAATAGCCATTGCACTCGATCCGTCCTCAATAAAATAAATAGTAGGAACGTCTTGAAGTTTAACCCAAATAGGAATTGAGCACAGGTCTTCTTTCAACAAATTAGCATTTGCAGTCCACTTATTCAAAAAAAAATAATAATAATAATAAAAATAATAATAATAATAATAATAATAATAATAATTGTCCACTATCCATCAACACTAAAAAGCAACGGTTTGAAAATCGATTAAGATCTTTCAGTCGTATCGGTTGAAACGGCAACCGGTTGGTCGGCTGGTTTTCGAAGCATTGGTTAACCGAACGTAGTTAAACCGGAGTGAACGGGTCAAAACTGGAATCGGACTAACCGCAAAAAGTCGTGGAATCTGCAACCAGCTAGAAGTGACGCTGGAAACTCGAAAGTTCGTTCGAAATCGTAAAAATCTTGATAAAAACTGTCTGATGTCGCTAATAAATATGAATCATTTGCATAAAACATTGAAACCTTAACAAAACCTTGATTTTTTGGCCAGAATCCGTCTACACTCGCCAAAACCTCTCCGACCATCGGTCCAACCAGTTAAACCGAAAACCAATTGGTCGTTCGGTTCGACGACCTGTCAGGTTATGAAAACCTTGCCAAAATGCAATAACAAATAGTTAAATGTTAAGATAAAGTAGCAAAGTACAAATCAGTCCCTGTTAGATTTTTAACAAGTTACCGACCAACCCTTATATTTATTATATTTGTTATTTATATTAGTTTATGTGTCATTGTCAGTGACGATTTTATATAAGGTTAGATGGATGAATGGTAATCTACAAGTTTAGCATAAAATGTTTGCGAGGTTTTCTTGGTAGGCGGCGTGCTAAGGAGAAATGGTCACTTAAAACGGAGCAATGCTACATCTATACAGAATTTATAAATTTACACTAATAAAATGATTTGGCATGGGTAATAATTCAATCATTTTGTATCATAATTTTTTTCCCAAACCTTCTTTAGTTGGTTGCCAAGTCATCGTGGATATATAATTTTATAAACATTTTGTGAATATATCATTTCTCAAATTATGATATTAGTTTGAATAAAGAAAATCTTTTATATAAAAAAACAAAATCCTATTGAGAATTTTTCATTTCAAAAAAATAGATTCATACCTTATTTAGTAATAATTTTATTTAAAAAAAATATTTTATATTTATCCATAACACAAGTAGAAGATAAATACAAAAAATATAGATAAGATACAATTAATAATATGATTAAAATTTTTAAATAATTATCTTTAATAATAAAAAACTATAATTAAACATTATAAATCAAACAAAACAAAGATTAAATTATTTATTTTTTAATAAATAAAAATATATGATTCAAAAAATTAAAAAAAAACCCGCGCGTGCGCGGACATTATAACTAGTAACATTTACATTAGAATAAAAATTTGCCAAGCACTTACATTGATTGAATAAAGAAAATAACAATCACATTAGAAAAAAGACTAGACTTTTAATATTACTCCTCGCGTCATGCTAGTTATCGTTAAACAAAACATCTGACTAGAATTGAAGTTATTGTATCTTGATTCAAGTTCATACATATATTGTATTCTTAGTTTGTCCGTATTTAATACAGATATATCATATATGTACAAACTAAATATAAATAAAATCTACCCAAATCTCAGTCTTATTTCATTTTATTATTAGGTTAGTATTATAAGAAAATGATACTATACATCAGATCTAGGAACATGCATTATTTAACACATTGACTTTAAACGTACGATCAATGATCCTTCGTTCATGTGCATCTATGGGCACACATATGTTTTTAATTACAACATGCACATTTTGTCTAAAAAAAGAACTAACCCTGATTAGATGCATTACGTTGGTTAATACTACTACATGTTTTTGCATGCACTCACTCAAAGTTAATGCGATCTTTTCTTAGAGGCTGATTTAGTGAAGGCTTCAAATTTAAACAGTAGTGGAACCTCTAAGGCAGAAGCGCAAAGAATACCAAGAAAATATATCATAAATAACAAAGCACCTCTAAACAAAAACAGTAGCCTTCAACTCTTTCGGGTTAGATAGACTTCTTGCAACTCCAAGAAATGAAGGGATAACAATCACGGCCGTCCTCGAGGGTGGGAGAAGTGGACGACCCGCTCGGACTCTACGTTTTGAGGGCACTAAAAATGATGTCGGATGTATAAAAATATAAATATAATAAACAGTTAATTTGAGTTAACAACTTTATACAATAATGCAGAATGACATTTTAGGTAAATAGTTCTTATATTTTTAAAAGGAATTACAATTTTCATTTAGCCTATACACTAGTTTTAGAACCCGGAATTGTTACAATACTTAACTTCAAAACAAAATTATTGAAATATTATTACCCGCTATGCTATCTATCTAAACCTTGTGCACGCACGGGGTTTAGACAAATAGTACGACTAATAATATTTCAATAACTTTGTATTTATACATAGTTATTTTATTCGGTGAAATTTACATAAATTTGAATTGAAGCTAATTTTGACTTTTTTTTATTTTTTATTTATTTATTTATTATTATTATTATTATTATTATTATTATTGTTATTGTTGTTGTTGTTTTTTAATATAAATGCTATGTAGACAGAATGATGCGCTCCAATTGATTCAATTGAGTTTTTCAACTTTCCTTTTTCATTTTTTATCCAAAAACAAGTTGTATCTCTCTCTCTCTTCATCATCAAAAGCAGGTGTGTCATATATTAAGGAATAAGGAGTGATGACCACAGGAATGCAAGTATGTGTACAAATCATGTGTTATCATCAATTGATCATTTGTTCTTCATTTGGCAAATATTTTAAAAGTGTTAATATTTGGTCAATAAGTTCTAAAACCGTGATGATCGAGTTGCATGAAAACTCGTAAAAGCATATGCTCGTGATCTTAATTGAGCTCCATATATTTGGCTCGGGCTAGAGCTCGTTTGTTAAAAGAGGTTCATGTTAAACTCGAGCTCGAGTTTTTACCAAACGTGTATCCAGGTTAACGCTTACATAGGAATCGTATGAGTGATACATCGGACTATCGTATGCAGATGAATTACCAGACCTATACCTTTAAGATCAACCTGCCGGCCTCAAAATACTCAATGTAAAGTCAATGGTCGTTTGGAAGGTAATTCTAAATGCTTACTCACCAATAAAATATAAATATACTTTGTTAATATTTATAAACCATCTAAAGAATTAATACTAATACATAGACCTTGACTTCATAACAAATTAATGCAGATGCAATTTGCTATATGTGAGCTGTGTTAGCTTGTGTTGTCGTCCAATTTGACATCTCTAAAAATATATATATATATACTCCCATAATACAACAAAGTGTGTACCATTCAACTCCATCTTTCTGTTTTCTTTCTCTTGTCATCCAAATATGACAATGTTAAGAGGTCTATACTTTTTTCTCACAGTGCTTATGATCATCAGCAATGTAAAAGGCAGGTGGCTAGAGACCTCAGATGGTGTTCACGATATCAACGATATGAATCAGAAAAATGACTCATTCCTTAGAATGAGTGTTTCTGATTCAAATCCCACAACGTTGTATGCTTCAGAGAAAAAGTGTCAGAGCATTTACGGGTTCTTGCCATGCGCTGACACCGTGCCAGAGGGCATATTCCTGATTCTGATGTACACATATGCGTTGATGCTCGGAGAGGAGTGCTTAAAAAAAGGAAGTGCAGCTTTACTTATACACTTCAGGAATACAGATATAGCCGGTAGTGTCTTCCGTGTGCTCATGGCCTTACCAAGGGTCGTTATGGTCATTGGTAAGCTTTTCTTTAGCTTCATTGATTCCTATAATCATTAAATTTTCATTTTGGGGCTGTGGTTGTGAAAATAAATGAATGGATTGACATCTATATATAATTGTTTGGTATCTATGTATAGAAATGATAACATGGAATCACTTCTAAAAATCCATTACTCATGAAATTGGTGGGTGTCATATTTTTTAATCCCCCCATATGACCTCACGATTTTATTTTCTGCTCCACTTGCATGTGTCTTACTTCATTTTATTTATATTTTTTGTGTAAATATTAAACTTGTCAACTTCAAAATTTACCCCACTACAAACTATTTTTAATTTTTGTTAAATTATATATGCAAACCTGATAGTGAAACCACACAAATCATATGACTATTTTATTTATAATTTTTGTATACATATTAAACTTGTCAACTTTAAAATTTACCCCACAACACAACTATTTGAAAAATCTTTGTGAAATTATATATCTAAACCTAATAGTCAAACCAAACAATGATATGACTAACCATTACTATTCCACCTAGAAGTGAAACCAATACCCATTGTCATCTTTTATATAATAAAAGAATTACATCATTTCGGAGTTCTTTTACAAAACCCTTCTCATTAAAAAAAAATTAGACCAATAGAAGATCTCAATTTTGTCACGTAGGTGAAATCGAGCAATATGATTGGTCAATATAAAGTCAAAATTAAATTGATTTTGGTCAAACTTAATAAATTTAGTGGAGAAATTTGGTTAAGAAAAAAATGCATAAAAATATAAGTGTCAAATTTATAAAAACAAAAACTTAAAAAAAAATGAAGTAATTAATAAAACTTTAGTAGTTGAATTTTAAATACATTATATAGAGATAAGTGTAAAACTTAAGTTTCCATATTTTTTAATAACTTTAGAAAAAACACAAATAACCCCTTATACTTTATAATATTAAGTTTGTTTAAAATTACATGAGTATTAGTCTTAATTTTTAGACTTTCATCTATTATAATTACAAAATTTGGTAATATGCGAATTAGTTTTAATATCGTTAGTTTTAGACTTTCATCATTAGAATATTTTTTTAAATAAGACTCGTGTTATTCTATTTAAAAGTTTAATTTATGCGTACACGGGTTTGAATATTAAATACGGCTAAATTATTAGTAACGAGAATATAAATATCAAATGGTAAGTATGAGTTACTTTGATATGAAAATAAATATATATGATTCTACTTATAACAACGACTCATGAAATTATTATTTAAAATTTATATATAAATATCTATAAAAACATTTTAAAAACTTTACGAAGCATATTTTAACTTCACTAACACTCATTATGTGCTACTAAACTCGCACATTTTGTACAACATGATATCAATAGTTAAAGTTAAACAATTACATCAACATCAATCTCAGCATGTCTGTCAGTTAAAAACATTATACTGAGCTAATTTACTTATTTTGACAAGTGATATGCTATATTAGGCTGCACATTCTATTTTTTTTATTAATTTAGCAGAAAGTGTATTGTGCGCGTTGTTAAGTCCGAAAGAAATGAAGAAAAAAAAAGTGTACGTTTTGTTTTAATAGTTTGAGTATTAGTTTATTGATGTTTCTTTCAGGATATTTTATATACCAGTTGGTCCTTATCCGTTGTTTATTCAAACTTGACACATTAAGAGACTGGGAATATAAGTTCATCACCAAGTATTCTAAAGTAGGAACCATAAAACCCCCTAAACTACACCTGATGCATCAACTATGGAATTACTATGAATGTTACTTAGAACATATATTTGATATAATAATTTGCTTATATGGTACATGTGTTTATTGAATTTAAAATCAAGTTGTCTCTTGAATTTTCATATACTTAAACGGCTAACTCACATAATCCCAAGTTAATGTTATATAAATGCCTTTGTCTCAGGGACTGATATGTGTTGCATTAACCTTATTCTAAAGTTGCAACAAAATAATAATAATAATAATAATAATAATAATAATAATAATAATAATAATAATAATAATAATAATCTCACAAGTATTTGATGAATTAATTGCTTTTGAATTTGTTGTAATATAGAATGATGATGATCTAGCAAGAGATGTAACTAATGTATTTCATTCACTTGAAAATCTGCTGCGAAAAGAATGAGCCGGTTTACTAAAGTAGGACTTGCTTAAATTATTGGAGTTTGGGATTGTTATTTTCTATTAATTATAGTAAGTTTTTAATGAGTTTTGGGACCGTCTTAGTAGTTAGATTTAGTAGTGATTAGGATTGTTTTAATGGCTGTCTTAATAGTTATTAAAGGGTTTTTATGACAGTTTTAATTGCAGAATTCAAGGTATTTGAGACTGTTTTTAATAGCTGAATTGATGGGTGCTGGAAACTGACTTGATAGCTGAATTCAAGAGTGTTTGAGACTATTTCAATTGCTAATTTTAGAGGTGTTTGGAATTGTAAAAATAGCCGAATACGGGGGTGTTGCTACTGTTTTTAATAGGCATTGTTATTGAAAAATAAATTTGACTTATACTAAATTAATAGATGTAAAGTTTAAAACATTTGAAGATAATATATTCGGTATTAAATACATGATAAAATTTTTATGTCAAAACCCCGTGCGTGCACGGGTATTATAACTAGTTCCCGTTAACAAAACAAACGTTACCTATCAAGAGCTACAACTGAAGTTCATTGCTGCTTTAGAGTTTGTCAACTTTTTTATTACTACAAGACTAAACTACTCTAGAAGCTTCAGCCTCCAAAGCGTTCTTAAGTTTTTTTGCCAGGAAAAAGAGTATTCTTAACTTCTAAACTTTATTTGGTTTGAACTTGATTTATAGGCTATGATGCATTGTTTGTCCTTTTTTTTGGCAGACAATATAAAATGTTGATTGTGGATTTGTGGGTGTTAAGAAAATCCCCATTAATGATACATTTTGAGATAATACCTCATGAACAACTGAAACATATATTCTGACTTTGAGCAATGAAACACTTGAACTTAGAATCTTCAGTTCAATTCACTTGAGTTTGCTATCTAGGCCTAAACTTGAATTGTTGACATCATGACTTTCACAATTAGACTAATTATATTTTGGCTTAAACTAGACCATATATATAACAATCCATCTTGAAACATGCTTTTAAAACTTGTTCGATCGGGATCCAACTAACCCATTTAAAGTAGAGGTAGAGGCAGGGGTGACTAGCGGGCGCTAAGCCCCCTTAATAAACCCATGTAATTTGTGTAATTTTTTAGATGTTTAATTATAGTTATAAAGCAACAATTTATTAGTTCACATAATCATAAGTCATAAACATATAAATTGAGAATTGTGTTTTGTCTCATCTAATTTGTATATTATTTATTTATTTATTTAACAGTATCAGGAGTACTTTCTACCCAGTCAAATGCTCAAAACCAGGTGGCATTTGGATTTGCAATGTATGCTGGATCAACTGTTATATCCTTAACCGGGTTATGGGGAGTGTACGTAATATTGAATACAGAGAAACTTACAAAACCTTCTAACCCGTCATCTTCAAAACTTTCACATTTCAAAGGTTAGAGCTTCTTTGTTTTAGTTAGTTAAACAAGTTTCATTAGTTACTGAGATTCTAACATATCACATTTAAATAAACAATGATGTACAATTGCTTCTATCTCTTCATGTTTGATCAACACTTGCTTTTCACAGATGATGGTGTTAAAATAGACAATGACACTTGTACGATGGCTTCAATCATGCTTCTATCATTGATCCCATTCGCTGTTGTGCTTCTGCTACTAGTGTTTAGTGCTCGTATCATAGTTTTACTTGCACTCATAGTATCAGTGTTATCATTTTGTTCCTACATAGTCTATCAGGTACTTAGAAACCTTGCTCAAACTGTCAGCTTATTGAAGCATGCAGACACTAGTCCTAGTCAATAATATATATTATATGTGCATAATATATATAGATTAAACATCCCCGTATTCAAGCAAAGAGTGTGACATACTTGAAGGAGGAGGAATTTCAACAGAAGTTTTTGCTGAAACTAAAAGGGCCTAAGAATGAAAGCGTCTACACAAATAAAGGCCATCCCGACACAGAAGTCATCAAAAGGTGCATTCTTGCTAATTATTGGAGAATAATTTGAATAGGAGCATAGCTATGTCTTGTTTATTTTATAGTTGCTATTTTAAAAACTAATTTTCCAATTTTATATCTATGTATAGCATATTCAAATCACGAGATGCTGATAACGATGGCTACTTGAAACGGTCAGAATTGGAAAACTTCATAAGAGAAACATTTGATAATGATGACGAACACATATCCAGAGGTTATGCTTTAGATGAGATTTTAAGGCACTTTGACAAGGATAGTACTCAAAGTCTAACAATGATGGAATTTGAAGAGGGATGCACAAGTTGGCTAAACAAATGGAGTGTAGCCAGTAAGGGTCTAGGTCTGCAAAAGGCAAGTAAATTTCAACACATTTATGCATATGCTATGCTTACGCACATTTATGTCCCAAATCGATCCCGTTCCATGTTGCTCGACATTATAACTTCTACGTTTCTCAGTTTGTGTATCTGGTCCTGTTCAAACTAACAATCATGTTTCTCAGTTTATGGCTGATAATAAACTTCACGAGCTCGCCATCATACCAAAAGACTTGTACGAACCACTAATCAACAGCTTGACCACGAAAGAAAATGGTGTAATTACAGAAAAATTAGAGAAGTAAGATTCTTTGGATCTATCTATATGTACCATTCCCATTCTCTTTCTCATTATTGCTTACATAGAATTATTTATCTGCAGACTCTTTGAACACGATGAAAATAAGGATGACGAGTTGAACCATGAAGAACTAGAAAAGGCAATAGTGGAACTGAATATAACGAATCAAGATCCCCGTGCATTTGCAAAAAGTATGATTGATGCACTTGACACAGACAAGTCAGGTAAACTCAGCAAGGAAGAAGTCAAAACAGGGTTAAAGAAATGGACCGAAATGGCAAATTCGCCTTCATCAGGTCACATTGATCTAGTCACATTATTTCGACGTTATGTTTGTGTAAGATAATTCATTCCCTCTCCCTCTTTTTTTAAACCTTTAATTGTAACATATATAATGAACTTTTATTTATTCACTTTGCCAATTTGTAGGAAATGTTGGGTCTTGTAAACGACAAGGAGGGTTTCGATTGGAACATGTTATATATTCTGCTTGGAGCTGGTACACTTTACTTATTCGCAGGGCCATTCATGCAAAGTGTCATACAATTCTCAAATGCACTTCAAATACCTTTTCTGTTCACTTCATTTGTTGTTGCGCCATTTTTCATGAATGCTAGATCGATGGTAATCCAAGCATTTTCTTTTTCAAGTAAAAAGAACTCCAACAGAAGTGGCTCTTTGAAATTTTTCGAGGTTTGTTTCTTTCACTAGTAGTAGTATATAGTTACATATATTTCCCCCTCGCTTGTATGTGAGTTTTTCCAACTAATATATGGTTTCATTTTCCTCTTTATTCACTTGCAGCTTTATAGTGGATTAGTTATGAATAACTTGATGGGATTAACAACGTTATTGGTCATTGTTTATGCAAAAGATTTGACATGGAGCTATACACCTGAAGTAGTAACAATTATCGCCATTGGTTTGATTATGGGAACTTTTGCTCGTAGCTGCAAGACATATCCTCTTTGGACTAGCGTTCTGTCATTCATATTGTATATAACAACCATTGTCCTATTCTGTGTGTATGCCTGGAACCGGCCCTAAGTCTTAATTATATTTTTAAAATACGTTGTCCACCTTTATTTAGCTTGTTAAGTGGGAAAAGATATGTATGTTTCTTTTTGTAAATTCAATTACTCACAAAATAAATGTTTCAGGTTGTTGCACAAGTCTTGCATCTCCACATAATAACATCATGTATATATCTAACAGGAATCAATAACAGAAACAAAAGAATGGGTTGAACCCTTTTATAACTGATATATAAAACGTATGGGCTGAATGTTGATTACAGAATCCTACTCTATATATACATATTGAATCGGTGCCTTCAAAGAAACATGTCGATTCCTAAAAAGTCACGACCTATTCTAAACGTTGTAACCCTACAAATAACCGTTTCTTTCTTGTGACCCAGCCCAATACAATGGGTCGAAACTTTACAGAATACATAATAATTACACTAAACTACCCTAACTTTTGCTTCTATAACATTATGGTCCAACATTCTCCCCCCTAATGTTATAGACGCAAATCGAGGCTTCTTTACTTGACTTCATTCGTCATGCTTTCTTCCTTTCTCTCTTTCTTTCTTCTTTGAAGTCCTTTAGCCTTTCTTGCTTGTACCACACAGGTTTTCCTTTTGCTTACTTGATCGTACCACACAGGTTTTACCACTAAGGTTTGTTCCACGAAGGACTTGTACCACTAAGGTTTGTTCCACGAAGGACTTGTACCACTAAGGTTTGTTCCACGAAGGATTTGTACCACTAAGGTTTGTTCCACGAAACGGAGGTTTTGGATTCTTGCTTACTATACCACAAAGGTTATGATTTCTTTCTAGTTACACCAATCAAATCAAACCTTTGCAATTTCGAACAGCCTATTGGTCCTATTCTTTCTTCCTCTTCGCTGCTTTCTGTTAAAAACAGCAACAATTCCTTTCTTTCTGAAACTGTTTCGACATCTCTTCTTCCCATGGCTGCGTTTTTTCATACCACTAACTGCAACAACTGATCTTCCCATTCATATTCTAGTTGTTTTTTATTACAAACGAACAGCCCTCTTGCTTGTTGGTTCCTTTGATGTCATCATATCTTCCCTAAGATCAGCCATGTCTCTTTCTTTCTCTCTTTCTGTGACTGCTTCATCTTCTGTGGTTAACCACCAGATGGCTGGTGTAATCGTTTCTTTCTCTTCTTTGGTTAACCACTGGGTTTGGATGGTAACCGTCTTTATACTCTTCATTTGATCGTTGTTTGATTCCCTCTTTCCTATGGTCGCTATACACAAGGTTGTACAGAAACAATGGGTCGAAACTTTACAGAATACATAATAATTACACTAAACTACCCTAACTTTTGCTTCTATAACATTATGGTCCAACACAGGTTTTTTATCTGTGCCTACAAGATGCCAGATTTAATATATGTCATTGATTATTGATACGTTCCACCACATTGCAAACATTGTAACTATGGTAAAAGAGATCTGTCAATTCTTAGCTGTATACTTGATCTTTCAAGATTTCCGAATATAATCTGTTTTAAAATCAAATTATTAACTGAAAAAAGCAAAAAAGGTAAAGCTATTTGCAAGCTTTTATTGTAATCATCTCATCACTAGCAGTAGGCTAGTATATATACAAAGCGAAACAGATTACAGTTAAACTACTAACCCAACCTAACTAAATGACATTCTCACCCTAACAAATGCATACATTGTTAATCCCAGCAGAGGATAATTTTCCAACCTTATTAAACCCTTGAGAGCGCAGCTGAAAAACGTCATGGATATGACCTTAATATTTGATTTTTTTTTCCTAAAGACAAACTCACACACACAACTATAATATTTGCTTTCTCACGCTATCATAACAATGTAACTTTCGTAATTGGCGGGACTGAACCCACAACCTCTTAGTTGGGGACATAACTATCTCATGCATACTGCTAGGACAGATGCCCTTTGGTAGTTTGGTTCATAATTGAATTGTCTATATTTCACCAAACATCCCAACCCGTGGAGACATCATCACTAAAAGCATCAAACTGCAAATTAAAGGACAACACAACCTATTTTCTCAACTCCAAGATTGCTAATAAAACCAATTACGTCCTTGACTAGATTGTTGGAATGTGGAAGTTAGAGTCCAATATACTGTTAGACTACATTGAAACCCGTAGGTATAACTTTATTAATAACCACTATATATAATAGTGAAACCCTAATACCCAAAACCCACAAACCGGGCTTGGGCTTAATTATCCACTAATACTCCCCAGCAGTCTGAGGGCGAAATCGCGAAAGCTCGGACTGGAGTGGTAAACTATAAGAGAAAAGAAAACATCAAAATAATAAAAACATAACATTAGTCGACTCGTAACAAAACTGTACCAACGGTCAACTTTAGTCGACTAATACCAACGGTCGGCTAAGTCGACTAGTAACAACACCGTACCAACGGTCGACTTTAGGAACTGGTACCAACGGTCAACTTTAGTCGACTGATAACAAAGCCGTACGAACAATCGACTAACAAACAAACATAAAAAGAAAACAATAAAACAAATCTTCTTGTAGCAAGCGGAAGCACGTATAAATCTTCAAAGTCTTCATCATCATGCATAACTTTTAATTGAACTTGTTACGACAAACACTCGGCCGTCTTTTTTTTTTTTTTTTTTTTTTTTTTTTTTCATTGCTTCGATATACAAACATTCGGCAAACATTGAGATCTATAATATTAAAAGAATGAATGAACATAATACTTATGATATTAATTCAAAAGGTTGTGGTGGGGTTGGCTAGAATACTATAAATATTGTGGTGGAGTTGACTATAACATGAAAACACTGAATGAAACGAACGGTGTATAGTAATCGGTGTGTGGGATTTAGACGAAAAGAAAAAAAAAATGTTTAGGGTTAGGAACCTGGCTGTGATACCATGTTAGACTACATTGAAACCCGTAGGTATAACTTTATTAATAACCACTATATATAATAGTGAAACCCTAATACCCAAAACCCACAAACCGGGCTTGGGCTTAATTATCAATACTTCTGGAACCTTTGTTTACAAGCTGACAAGCCACCGTAAGCTGTAGAAAGCTTTTGGATCTGTTCTGGTCGTTCTCGGATAAAGACTAGAAAGTAGTCTGCCATAGTGTTGCCGATATCGGACAACATAGAGAATTTGTTCTTGGACAGCAGCAGGATATCGGACAACAAAGGGTTTTGTGCTATTTTGTTTTTGATTCGGTTTTGGGCTATTACACTTGGTGTTTGGGCATACGTGGAGTTACGCTAGCATTCCTAACATACTTGGTTGACGTGTTTGTGTGAGCAACTGTAGAGGTAGTATTATAACCGCCATTTGCGGGTGACTACGATGGTTAGTTTTCTATTTACTTTTCATGTTTATTTGTGTGTTAATCATATATGCCAAACTAGATCCTTATCCACTGCGTACTCGTAGTGTTAATGGTTAACATGTTATTTAAATCTCAATAGTGGCATCACGAGCCATCTCGTTTAGTGTTTTATGGGTTACACACTAATTAAACACGCTTAGTACATGAAATCTAGCTTTATTTATTTGTTTTATAAATTGATATGACAACTATATGCAATACTTGTCATAATTTAAATAAATATCTAGAAGCAAATGAATAATTACTTATTAATAAGGCAAATAGAATAATAAATTAAAGGTTAATTAAGCTTGCCATGATTATTCTATTTGTTATTCCGGCCATAAGACCTACGCAATCATTTTTTTGTGATGCATGTGGCTATCTAGGCGCTGGATGACAAACTAGTGAGGGTCGGTTCTCCATTTGGGGAAGACTCGCTAGAGTTCTCGGATCTATATGTTTACTTGGTAATATTAATGTATAGTATTATGTTCTTTTGGGAATTTTTGCTTTTAGCCTACATGTTTAGACGCCTAAAACTTAAATAAAGGAGGACTAATAACTATAACAAGATGACATCAATATGGTCTTAATTTACACGCCTTAAAATATCATGCTCAATTGTGACCCGCTATTTGATTCGTGAAAAATTGTTTTTGCAAAATTAAGTGACCTAAATAAATTGAAACAAGTTTTTCATGAAATTAAAAACTGGATGCTATGGACACTTGGGAAGTAGGGCTCACCTACTAGAACAAACTATAAGGGGGTTTAAGGCGGTGCGCACAGTCACACCTAAAGGATTTTTGGTCAAAGCTTCACGCTGACCTGGTCCTCCGCCACCTAACGAGTTTGATTGGAGCTACCGTGAACCATGATGATCACTATAGTGTCATAACTAAAAGTTTTTAAAATAAAGTGCTACAAAGTTGTTTTGCATGATTCTTTGTACACGATTTTACCACATTTATGTGTATACCCTCTATGTAAATTTTAAGTATATGCCAGCCAACCAAGAACACGTGCATTAGGCTTGACCTCTTTGGTCAGACCTTAGGGCCATTCCAATCCATGGCGAATTTTGCTCATTGGTCAGACCTTTGGCGATTTTTGCAAGTTCTTGCTTGGTCGACTTAATTCGAGTATGCTTGGTCAGACCTTGGACCCGAGGCATGATGAGACTAAACCTGCTCATGACATTATTACTTGTCTATTAATTTCTTGATCAGTCTCATAAGTCTAAGAGTTGCATTTCATACAATTAACGCTCATAGCTTACCTCTTACCCCACTTGTTTACACGCTGGTCAGACCTCCGGTAATAAGTGGGAGGTCAAGATGGATCTTAGTCTTGATTAGTAACTAATTGGGTAGTTAATTTTTTAAGAACTTAATTATCAAAAATACTAAAATTGAACTTTCTATGTTCTGATTAAAATTGTGTTGTTGCAACATACTTTGTAAACAAAAGTTTGTTTTTTCTTAAAAAGATGAACTTAGTTTCTTTTTATGGTAAGAATACTGAGACTTATTCCTATTTTTTCTTCTTAATTGACAAACTAAGATATGATTACAATTGTTAAACTCACTTATAATCTTTCATTACCCTTTTCTGGTCTTGAAATAATTGAAAGATAAAATATTTTATGTAAGTAGAAAACATTTTGTCTGTAGCTACCAAAATAAATGACATCTTGCACTTGTCACGATGTATGAGTTTAAACCGCAAAGATTGAAGAAATTACTAGCATATTCGCTAGGTTTTTTCTTGGACTCTCATTATTCCTTAAAGTGCTAAATACCCTTGTGGCTATGTAGACGATAAAGGAGGAATTGCATGCTAAATATTCAAGTTAAATGAAAGCATGAATGGCTAGTCCCTCATCTACATAAGTAGAAATTCATATACTTTGTTCAATACCTAAGTACGTTGCTACTTGTAGGCATTCGAAGAGAATAGGAAAGTGTATTAAATTGCTATATGCTTTCTACTGGCAATGTAACACTTAAAATGTTGACAAATCCAGTGGGAGCATTGCGTTTTATTAATGAAATAACATTCCTTTAATGTTGTCAATTTCAGTGGGAGCTATGAGATTTATTTCCTTGTTAGTCACTGATTGAGGAAAAAGCAGTCAACCTAAATTGACCAAGGACATGGTCAACAAGGTCAAACTGCCTAGAGTCAATTCTCCGCGGAATATAGGGTTTCCCCGGGTCGTTATGTTTCGACGAGGTGTGGATTGTATTCAAACGGGCTTGTGATCGGGTGAATTTGGACGGAAAGGGTTTGAGATTGATTACACTACTGATTTATACAATGAAATAGCTTAAATAAGCTATATGAACAAGACTAGAAGTTTGGAAAAACCAGAAACGTTTAAAACCTAAAACGCGTACGTCTAATTTTAAATTTACGTTAAGGTACGAGATAAAACGCGAGTTTTTGTGAAATAAAATACTTACAAAGATAAAAATCACATTTTTACAATCCTAATAATATAAGAAAGTTTTTAGAAAATTAAAATTAATTTTTACACTATTTAATTAATTATTATTAATTAATTACTATTTATTAATTACTTATTAATTATTTAAATTAACCTAAATTATAACTAATTATGAAATGACACTAAAAATATGAAAAATAAATTTGGAAAAATCTAAAATATTATAAAACTAATTTTCAAACTTAAAATATATTTTTCCTACTTTTTTAATAATTACTATTAATTAAAAACTAATTATTAATTAATTTAAACTATTTTAAATTAAGAAAAATAGAAAATGAACAGTAAAAATTATAAGAAAATTCCTAAAATTATTTTACAACTTATAAAAGCTAGAAAAAAATATGAAAACTAGGGTTTACTTAATAAAAACTAATTTTGCTATTTAAAACTTAAATATTAATTAATTACTAATAAAACTAATATTAAATCTAATAATTACTAAATGACAAAATTAAAATCTAGAAAAATTACTGAAATTACTTTATCATAAAAGTAATTTAAGAAAAATATAAAAATGACAAGTGCTTAATAAAAATCTAAAAAGGAAAATTAAAATTAAATAGAAACTATCACTTATAATTAAATTATTTTTTTCTGACTTTTTCTTTATGAAAACTATTTTACACCTAAAAACAAACAACTTTTGTAAAAACAACTTTTTTAGAAATAAAAAATAAGCACTTTGAGTGCTTATTTGCTTGGCAGTTGACTTTCTTTGACCAAGTAAGGAAATAAGCTCAAATGAGTTTAAGTGGGACCCATAATGGTAAATTCTGGTTCCAATGAGTTATGTGAACATGTTTAAGCTGGAAAAAGTACTTTGGGTCCACTAGATAAGCTATAAGCACTTAAATAAGCACTTTGAAACTTATCTCAACTCAAAAAATGGGACAAACTTAAGGGGTTGATTCAGGTGGGGTCCACTAGATAAGTCTTAACAGTTAACTCTTAACTAAGGATGGATGAGATTTTTGACTTTTAACTAACAAAGTTGAGTTTATTATGTTCCTTTTGACTAAATACAACTAAGTAAACCTGTATGAATGATCATGACAGTACAATAACAACAACAAGGGCCTGAACAGAACAAATCCAAACACCCCTATAACTTGACTATTTTGAGATTTAACAAGCAATATGGATACTTAGACTACCAAACAGGTTCCTAATAACTAAATGTGATCCAGAAATCTTAAATAAGTTCAAAAACATAAACCAAAACCACAAACACTTAACTATCTACCTAATGCTAATTTAAGCAGTTAATATGTATTAGAAATTGAAACAGAAGTGAACTTACAAGGACCTGCTCAACAGTGGTGCAAGATAACTTATTACACAACCCTATGCTCACCATAGAGCTCTAAACCATACTTCCACAAGATCTCTTTCTTCCTTTTCTGGGATTTTCTTATTTTGATTTTTTTTTAAACTGAATTTTTTATGAATTTTGAGAATCCAAATTAAAACTTATTGAAACACTGAAATGAGCTTGTAAAAGCTTATCAATAGGCTTATGTGAGTTTATTGAACAATAAATGTAAGTCTTTAGCAGGATTGAAGCTAAATACGAATTTGAGCTAATTTAAGCAAAAACTAACTTGGTAGCTTTGAGATTAAATAACTGACTGAAATACATTAAAATTACATTAAGAAGTCTTAGAATACACTTTGAAACTTAAATTGATACTTGAAAAGTTAAAGAAAATTACAACGACATAAAAGTTACACTAATAAAACTACTCTATTCTAACTAATGCTCCTTTCTCCTTTTTCTTTTACTTTTATAAGCCCTGGAGGACTTCCTTGACTTTCCCACATCATTTGGAGCCGTAGGATTGCTTCTTTTGATCCCCACCATTTAAATGGGATTTGGCGGGATAACAGGTTGAGTGGGATTAGGTGAAGTATTAAATGAGGAGAATGATGAGGCAAAAAATGAACCACTTTTAGGGGGTCATTTAAGCCCGGAATTGAATTTATTTGATCAAATATTGCCTTAAATCGTTCCTTTTGTGATTTTAGGTACGTTTTTGGAGCATAAAAGAAAAGAAAACGCCAAAGCCTTAATTTTCCATGCTGGAAACAGTGTATGACGGCGTCAAGAAGACATTCCTGACGGCGTCAAGAATAAAACCCATGACAACCCAGTACAAACATGAAGGCGTCACAAGTAGAGCGTCAAGAGTTAATTGTGTGACGGCCTGCAAAATGGGACTACATGACGGCGTCAGATGTAGATCAAGGCAGTCCGAGGACTTATTTGGCGGCGAGATGACGGCGTCACACATTTGTTCTTGACGCCGTCACCTCCTAATATCTATATATAGTTTTATAATTTTCATTCATTAAAGAGGAACTCGTGTGGAGAAACCCTAGGGCCGAACCTTGTACGAATTTTACAGCTTTTCAAGGGTTTTCAACCCTTGAATCCTTACATGTGCTATTGAGATAAGTCTTTTCTTAATTCAATCAATATGTATATGTGTTGGTTGTCTATATCTTGTGCTTGTCTTGATTTCAACATGCTAGGCTAGATTTATCTTGTGTTTGCTTAGACCTAATGAAACCTAGATGTTGATTATGTGTTGATTACTTGTTTATGGTTGTATTGGATGAATGATTTCAATGTTAGGCTTAAGAAAACTGGCAGATCTCCATTGTGTAACATGCTTGAACGTCTTAGGAAACATGAACCGATGTGTACTAGGTTTTATTGGTTGTATTTAATGCATGAGTAAATTCTAATGATCCCATGTTAGGAGCTTCTTGCAGGCTCGACATAGGAGTGATGTAGGCACTCATAGGATTGGGGAAGTAAGTACGCCACCCCATGAATGGTATTAAGGAATACAATCCGTCATCCACGCAACTATAACAAGTAATTAATGTGTAAAAGATATCTAGGGAGTAGTGAAATCTAAGTAAACACATTTCTCCCACATATTGCTCACAACCTTAGTTTAATATAGTTTTATTTTCATTTTAGTATTTTATTTTGATTGCATCTTTAGCATTGGGTTAGTTGACTAGTAACTAATTCCGCCCAAATCCTTCATACCCGAGATTTTAATTTGCTTTCTAAAAAATATAAAAATACAAAAAGAATCATCCCTCATCTCTAGATCTAATCTTTAGGTTTTCTAATCCTAGCGACACTATTCCTAGCTGAACGATCAATCCCCCGGTACTTGTCATTATACTATATTACATCGATCAGGTACATTGCCTGGTGGGGGTTGTAAGCTTCTCGAGATCCCTTGAGAGGTAAAGCCTGGTGCAATCCCTACGCATCAAGTTTTTGGCGCCGCAGCCCGGGGAATAGTTATTGTCTAGGTTAGAATCTCTTTTTATTAGGTCTACTTGCTAGATTCCTTTCTAGTAAGATTTTATTTTTATTTTTAGGTTCTCTTTAGTCTATCTTATTTCTTTGTGTTTTTGTTCGTAACTTTTCACCACCCGACATCATGGACGATGGGAACATCTTTGAACCCGTCATCCCACCACAACAAAACCCACCACTAGAACCTCTTAGGCCCCGAACCTTAGGAGAGTATTCCCGACCTGGCCACCAAGGCTATCAAAACACCATTGAGCTCACCGGAGCCAATGTGATCCCCTTGCGATCCGACACCATCCGGTTGGTGCAAAGCGGATGTGCATTCCATGGACTTCGTTCCGAAGATCCAAATCAACATCTCAAGGACTTCCTTAAAATCGTAGATTCCATAGACCTAGATGTTGCAACTAGAGAGACAACCTAATTACGCCTATTCCAATTCTCTCTACGTGATCAAGCTAGTCAATGGCTTGAGCGTTTACCCGCGGGATCCATCACCACATGGGATGATCCCACCACTCGTTTCCTTGCTCAATTTTTCCCACCGGGGAGAACTACTGAGCTTAGAAATGACATCTTGATGTTCCAACAACGTCAAAATGAAACTCTCTATGAAGCATGGACTCGTTTCAAGGACTTACTCCAAAAAGTCCCTCATCATGGCATAGATCTTTGGCTCCAAGTCCAAATCTTTTATGACCATATCGATCTCTCCACGAGGCGAGCCATTGACCAATCGGCCGGTGGTAAGCTACGTGATCTAAGTGCGGAATAATCATGGGAACTCATAGAAGATCTTGCTCTCTATGACAACGAAAGTTGGAATGATCCCTGTGATTTGAACAAAACGGTCAAGGCAATATCTTTGCCTTCGAACAACTCTAGCACTCCCGACCGTAGGATCATGGAACTTGAGGACCAAGTCAAGTTTCTCATGAAATCTTACGAAGCTCCTAAGCCTTCAAGCCAAGTGAACAAAATCACTTCTTCATGCGAATTATGTAGTGGTCCCCATGACACTCGTGATTGTGTGGAACTCCCCGGAACAGCTTTTGCGGACTACGCATCCTTGCGTACCGACGAAGCGGGAGATAAGTGGTACACTTTTAAACCCGAGCCAAACCCTTACGGTGATTCATACAACCCCTCTTGGAAAAATCACCCAAACCTTAGGTGGAAACAAAATCAAGCCAATTCTTCCAATCCGCCTAATCGTTACCAACCAAACGGTCCACCCTCCAACCGTATTTTCAACAACAATCCTTCTAACAACTATGGTAGTACCAACAATCTTGAAGGATTAATTTCTAAGTTCATGGCATCTCAAGAAGCTCACATATCTAAGTTTGAAGCCGATTTCAAACAAAAGCAAAGCGAGATGACCATCAAAATTGACGCATTGTTGAAAGTTCTCAATGACCGAGAAATGGGAGCACTCCCAAGCGACACGGTCAAGAATCTGAAACTAAACGTTAATTCCATATCATCAGTTTCGTCACCCACTTCGTGTCCACAATACTACTCGGTTAAATCAACGAGCACGTGTTTCAAACAAAACCAAATTCTTCAAAAGGACCAATCAAATAAAACACCCGATATAAAACCGGTCAAAAGTATAGTTGAAACACCTCCTACGCAAGACCTTGACGATGAATTCAAGGAACTTCATCTTGAATGCCCCGTCATTGATGTCTTAGACCGTGCTCCTTACTATAGTGCCCTCCTAGAAAAATATGAGAAGTTTAAACTATGTAAAAATGGGACCGCCTTCGTTCAAAACAAGTTGCCTAAAAAGCTTGATGATCCGGGTATATTTGTTTTGCCTTGTAAGATAGGAAGATCCGAAGCTTTCGACACACTAGCCGATTTAGGGTCAAACCTCAACTTGATTCCCTTATCCCTATTCACCACTCTTAAGCTAGGAAAGTTAGAGGAAACGGAGGTATTGATAGGTCTAGCGGATGGAAGTATTGCCCATCCGGTTGGAATGATTAAGGATGTAGTTGTTCACGTAGGGAAGTTAACTATCTTAGTGGATTTTCACGTCCTAGACATGGTTAGTGACACTACATGCCCATTGTTAGTAGGAAGAGGATTTTTAGCAACCGCTAGTGCCATGATAGATTGTAAGGAGTCTAAGATAGCGGTAGGTGAGGGCGACACTTGGTCGGTATACGATGTTAAGAAGCATAGTTATGATTGTGATGATGAACCGACACCACATTGGGTAGAGATTAATAGGAGACCATCTAGATATGGACCTTGGATAGAAAGGAACTTTATAGGACCTCAACGCCCATTCTATCTAGAAAAGGATTTCATTGAAAAGACACATTCGATGGAACAACTCATAGCTAGAGATGACGAGCTAGATCCTTTTGAGGACCCCTTAGTCTTTAGGAAGATGATTGAGTTCTAGAGCGTAATGCCTATTAATATAGAGATGAATAAGTGGTAAATAGAGGGAGACAAGTGTAAATGGAGGTGGGACAAGCCACCTAAAGAAGGTGACAGATCATGGCACATGAAGATGACTTTGTATGATCCAGATGGAGAAAAGTTTGAAAGGTCATACCGTACTAAGAAAACCGATAGGAAGTTGAAACCTAAGTTTGATCCCAAAGATGTCCTCAATGAGGAACCCACCCGTATCACGTAGTAACCCATGACCTTGAGTCTAGCTACAAGACTCGTAAATAAAGAAAAGCGCTTCTTGGGAGGCAACCCATGCTTTGTGTGATTTTATTTTGTTTGTTTGTTATTTACTTCCGTATGCATGCTTTATTTTTATTATTGGTAGATCATGTTTCTAAACTAAAAAGTGGAAATACTTTATTTTGTTGTTTTGGCCTAGTCTTAACTTCGCCCAAAGGTATTTTTGCAAAAGATAAGTGTAAGGGGAAACCCCAAATATGTTTTTAAGAAACAAACCGATCATGATTCTCCACAATATTAAGTGAACATGTATATTCGTATTTGTTAGAGTCAAATGCTTGTATCGAGTCATAATGAAGTTTTGCAGGATTTTCCAGGAAGTAGGACCAAATTTTTCCAGAAATTTTCCGGAAACTTAACATAAGAATTTCTGTAGGTCACTTCTGACGGCGTCATGAGTTTACTCTTGACGGCGTCACGTGTAAAAATCTGGAAATTTTACCAGTTTTGTTTTTCTAACGGAGTCTTAAAGTTTTTGTTGAATTATTAAGTTTTATAATCTCCAGGAAATCTGCAAACTTCATTCCACAAGCATTATATCTTATTTTGTTTTTTTTGATTTAGTAACTTATGTAGATTGCCGCCGATTTTATGCGAGGTTGCCTTGTCTGTTTTCTCAGGTTTTATAGGTTATGTATGACAAGAAGATGATTTATTTTTCTGGAAGGGAAGCTTTGATTGTTCATTTTCTTGGAGGAAGATCTAACCTGGCCACCTTATTATCCATACCGAGCGAATCAGGGGAGTATTTGATTTCATTTGTTTTACTTATTTCACTTTTACATTCTTTACTTGAACATTGGGGACAATGTTCATCCTAAGTGTAAGGGGAAGGTAAAATGATGATACCTTACAAATACACTTTCGCTTGAGTTTGTTTGTTTGATAGTAGATGTGTAATAAAACTATGAGAAATACTTGTTAGTGCAATTTTAGCGCCAAATTTAAAATTTTTTACAACATTTAGGAGTGAAACTTTAGCCATAGCAAGCGTCTCATGGATAGAAGATTGTATGACTAGCACATAACCGTATCATTCAGAAAAATTTTTCACCCAAATATGTGAGGTTCGCCTTTAGATTTGATAGGAAAAGCATTTACTATTAGTGCTTATGAGTGTACCGGTAGCATTTAGATTCTAGAACTTGCGTTAGTGATGCATCCTGAGACCGCTAGTGAGACTACATTCGTGTAGTAGGATTTACTACATGATAAGAGGCATTAGGATCACCCTTGTGTTAAACCCGTATCATAATTACTTGACCATTTAAGTCATATTACTTGGCTAGTTAAGTCAATTGATTTTTCCCACACCTTAGCGTTGTACTCATTTTTAGTACACGAAACCCCTAGTACACCCCTCCGAGCCTATCTTTTCATTTCTAACTTTAAGCATTTTACTTAAAGGAAGAATTTGTTACACCCCACTTAAATGTACACCCAAATCGCCTTAGCCTTCCGTGTATGCACTCATCTTTAGTACATTATTGTTATTTGTTAAACCCTAAGTTAATTATCTAATTGATTACATGGTTGCTAAGTCGAGTCATATCCTTGTACATATTGTTTTGGGACGATTGGGACTCATGGGTAAAGTACTTATTTTATGGAGTAATGGGGAAGAACATCATATATTACCCCCATATGTACGTTAATCTTAAAAGTGCTCCAAGTGTTTTGATTTTCTTAATTCGAGTCATTAGAATAGTTGATTGTAAAGAATGTAAAAATTCAAGTGTAAGGGGAATTTCCAATCCCCTATGATGTATTATTTTGGATGGTAGGGTAAGAGTGTATGCAAAAAAAAAAAAAAAAAAAAAAAAAAAAAAAAAAAAAAAAAAAAGGAAAAAACAAAAGAAAAAAAAAATAGAAAAAGAAAAAGAGAAAAAACATACGGACTACCATCCCTTTTTATTCTATGTTCATTTTATGTTTTTGTTATTTTTCATTTATTAGCTTAAGTCGAGTCTAGTCTTGGCTTAGCAACGCCATATCGTACATGTAATTAACCAAGATTGTTAACTCGCCACCAGTAAAGACTGCCTATATCCAACAAAACCGTGTATTTCATATCCCTACACCTAATGTTACAACCCTTTAAAAGACCTCTTTGATAGTTTATCCTAGGTGCTTACGCCATGTGGTGGAGGTTTGATCCTTTCCCAAGCCTATGGTAATCTATTTTGCTATGACAGGTAGTGAGAAATATCTTTCGTTTCCATATTGTAATTTATACTTTATTACACCCGAGAGATGTGAGTATCTAAACACTATTTGTGAGGTGCTAGCGTGTGACCTCCGTGCTTGTCTTTGGTCTTTAGTGGAACGATTATTTGTTGTAATTACTTTTATATTAGTGTTAAATGACCCCTAACTTGTATTTTGAGTAGAATAAAAGCGCATTTGCTTGAGGAGAAGCAAATCTCAAGTGTAAGGGTATATGATGAGGTGAAAAATGAACCACTTTTAGGGGGTCATTTAAGCCCGGAATTGAATTTATTTGATCAAATATTGCCTTAAATCGTTCCTTTTGTGATTTTAGGTACTTTGGGAGTGAAATCTGGAAAAGGAAGCAATTCGGACGTTTTTGGAGCATAAAAGTGAAGAAAACGCCAAAGACTTAATTTTCCATGCTGGAAACAGTGTATGACGGTGTCAAGAAGACATTCCTGACGGCGTCAAGAGTAAAAACCATGACGACCCAGTACAAACATAAAGGCGTCACAAGTAGAGCGTCAAGAGTTAATTGTGTGATGGCCTGCAAAATGGGACTACATGACGGCGTCAGATGTAGATCAAGGCAGTCCGAGGACTTATTTGGCGGCGAGATGACTTCGTCACACATTTGTTCTTGACGCCGTCACATCCTAATATCTATATATAGTTTTCTAATTTTCATTCATTAAAGAGGAACTCGTGTGGAGAAACCCTAGGGCCGAACCTTGTACGAATTTTACAGCTTTTCAAGGGTTTTCAACCCTTGAATCCTTACATGTGCTATTGAGATAAGTCTTTTCTTAATTCAATCAATATGTCTATGTGTTGGTTGTCTATATCTTGTGCTTGTCTTGATTTCAACATGCTAGGCTAGATTTATCTTGTGTTTGCTTAGACCTAATGAAACCTAGATGTTGATTATGTGTTGATTACTTGTTTATGGTTGTATTGGATGAATGATTTCAATGTTAGGCTTAAGAAAACTGGCAGATCTCCATTGTGTAACATGCTTGAACGTCTTAGGAAACATGAACCGATGTGTACTAGGTTTTATTGGTTGTATTTAATGCATGAGTAAATTCTAATGATCCCATGTTAGGAGCTTCTTGCAGTCTCGACATAGGAGTCAAGTAGGCACTCATAGGATTGGGGAAGTAAGTACGCCACCCCATGAATGGTATTAAGGAATACAATCCGTCATCCACGCAACTATAACAAGTAATTAACGTGTAAAAGATATCTAGGGAGTAGTGAAATCTGAGTAAACACATTTCTCCCATATATTGCTCACAACCTTAGTTTAATATAGTTTTATTTTCATTTTAGTATTTTATTTTGATTGCATCTTTAGCATTGGGTTAGTTGACTAGCAACTAATTCCGCCCAAATCCTTCAAACCCGAGATTTTAATTTGCTTTCTAAAAAATATAAAAATACAAAAGGAATCATCCCTCATCTCTAGATCTAATCTTTAGGTTTTCTAATCCTAGCGACACTATTCCTAGCCGAACGATCAATCCCCAAGTACTTGTCATTATACTATACTACATCGATCAGGTACACTGCCTGGTGGGGGTTGTAAGCTTCTTGAGATCCCTGGAGAGGTAAAGCCTGGTGCAATCCCTACGCATCAGAGAGGTGGGGGGTTGGTTTTGGCAGGTGAAGGTATTAATGATAGTTGGTGAGTTGGTGAGGAAATTGGAGGAGGGGGGGAGGCAAGATTACTGGTAATTAGGGGGAGGTTAGGGACGGTGTACAGTGCTTGGGGGTGAAGGTTTGACCTGGGTCAAACGACCAGGGGTGTTTTTTTTTTTTTTTTTTTTTTTTTTTTTTTTTTTTATATTTTGGAGTTGGGCCTGTGGGGTTTGGGCTTGGGGTATACATGGATCAAGGGGTGTAGGTTTGTTTATTTTGTTTTGGGTTTGGGTAAAATGATAATAATACAAAGGGTCCATTATGGTATTTACTAATGAAACAAGGACCAACTTTGTAATTACCGAAAACATGAGGGACTGAAATATAATCTTTCCAAAGTAACAATAAGGACCATACTTGCCATGTTTTGATAACCCAAGGACCAATATTTGATGCTTTCCAAATTTAAATTTCCCGGGGACCAATTATGCAAATTTCCAACCCCCGGGGACTAAACTTGTAAATCTTTAAAACTTTTTACCCAAAGATCAATTTTGTAATATTTTGACTTTCAAAAGCTTTGGGTTGACTTTTCATTTAAAATTATATGCTCAGGGACTGATTTTGACAAATTTTGAAACTTGGGGGACTGAAACTGCCAATTTTGCAAACCTTGTACGTTTTTCATCTGTTTTTACTCGTTTTGCATCTGAAACATATAAAACACAATTTTGGAATATTTTTAGTATTTTGATGCATTACTGAGTGTTTTTGTATGTTTTGCAGTTCAGATTTGACCAAAAATGATGAGTGTTTGAGCACTCATCAGTCACCCATATCATTTCAAACTTGCTTTGAAATAATTCATTACTTTCTGAATATGAACGACCATTGCTTATAGGAAAATTGCATTTTATTATATTAGATAACACGTTGCCTTTCTGCTGTTGCTTTTTGAAACGTTACCTATAGAATAATAATCCACATTTCCCTATTAAACGTTATGGTTCTAAACCTACTTGTAATATCTATGACATTATCATATTGTTTACACAATCAAGCATATGTTGTTTGTTTTTCATGATATGATGTTGTGCCTTACACAAGTGGGACTCAAAGTGTGTGCAAGGAACAACATATTATTGGTTTCTCTTGACCGCAAGGTAAGAAATCTAATAATTCTACTAGGACTTGAACACACAAGATGTTTGTTGCCCTACTACATTCAAATGTCATGATATAGTGTAAAGATACTTCAACATTTCGACTACATGTTTTAGTCAATATAATTATGGTTAAATTATAATAATCATAATTTTGAAGTATAAAATTAACTTGAAATTACTACAGAACTCAAGAGTTTGCATTCATGATTACTTTTGTTAGTATAATTATGTTTACATGTTAAGACATAATTATAAAGTCCTTGAATTAACCAATAACTTATAACATAAAGTATATAGTAAAATTGTTATGTCTTCTAGTTAACACATAAACATGAGGTCTTTGAATTATTCAAAGACTTATAATGCATTATTGACATGTTTTGTTTTCTTGTAAACACATGAACATATAATTCTTGAACAGTTTTGTCTTCTTGTGAACACATGAACATAAGGTTCTTGTATTATTCAAGAAATATACATTATAGCATGCACTTGGTTCGAAAATACTTAATATGCAATTTGGATCGACCAAATTGAGAAGTATTTGATCCAAAGAGAATTAAGTTATCTATAGAATTCTGATATAGTCTCACAATTCAAATACTTATAGAATACCACATTATTATGGTATGTCTAATAGGTTGAAACAAACAATATTCATATTGTTTGATTCTTGATAGTTCTAATTGCTCTACCTCCAAAATCTATCAATGTTAGAAAATTGCGTGTGTCATGGATACACTCAATGTAGTTCAAACCTAGAAGGTATTCAAGATAACCCATGACCGAAACCTCTAAACCCTTAGGGATTTTAGGTTTTTACACTCAAACCAATCGAATCCTAAACCCTTTTGGGTTTTTGATTTATCTACACTTCCTAGCTTAAAGATTGAAGTTTTGGTGTTCCTCCTAGCTCGACGAAACACAAAACTTTTTCTAAGATTTTTGGTTAAGGAGTGATACAAGAATTAGGGTTTTACCATAAACCCTAATTAGAGTTGTTGGAAGGAATTCCATTATGTCTTCATTTAAGTTCTGAATTTGTTAAAATCTTATGAAACATCTATATATATATATATATATATATATATATATATATATATATATATATATATATATATATATATATATATATATATATATATATAAAGAATGAGTTCCCATATTGAAAGTTAGCATTAATGCAACAAGCCAAGAAACTCAAATATATAGCTTAAGCTAATGAATTTAGTACACGTGGAGCTTTTTTTAAAAGCTTTTAAAGTTAATAAACTAATAAGTTAACAATTAATTGATTGTGGTTCGTATCTCCTGATCTTCCATCTTTATTTGTTACAATTAATTAATGATGATTAAACACCACCCATTCATTTGCTTCATGTTTAAAAATGTAGTGCAATTAAAATATTTCTTTTCATTACCTTTTAACATAAATGAGACTAGTTACAACTACATTTCAACTATAAAATTGCTACAAAACCATCCATTGCAAAAGGCTAAAAATCCTAACGTTATGCATAAGAATGGAAACGATGAGCCGACGAT
Organism: Artemisia argyi; assembly: GCA_030686995.1. Lineage (NCBI taxonomy): Eukaryota > Viridiplantae > Streptophyta > Magnoliopsida > Asterales > Asteraceae > Artemisia > Artemisia argyi. The sequence continues at coordinate 77,903,258 of CM060682.1, forward strand.
TTTCCTTGACCAACTGGAAAGTGGTGTTGATGGTCCCATACTTTTGGTAAATACATGAGCATGGAGTACATCATTTCAGATGAGAAGGTAGCGTAACCACTCTTAGCATTATCATTGAGTTAGACATAAATACTAACATATAACATATGTTTCTTTCAAGGGAACGTTATGCACTGCACATCCAAAAACAATATGGTTGCTTCAGAACCATCCATTGCAAAAGGCTAAAAGTCCTAACGTTATGCATAAGAAAGGAAACGATGAGCCGATGATTTTCCTTGACCAACTGGAAAGTGGTGTTGATGGTCCCATATTTATGGTAAATACATGAGCATGGAGTACATCATTTCTGATGAGAAGGTAGCGTAACCACTCTTAGCATTATCATTGAGTTAGACATAAATACTAACATATAACATATGTTTCTTTCAAGGGAACGTTATGCACTGCACATCCAAAAACAATATGGCACATTGCTTCGTTGATAAGTAACAGGAAGGCTTTGTTTATTTGATGAGGGGCTTTACTGTTCAACCCAATTTAGACGATTACCGAATAATAAAGTATAACGCTTACATGATCGTTTCATGAGATACCCTTTCCAATTTTAGGCTTCAAGATTATCCAACCTACAGAGAAAAAGTACTTGATCGGTAAATCTTTAATTGTCCTCACTTTTGCAAACCTTTGATTCTTACAGCTTCTGTAGGTAAACAATAAATACATAAAATCCAACAGCCAATGGCCTTGATCAACAAATCCATTTTATTGTCCGGTAAATGTGTTGGCTACGCTACAGTATATGGCAAATCCTTGGCTCAAAAAACAGGCCCAAAGACACTTGACTTTTATCTTTTTAACCAAAAGACGTCCTGTACAGATTATTATCCAGTGTTTTCTCCGGTCCCAACTTTTCACTTACTCTGGAATTATTTGCTTTGCATAGAGGGTGTAAAGTAAAGGTCACATTATGGGGAAATTTAGGGGATCATATGCTCAAGAAAAATGCTAACAATTCTGGCATTCACACATCATTTTGACTTCAATGAATGCAAAGTATTACAACGGTAAGCACAACCTCCATTGTACTATATAGAAAAAAGAAAACAAACACCATGGATTTTAAAATATCGTTTTTCCCGTTATGTACCTCACAAGGGAGCTTTGTCTCTCAAGTTTGTTGTCGACTCTTATTCTAGGCGACTCCGGAATTCCTGCAATTAACGAATTTAAATCTGAAGTCAGGTGATCAAATACGATGTATTTATAGATAAACTTCAATGTATATCAAATAAACTTAACTGTAAAAGTTCATTGTAGCGAGTTGGACCTGACCCAAGAGATATCACCAGCTTTGCAACTTCAACCCAAAAGTGGCACAATTGTAGAGCTTTTGCAATGGGGGCGCAAGGAAAAAAAATGTAACCAACTTTATTTTTTATTTTCCACTGCACATGCCAATATTCTTTCTCAAGCTGTCACTATTTTTAGTTTCTGACATCAAAATGCAAAGTGGAGATCACAAATGTGTGGACCAGAGCTGGTTGGTATTACCTTTCATGAACAAGCGGCAAGTGTAAAAAGGGCCTCACACGGAAGGAAGGGGGATTTTGGTGCGACGCATGTTAAACTCCTGTTAGCTTTCCAAGGTCAAGGTGATGGATTATAAATAATGTAAATGAAAGATTTATACACTATATTGGAATAGTCACAGTATCTTCTTGTGAAAAAATGGTACCTACAGGTTCAAGCTTCAACTTGACGCCAAGGATGACTCTACTGAAACTGTGATAACAATGTTAGATGACACGACCCAGAAAATAGTGCCCGCAACTGCAAAATCAATTTTGGATGGGGAAAACGAGGTTAGTGTGTAATTTTTCCTATATTGTTCCTCCGAAATATATTGACATATGTTCTACTATACATAATATGGATGTACATTTAGTGCTACCTCTGCTTTGAGAAACATTGTGTACAAAGAAGCTTTCAACAACCACCATTAACAATGGAAGGTACTTTTAAATGAAAATTTATAGTATTTTTTTATTTTGATTAAATATTCACTAACCAATCGCAAAAAGACTTTCGTGTCTTAAAATTTATACCTTTTGTTTTTAACATGAATTTTGAGTCACACAAACCATAAATCTCTGATATATATTTGATACTAGCCTATAAACCCGTGATAAATCACGGGTGGGTTATAAAAAGTTTGAAACAAACATCATTCAGTTATATAAAGTAAATGTTGTAAATTATAGGCCTGCAAATTGCGGACTAAAAATGAAATAATAGGTTAAAAAGTTTATTCAAATAAATTTTCGAAGAGGTACATAGATGTTAAAGTTTAAAGAAAAGGTCGCACTTATGTATATTATCAGAGTAATTAATATTGATTGTAGTATAATATAACTTAACAAACATACGATAAATGCATACATAAGATATTAGAACATTGTGATACATTAGCTGTTAAGACTGTCATGTAGCTTAATAGAAATATATTACTATTGATTAAATGTTTAAACTTATTAAATTGGTGAGTATGAAGAAAAGTTTCTTATAATGGTCATACAGATAGTTTATATAACATGATAATTGATTAACTACATACATCTGCCATTCATGCCAAGCATAAAGGCACCAGTGACGGAGCCAGGATTTTTCATTCGGATGAGCCTACGCAAATTAAAATAATTAAGAAAATGCGTAATTTTAAAAGTCTTCCGGTAAAAATCTTTCACTCAAATCATCTAAATATAACCGAATCTAAAAAGCTTGGCAATATCTTTCTCAATATCAATAACTACATTACTAGATTGAAGATCATCACCCATTCTAAAGTTTAAAACTCATAACCAAGGAAAAATAATGAAAATATTCGAATGGTCTGGTAATATTGTTTAGTAATTGGTGTTCAAACTTACATAGTTATTTTTTGTTAGAATAGGCCAGGTCTTTTATACTTAGGTGGGCTAAAAACTATTTAGTTAGTTTAATTCATCATATTATAAGACAATATAGGCATGTTAATGGTATCTAGAGGTGGGCCATGGCATACCCCATGTCTCATTTGGCTCCCTCCCTGAAAAGCATCCCAAGTTGTTTTGGCTCGGTATCCTGAGTGTAAGCCCTAAGACATGATGGGCTCAAATTACCTGGAAATTTAAAATGAAATAAGATCAAACACGACAATATATACGAGTAAGATTTTGTAAAATGAGCATAAGAATGAAACAATCATGTCCATTACATTAGGTGAAGAAAACCAACAATGTAAAAGGCTTTATATTTGGTCACTAAGTTTCAAAGATTCTGTTGGTAACACTTGAAGTGACAATCAGTATCGAGTCAATGAGTCTTGTAATAGATTGGAATATTATGTTAGTACGTTAAAGATATAATATGTTTTATGCTAGTTTATTAATATTTACATGTTTTGTTAAAGTCTAAGGGCTAGTTATGTCATAAGTAGAAAGTTATGTGAAGCCTTAGGCTACTAGTATAAATAGAGATGTAACCCTCAAAGGAGGGTGTTGGTTGGTTGTTCATAAGGAATAAGAAATTTCTCTTATTTCCTCTCTAGTTTCTCTCTCTCTAAAACATATCATCTTTCTCTCTCTAGATCTCATATGTGTGAAATGATATAAAACTTAGGACCTAACAATTGGTATCAAGAGCTAGAAGATGATTTAGATGTTTTTTTGGTTGTTTTAAAGTCTCATTTTTTTGGTCAAATCTTGTCAAATACGTGATTATTTTAAAACTATTATTACAAGTTTCTTATTATGTTACATATTTTTTGTTTTAACAGTTTTTAAGTGGTCAAATATGGTATTATTAGTGGTCAAACATATCAGATCTGGTGGGCTTATTGAAAAATAAAATATATCTCATTTTATTGGACTCGTATTTCTGGGTTTTTCTGGGAAAGTTTGAAGATCATCGAGTAAGGATTGAATTTTTTCGAGTAAGAAACTCATTTTATGAGTTTCATCGAGTTACGCATGAAGATCATCGAGTTAACACCTGGTTTATCGAGTATGCATGCTGTTTATCGAGTAAGGTTGATTTTTGTGGCGAGTTAGCCCTATCCTTATCGTATATCGAGTAAGGATCTTATTAGGTTACATCTAAACAAAACTATACTCGGTTAATTTTTACTTATCGAGTAAGGACTTTATCGAGTGAGTATCCTTATCGAGTTAGAACAGACCCGTAGACCTCAGATCTTATTAATTTTCCTTGGTCCAAAACTGATAAAACAATAAAAGAAAAAGGAAGAAGAAATGAGAATACCAATATCAACATAACCCAAATCTAACAACATATAATCCTATCTAACTTAACCCTTCGAAAACTTCAATATACACTAAACCTATCTCCGTCAGTCAACATCTATGCCAAGCCCCATCTAAATTAACTACTGTGATTCGAATTTAATTTACAAAAACAAGAAGATCTCAGCCGTGTTCAACTTTTGTATCAATCGTTGAAGATTTTAAGCTGTTGAACTACTAACCATCATCGATCTAAATGAAGCTTAGCTTCTGTTTTTATCCGAATGTCAGCAAGAAAAGACGATAACAACGTTGTTATCATCTGTCTTTTATTCGATTTAAACAAAACGAAACACATAAAATACACCTACCGTAGATCCTTTATCAAGATCTTGAAGTTAAAACATACTTTGGTCTTCGTGGTTTTGTTTGGTTCGTGCTTAATCGTATGAAAGAAGGTCTTCTATGTGTGTTGTTTTTTAGTGTGGTGACTGCAGAAGTTGTGTGGTGATGGCTGCCTTTATTTTTCTTGGATGTTGAAAATGAGATGAGATGGATTTCGTTTATTGTTTGTGTGGTTAAAGTAAGAGAATGCAAGGTGATGATGTTGTTTGATTCAGATTGATAGATGATTGAGATAATTAAAGGCATGAGATTGAGATGGAGAATCCGAGATGATGCGTAGATGAACCAGTTTGGGTGGTGTTGATTTTTTTTGAGAGTATGTTAGATGGGGGCGGATAAGTTTACAAGTGTGTGTTTAGGGTAGTGTTTGTGAGGTAAAAGTGTTTATATTGCACAAAGTTAGGGTAAGGATTAGTTGTTTGGACCAGGTTTACACACGGGCTAGTTGGGCCAATTTTTTAAAAGTTTTAAAGAGGCTGGTAGGATTATTGATTTGGATTAACATTGGGTCGAAAAATAAGTGTTAGATTTTAGATTGGGTTGAATTTTCTTTGGTATAATTTTGGACCACGGTTTTTATTGAGCTTCAATATTCCGAGATTGAGTATTATTTTGGGTTGAGATTATTTGGGTTCGTGTGGACATAACTACCGTGCTAGTTATTGTGACAGCGTGAAAGATTGACAAAGATTCATTTGAAAACACAAAACTACTTCTTTATCGTCTACAAGATCCACTTTCATTTCACACTTACAAAACCAGTTTAGTATTGTAATTTAAAAAAAAAAAAAGTTTTTTGGCAGGAAAATCTGAGTAAAATTTAATTTTTATAGGTGGCTAAACGTTCAATTTTTACAAGAAATTCAAATTTTGGTATAACAGTGAAATTTTTGGCTCAAAAAATCAATTTTTTTAGGAAATTCAATTTTTTTCGGTAAAATTTGGCGGCAAATTTTTGAAACTCAAATTTTTCTTGCAACCTTTAAATTGCATTTCATAGTGATTTTCAAATTTTGGGAGAGAAAATTTTCAAATTAAATTTTAGAGGGAAAATCAGAATTCAGTATTTCTACCTTTGTGTGTGATATATCAACTATACATTTTAGTTTGATTATTCCGATTACATCGCAACAATCACGGTGGAGAGAAAATGTATCAATCAAGTTCACAAGAGAGAAAGATGACTGAAGTTGAGAAAAGAGCCATCAATTCTACAGAAAATTGTTTAGCACATTTTGAATCAGTTAAGATTCAATGCAAGATTCTCTCAGATGCAAGGTTTCCTTCCTAGAGTACCTTTACAGCATTCTTCGAAACTGAAATGGACCGTCTAACCTTCCAAAGGAAACTCTGAGAAAACATAGTTCAACTAGAAAAGCAAATTGAACAGGGAAGTGATTGCATGGTAGAATTTAGAGCGCTCAAGACACAGTTCAAATGGTTCATGACCATGGATTTTAAAGCTTCTCTTATACACTATAAATATGAAAGCAATTTATGGAGAGAGAACATCACTAGTATGGAGGTTGAAGCTTTTAGAGATCAACTTGTTTCACGACTGAGACGCTTAGAATTTGAGCTTAATGAAAGATCACTTCATCTGAGTGTTGTCAAAGAACTGGAGATGCAGAAACGAGGAAGAGAATTGAATGTACGGGAGAATGGAAGTAAAAGGCATACACATGAAGGAATAGTCAACAATGAAGAAACGTTGGATGATCATTTGGTACTCACGGGTAACAATGCATTATCAGAAATGCAGACAGAAAGCAGCACTCCAGGGAATGATTCGGATGCTAACGGGAAACTCAACCCTAAGGATGATTTGAAGACTACTGCTGCTGATGTCGGACCTTCACATTATTCAGACATATTAGTTAAGGTACATCAATCGACTGATGATGTCAATATATTTTATAATGTGTTTGGTTATGAGACACAAAGTCATGTACAACCTGAGTACATTAACGACACATATGTGGTGAATCAGGATGATAGAAATATTACTCCTGAAACTCCACATGTGGATCTTAATGGAGGTACAGTTAAACATAACAGTGTGAATCATGATCAAGAATGTACTTCAACTGCTTTAATGATTAAGAATATGCAAAACGAAGTTGATCGATGTAACAGGCTCAACTGTGAACTAAAAGCAAAAAATGTGTCATTAACAAGGGACATTGAGTGCTATAAAATACAAGTTTCAAATATGGAAAACAAATTCAAACATGAAAAAAGTTTTGAAATGGCGTTTTAAGAATATTAAAATAAAGAACAAGATCTTCAACATAAAATGCAAGAATTAATTGAGTCAAACGGAAAATTGGTTTTAAAACTCGAAAATGAAAAATGTGAACTCAAACAACAAGTTGAACAACTTCAAAAAGAGCTTTCAAAAACACAAACAGAGTTGTCAACTTGCAAAAAGGAATTTTGTGAACATAAAGTGAGAAAAAGGAAAAAGGAAGACTCGTATCTTAACGACATTGTTGATTTAGAAGCTAAATTGAAAGTTTTTGAAAAAAACTGCTTGTGATAAATCGTTGATTGTTGAGTCTGAAAACTTAAGAGTGGAAAATGGGATGTTGAGACACGAAAATGAGAAGATTTTAAAAGAGTCAAGCGACATCCAAGAGAAACTTAAACATCAAATATTTTCTCTTGAACAAAATTTTCAAAGATGTCAAGCACAAAGCATTAACTTTGAGCTAGATTTACAACACAATATTGAAAAGCAGTCTTTTGAAACCCCTGGATGTCAAAGCTTGAACAAGTTGAAGATGAAAACGTGTCAATGAAATGTCAAATTTCAAAATACGAAAAAGAGATTGAGCATTTGAAACAGATTTACAAAAACCTGTTTGATTCAAAAAAAAGTTCCCGAGTTCAGAAACAAAACTCAAACTTGAAACAAAAAGAGACTGACGATTTGAAGTCTCAATTGAATGAATTTGCAGATAAAAAGTTTGAAAATGTTTTGCAAAAGATTGAATCAATGAAAAAGAAAAATGTTGATTTTCAAATCACAAAAGTTTCCTTCCCAAAACCCCTTTTCGATTCTAATACTCCATATTTTGAAAAGGAAACGGGGGAGAAAATGTATCTTTTTGAAAATGAAAATCATGTGCTTCAAACGAAAGTGGTTGAGCTTGAAATGCTCTTAGCTCAACAAACAAACGATTTTGAGGATGCCAAAACTGACTTTTTCAACAAAGTAACCAAATTTGAAAATTATTTTGAAAGACTTGAAAAAGAAAATGTTGAGTTCGAACGGAAATTGGCTCGTAAAACGGATGATTCTAAAGCTGAAAAGGATCAACTTTTGAAACAAATTTCTTCTTTAGAATCAAAATTGGCATCCCAAGATCTTCTTTCTCTTCAAAAAGAATACAATGATTTGAGAGTTTCATACAATGCTTTAAAAGTGAAGTTTGATACTCTTAACCGATCAAAGGGTAAAGCTCCAATTTCAAATGTTTCAACACCATAAGTGAGTATTTCGAAGAAGGTTTACACGGGTGAATCTTCAAATCAATTTTCGAAAAGGGTTTCTCAGTTTACAACCTATTCTTTGAAAAAAGGAAGGAAGTTTTCAAAGAGACCAAGTTTTTCCGAAACATTTACTTCCAAAAGGTTTTCAAATCCAAATGCTTCAAGTAAAATGAAACAAGTTCTTCAAACTCCACACTCTCATTTTACACCGGTAAAGCAAGTGTGGAGACCAAAACAAGGTTTTTCAAAACCCCCAAATGCTTCAAAAGAAAAGAATCATGTTTTTCAAACTCCATACTCTCGTTTTACACCGGTAAAGCAAGTGTGGAGACCAAAGCAAAGTCGTTCAAAACCTTTCAAATATTCCATATCAGAATTGCTTTCGCTGCAACATAAGAACGACTCTGCTTTGAACATTCCAAATACCGGAAGGTTTCCATTTATCACAGAAACAAATTTTCAAAGAGAACCCATGAGGTTTAACTCTAGATGGAAATCTTCTTCTTCATATTTTAAAACTCCAAGAGAAACGACGGGTTTCTCAAACAATTTTTAACGGAAAAAGAGTTTTAAATCTCTATTGATTCCACGAGTGTTATTTCAAAATGAAACACCGGTTTTCAGTCCTCGTTGGAATTCAACATCTTTAAATCAGATTGATACAACTTACAAATGGATTTCAAAATATGGTAAACCCTTTGGCACCGTGCTTAAATGGGTTCCCAAGGTTGTTGTATAATCTATCATTTCCTTATGGCTTGTAAGTATTTCAGCTTACAACCTGGGCTTAAACATAACGACTTGTGCACACATTTCAGTGTACAACTCATGTTTCAAGTAAAGGAAAGTGTCTTGCTAAACCATTCTTTAAAACCAAACGTGCACTTATCCTTGAAAACAAGAAGATATTCTCATGCAAAGCTTATCTAAAACTTCTTAATCTTGAGCAAAATTTATTCAAAATTTTTCAAAAGGTTTTTCAAAACTTTTCAAAATTTTGCTCAAGATTTTTCAAATCTTTGCTCCCCAATTCGCTTCAAAGTTTAAAAATGTCAAAACACATGCTAGTTTTGATGGGGGAGTATTTCAGTGTATAAAGTTTTAGTTACCTTGAAGCAAAATTTAATCAAGAATTTTTCAAACTGAAATTTCTAAATCTTTCAGAATTTTGCTTCAAGAAGACTCCTTCCCCCAAACTGTAAAAAGTTTAAAATTCTCATAACATATGCGAGTTTTGAGGGGGAGTATTTCCAAAACAAAATGTTCCATCAAAATCATGCTTAATTGGTTTGTGCACATATAACAGTGTACAACCCGCACTTGTAATGAAAGGACCCTGAGGTACGCTTCAGTGCCTCAATCCTAATATAAGGAGCGAAGGCTTCTTACTTTTGAGTGGAATTAATCAAACATTTCTGATTTTTCATAATTCTGCTCAAAAGACAAGTATTTCACCTCAATGCGTATTCACTTGTTGAGGGGGAGCACTTGAAAACTCATCGTTTTGAAAAACAAAAGTTCTTGTTGATATCTCCCCATAAGACTCAAAAAGCATATTTTAATCAAAAGTTTAACAAAAAACAACATTTCATGTGCTATTTTTGAGGGGGAGAAAAGTAAAAGTGATTAAAATATGGATGACAATGGATGCTTTAAGATTGTATCTCGTGCGAGCTCGACTCAGAATTGACCCAGGAATTGACGAAACACAAAAGTTAATAATCGAAAAGACTTATCCTCGACGGATAATAACATCAAGTTAGTTACTAGAGCTAGTTGTCACCTAAAAGCTGACAATGGAACTCTCTAACTAGCCACGTAAGCGTGTCTCGAAAAGGATTTGTCTTAGTAGAAATGTACCGGTTCGAGAAACTTTCTGTGGACTCGACCAGGCCAGGTAATAACTTCAAGCTAGTCTAACTAGTGATGTAAGCATGTCTCGAATAGGTCTTATTCACTGAAAGTAGATCAATTCTAAAAGTGCTTGCTCCTCCCGCATGTGCAAATTTATTTAAATACACATGAGCACATGTGAAGGGGGAGCCCTTCATAAGTTAATACAAAACTCTCAAAGTGTTAAACAAAATGTTTGAAAATCACAAACACTTTGAGAGATTTTCAATCAAAGGTTTCATGGAAATTATAGGATAGTCATGGAGTTATAAGGTGACTAAGGTTAGGAAAAACCATCCTATGATCCACCAGAGCCGGAGGGATCTACCCAAGGACATCTCCAATAGTTAGAATTAGAAGTCCTTAGGTATGATACGAAAAAAGAAGAAAAGAATGAAAGGGGAAAGAAGGAGTTGAAGAATTAAAAAGAAAAGTAAAGAAAAGGGTGAAAAGAAATAGCCCTCCATATGTTCAACCTTAGGGCAGACGCCGGGTTCAATTCGTATGCTACTGGTTGTTGGTAAGGAAACACCGGTATTGAAGATAAAGTCGTCATGGACCCAGTGACGCAATGCACTAAACCTTCTTAACCACTCAAGTTCTCTTAAAAGAACTTGTTTCATTCTCACGGGGAACCGGTGTAATCTATCGACTTGTCTCTTAGAGATGGTTGATATTGAAGCAGGAGACCCCTCCCTAGTCTCCGCATAGGAAACCTAAGTGTGCACTTATCGAGTCTAGAGCCATGAGATACATCAAAGATCTCTTAGAAACACTTAGTATTACTACAACTGGTGTTCTACTTCAATGGACACCAGCTGTGAATTATCGAGTCCTTTGCAGATCCTAACAATCTGCTGAGAACGTTTATGAGCGAATTTACAAATGTATTTCTCAATGATTGATCAAACAACCCTGACAGCAGGTCACTTCGGTAACTTCTTGTGAGTTACTCTTAGTGTTCGCGGCGGTTCCAAAACGGTCTACAGTCGTGGAGTGATCCCCAGTGACTCACCCATTCGTTTAGCTACTAAGTAGGTCTCGTAAGCTCCCTCGGGAGAATCCGAAATGGGAACGGCCTTGGTAAGGGTTAGAAGGAGTCTTCACGCTATGCTGTTGACGATCTCTAATTCCTTATCTGTAAGTACCGGTTGTTTATTGCTAACTATTTACCTGCAGCTACACATCACCTCCATGGCGATAGATTCCGCATGCACATACATACACCTTGAAGTCAAAGAAAGCTCCCTCAAAGATCTAAGCAACACAAAGTTCAAAGAAAGATTCTACGCCAAAAAATAAGAATCCACAAAGTAAAGAGACTAAAGATCAAAGTGAAAGAAAGGGAACTACATGCATGTGAATGTCAAAGTCCAAAGATGCATGAGCATGTTGGAATGGCGGACAACCACCACCAATGCAAAAGTGACGAAAGGCAGATTACACCATCATTTGATCACAACAATAAGAACGAAGAACGAAGATCACAAAGCATGATTGGAACAAAGAATCTAGCAAAGCTATTATACAAAGACTCAAAGTTCAAAACAACAAGCATCAAAGAAGTCAAAAGATCAGTCATTTCTATTGGTGGACCCATAACCCACAGGTCGCAAAAGAGATCTCAATGATCACCCCTTTAGGGGGAGATTGTTGGAAACGCAAAAGTGATGATCATAAATGCAATCAAAAAGAGATCTCAATGATCGTCCCTTAGGGGGAGATTGTTGGAAACACTTGAAGTGATGATCATTATCGAGTCAATGAGTCTTGTAATAGATTGGAATATTATGTTAGTACGTTAAAGATATAATATGTTTTATGCTAGTTTATTAATATTTACATGTTTTGTTAAAGTCTAAGGGCTAGTTATGTCATAAGTAGAAAGTTATGTGAAGCCCTAGGCTACTAGTATAAATAGAGATGTAACCCTCCAAGGAGGGTGTTGGTTGGTTGTTCATAAGGAATAAGAAATTTCTCTTATTTCCTCTCTAGTTTCTCTCTCTCTCTAAAACATATCATCTTTCTCTCTCTAGATCTCATATGTGTGAAATGATATAAAACTTAGGACCTAACAGATTCATGTACGAAATCCAGTTGTATTCAACAATAATAAACCGTTGAAAACGACCGCATTGACAGTTAAATTTAGGAAGTTAATAAAGAGACAAAAAAAATGAAATTAATATAAGAAACTAAAATATGGTGAAAGTACATAATAGGCGGCCAAACTGACCCGTTTTCAAGTTAACATGTTCTCAAATTAACGGAAATATCTTCAATTGTTATATGTTATGTCATTAGCACAAAATTAATACTAAACTCATGACCACAAGTGACTAGTGTTAAACAACATATATTAAATTAACAAAAATAAAAATCATGACTAAGTGCAAATTATAAAGAAATACAATCAACACTTGAAACCAACATGATCACTCAGATCAACAACCTTGATTCTCATTTCCAGATGTGAAAAAATCAAAGGCAACCACGTAGAGTCGTACAGATATACAAAAATTGCCAAATAGACATATCAATTAGAACCTTAAATTTATATTGAAATTTGGAATACGATGAATACCAATAACAAAAACATTAAGTAAAACATATCAGTTATAAAAAATTAGGATTATAAAGATTAGAAACCGATTAACAAATGAATCAATAGAATATCAATTAGAGCCCTAAACATATGAATTACAACCCAATTAACACAAACTTAAAGTTAAAAAATGTCAAGTTAACATACCTTATACGAATTGAGATGATGGAAACTTCGTATATGACAGTATAGGATCTGTATTTTGAACAAAATACTATCTAGATCCCTAAATTTAAATTGAACGATTGTGAATTATAGAAATTGAAGAGATCATGTGTAGTACCCAAAAAAAACCCAAACCATCAAATTGACATCAAATAACTTGTAAAGTCAACAAACCTTGCACAAATTTAAAATTAGGAAACCTTGAAATTTAAGATGAATGAAAAAAAAAATTAACATTTTAATGTTGATTGACTTCATAATGGAAACCTTGAAATCAAAACAATAGTACAACTTTTTAAGAGTGAGGGTGAGATTTGGTGAATAAGGTAGTACTTTAATACGGAGTATAATAAAGTGGGTGAGATTTGTAATAAGTTATAAGTAGAAACGAAACAAGGTGTTTTTCACTTAAAATTAAAACAAATATCCAGTAATAGTTTAAGAGATACCATTAAAAACCCTTAAAAAACTTTTGCATTGATCTTATACTTTTTGGATACATTCTTACCAGGTAGGTATATTGGGAGGTACCCCGGTATGATACGCAACCTAAAACTGCAATGCGAGGCTTGGAAAATTGAGAAGCACAAATCTCACCCACTTTATTATAAGATAACAGTTTTATAAAGTTGAGAAGCACATTGATCTAAATCATTTAAGGCGTACCGTTTTAGATCAATGTATATAAAATAAGATAACAGTTTTATAGACTATGGGTATGTTTGGCCAGTGGCAGATCCAGTAAAATACGATGTGGGGGGAAATTTTATTTTATTTATTTATTTTTTTTACGATAGCAACAAAATACGGATAAAAAAATTAGATTTAAAATGATAAATCGAGTATTATTGCTTAGAGATTGAGGATTTATAAAGTTTAAAAGGTTTTAAATGTTATGTTTTATTATGTTAGTGGGGGCAATTTGAGTTTCGAGTGGGGTGCACTTTCACAAAAAAGTCAATATTAAAAAACGAATTACACTAACATCGCAACTTTTTTGGCTAGCCTAATACATAGGTCCTCCTCTGTGTTTGGTTGAAAGGGCTGGGGTTGGAGCTTATATTATAAGCCGAAAGATAAAATTTATATTTTTGTAAAACTATTTGGCGAATTAGTTAGAGCTAAAATTTATTAATGTAAAATCACATAAATGGTATGCCTCTTCATTTGAGGTGAAGAGGGAACCAAAATTTTGGTTTACTACTTAATTATTCATTAATTATTATTATACTAATCTAACTAATTTTATTTAATTATACTTAAATAACAACATATTTATATAATAAACCAATATACCTAAATAAGATTTCAATATTTTTACAACTTATATAAATACAATTAATATTAAGCCAATATGCTTTAAATATATCAACTTTTCAACTTTTGGTTATAACTTATTTTTTACATGCTGTCTAAATGGAATGGTTCCGCTTCAAAATATAATCACGCTGGTGCGTCAATTGGAAGCCAAGAGACACCAGGAAAACAGATGAACTTTATGTAGCATAAACATGTTTAAAATAACAAATCAAACATGTGTTTGATATTTTTACCCATGAAGCAATGTCATTTACAAAAGCTTACTTACACATACTTCATCGGTTTAATCGACTACCCAATATCGAAACTAACCATCTCATAACTACATAAATATAACCATTGCAAAAACCGATAATTCTCTATGCTGAACAAAGCCCGTGCATCGCACGGGCCATGCTGCCTCGTTTTATTAACAATCAAGAGATGAGAATTTAAAATGTATTTTGTGGTTCCCAAATAAAGAACAATGTATTGTATCTTAAATACTTAGTATTTAGATACTTGTCTCTACTTACAAAAGTAAGTGATGCGCGGATTGTGGTCTACACGAAAGTTTTACTTCTAAAGGGATCTTGACAAGCTTACAATCCCCACCAGGCAGTGTACCTGAACGATGTAGTATAGTGAAGTGGCAAGTACCAGGGGATTGATCGTTCTCCACAGGGAATAGTATTTGTTAGGATTGAAATTGATCTAACTAGGTCTAGAGGTGAGGGATGATTCTTTTTGTATTTTTTTATATATTATGAAAGCAAGTAAAATCTCGGGTATAGGAAGGATGGGCAGAATTAGTTGCTAATCAACTAACCCAAATAACTACTAATGCAACAAAAATAAAATGAAGAAGAAAATAAAATGTGTAAACTATAAATGGAGAAAACGTGTTTATTAGATTTCATTACTCCATAGTTATCTTTTATTGATTGATAAGCTTGTTACAATTGCGTGGGTGACGGGTTGCATTCCTTAATACCATTTGTGGGGCCATGTACGATCTTCCCCAACTCTATAAGCTTTTATCTCTTCCTATGGCGACACGTTAAGTATCCTTACCATGGCCTCCTTAATAGTTACTTATGCATTAAATACAACCATTAAAATCATAGTACACATCCGATTCATGTTTCTTAAGACGTTCAAGCAAGTTACCGAATAGGAGATTAGCCAGTTTTCTTAAGCCTAACATCGATTATCATTACATCTAAGCAAACGCAAATAAACCTTGCCTAACATGTTAAAAGAAAGACAGGCATAAGATAGAATCAAACAACACAGAGACATATTGAATGATTGATGGATTACTTATCTTTAATTGAACATGGAAGAGACAAGGGTATGAAAGCCTTAGAAACCTTTGAAATTTGTGCTTAGGGTTTG
Source organism: Artemisia argyi (assembly GCA_030686995.1). Lineage (NCBI taxonomy): Eukaryota > Viridiplantae > Streptophyta > Magnoliopsida > Asterales > Asteraceae > Artemisia > Artemisia argyi. Next base: position 77,918,801 of record CM060682.1, read on the forward strand.
TGTGTGTATTCCACCAAATGTTCCTCTCCAAAGTTACACACTAATGAATGAAAAATCAAAAACTATATATAGATTTACAAGGGTGATGGCGTCACCTTTTGATGGTTGACGTCGTCATCTCGCCACGGCTAGGGTTTCTTGTCGTCCAATCCAACTTTTTGTCGCCGTCACTTTGTAGGAGTTCTGGGCCGTCACGCTTTAGAGAATACACGTGACGACCTACTTCTGGTAAAGGGTGACGCCGTCACATGTAAATACCCAAATTGTCTTCTGGCGCGTCAAGTGTAAAAGTGATATCCACCTCTTGTTACAAAGGCTGACGCCATCCTTTTGGAATAGGTGACGCCGTCAGGTGCAATTTCCAGCTTGGATTCTTGACTTTGTCGTTTTCTTCACTTTTTTTGCACCAAAAACATCCAAAATGCTTCTTTTTTCAGAATTCTCTTCAAAAGTACCTAAAATGACAGAAGGAACGATTTAAGGTAATAATCGATCATATTATCACGACTTAAGGCTTAAATCACCCCTTAAAAGCGTAACAAATTTCGCCTCATCAAATACCCTTACACTTGAGATTTGCTTGTCCCCAAGTAAATGAGCTTTTATTCTAATCAAAATACAAGCTAGGGGTTATTTAACATTAATATAAAAGTAATTACAACACATGATCGTTCCACCTTAATCAAAACAAGCACGGATATTATATACTAGCACCTCACAAATAGTGTTTGGATACTCTCATCTCTCGGGTGTCATAAAACAAAATATAACTAATTGAAATGGAAAAATATCACTCACTACCTGTCATAGCAAATAGATTACCATAGGCTTGGAAAAGGATCAAAAACCTCCACCACTTGGCGTAAGCACCTAGGAAAACTATCAAAGAGGCCTTTTTAAAGGGTTATAACGTTAGGTGTAGGGATATGGAAAACACGGTTTGTTGGATAAAGGGATATTTTACTGGTGGCAAGTTAATTATCTTAGTTAATTACATGTACAATGCGGCATTGCTAAGCCAAGACTCGACTCAACTTAGGCTAATAATAAAATAACATAAACTCAAATGAAAACAAAAGGAAATGGGATGGTAGTCCGTATGTTTTTTTTCTCTTTTTCCTTTTCTATTTCTTTTTGCATACACTCTTGCCCTACCATCCGAAATAATACATCAAGGGGGCTCGGTCCCCCCTTACACTTGAACTTTTACATACTTTTACATGTAACTAATCTAATGACTCGAATTAAGATAATCAAAACACTTGGAGTACTTTAAAATATTAACGCACATATGGGGGTAATAAATGATTTTCTTCCCCACTACTCCATAACAATAGTACTTTACCCATGAGTCCCAATCGTCCTAAAACAATATGTACAAGATATGACTCAACTTAGCAACCATGTAATCAATTAGACAATTAACTAAGGGTTTAAACAAATGTTGTAACAATAATACACTAAAAATGAGGGTGGATTGTAAACAAATTCTTCCTTTAAGTAAAATGCTTAAAGTTAGAAAAGAAAAAGATATGCTCTGAGGGGTGTACTAGGGGTATCGTGTACTAAAAATGAGTACATCGCAAAGGTGTGGGAGAATTACTTGACTAATGAAGTTAATGTAATTACAAAAAGAAACAGGCTTAAAAACATGGGTTATCCTATGCCTCTTATCATGTAGTAATTCCAACTACACGAATGTAGTCTCACATGTGATCTTGGAATGAATCACTAATGCAAGTTGTAGAATCTAAATGCTACCGGTACACAAATAAGCACTAAGGCTTTTCCTATCAAATCTAGGGGCGAACCTCACATATTTGGGGTGGAAATTTTTGAGTGGTACAATTTTTTTTTTGTGCTAGTCATATAATTCCTATCCATGAGACGCTTATTAAGACTAAAGTTTTACTCCTACATGTCGCAAAAAAATTTAAATTTGGTGCTAAAATTACCCTAATAAGTGTTTATCTCAGTTTTATTACACATCTAATATTGGACAAGACAAAAATCAAATGCAATTGTAATCTCTAAGGAATATTCATTTACCCCCCTCCCCTTACACTTAAGTTGAACATTGTCCCCAATGTTCAATTGAAAGAAAGTAAAAGTAAGGAAAATGAAAGAATGAAACAAATACTCCCCTGATTCGTTCGATGTGGATGATGTAGTAACATGGTTAAATCCTCCAAAAAGAAAATGTGAAAACTTCAAGATTAAAGCAGCGCCAAAAGCTTGATTATCCATGTACATCTTCTTGCCCAATATAACCTGTTAATTAGCTGAGAAAACAAACAAGAAAACCTCACGTAAAATCGGCGGTAAATCTACATAGAATTAAATCCTAGAAAGCAAGTAAAGATATAATGCTTATGGAATGATTGTTTGCATATTCCTAGAGTTTATAAAATACATATTTCATGAAACGTTATAATTCCGGCAGAAAAACAAAACCTGCAAAATTTCCAGAAAATTATACCTGATGTCGTCAGGTGATGCATGACGCTGTCAGAATTGACCTGACAAAATTCTTTTATTTTGTTTTCGGAAAATTTCTGGAAAAACCTATGTTCTAATTCCTGGAATCCTGCAAAACAATCATTATGACTCGATACAAGCATTTGACTCAAACAAGTACTAATATGTATGTTTATATCTCATTGTTATCGTTCATGCTCAATCAGTTCTTAAAAACAAATTTGGATTTCCCTTACACTTATCTTTTGCAAAATACCTTTATATGTAATCAAGTCGAAGTTAAAAACAAAATAAAGCATTTTCACAAAATGTTTGATACATGAACAATAAGCAATAAAAATAAAACAAACATACGGAAACAAATAAAATCAAATAAACAATCAAACAAACAAATAAAGCTTGGGTTGCCTCCCAAGAAGCGTTTTCCTTTATTAACGAGTCTTGTAGCTAGACTCAAAGTCACGCCCTATTATGTGACTCATCGTTAGTCACATTCTCTAGGTCATCCTCGGGTTTGGATTTGTATTCCAGACCTAGTTGCAAGCATTCTTTGTAGAAACCAAGTAGTTTCTTCATTACGTGGTCTACTCCTCTACGTCTATCCTCCTCATTCCTATAATAGACTTCTTGCTTATGCTACTTCTCAAGGTCTGATAGAAGCCGGTATTGCTCTATCTTATAAGGCATTTGGTAGGTTATCTCATCGGTCTCCTCCTTGAATCTAACTATCCCTAGAGATGGGTCATAACTCATTTTAGAGACTTCAACAAATGGCTTCCCAAACACTACTTGAGCTAAACAATTATCTATTACCGGACGAATATCTTCTACAATCATGAAATCGGTAACATATGTGAAGTTCCCTACGAAGACGTGTAATCCTTTAACTCTTCCCACAAAGTTATTCATCCAACCTATGTTAGGAAATATCCTAGGTCCCAGTTTCTTTTTCATTATCCAATTGTAATGGATCCTAGTCATAATGTTTATGGGAGATTTAAGATCGATGTAAGCTTTCCATACATGCACATACCCAATGTTGCATGGTATGTTGATGTTGGATGGATTGCCCGCTTTGATTATTGGTGTTCCTAGGAAGTATGGTGTCTTGGGGTCATCGAATAAATCCATATGGTATGCAAGTTCTTCCTTAGTTGGTAACCTATCAAAGTAGTCTTCTACATCCTCTAATTTTTTCTCCCTATCCTCCTCAACTTCCTTAACTTCAGTCTTAGGTTCATTTTCAACTTCAGTCCTAGCCCTATCATTCTCTTCCCTATCCTTATCGATTGGCTTGATAGTGACAACATTGACAAAGTGGACATGTTTAGATATTGAGGGGTCCTTAGTTTGGGTTCCGCTACTTGTGTTCCTAGCATCCTTATTTGGCGGTATCAACACTTGGTTGTTGAAAGCGTTCAACAAATTGTCAATTTTATTAGTCATCTCCATTTGTTGTTGGTTGAATTTGGCTTCAAACCTAGCTATGCGGGCTTCTTGAGATGCCATAAAATTGGACATCAATCCTTCAAGATTATTGGTACTACCATTGTTGTTGGATGGATTGTTGTTGGCAGGATTGTTGTTGAAAGTACGGTTTGAGGATGAACCGTTTGGTTGGAAATGATTAGGTGGATTGGAAGAATTGTTTTGAGGGGTGTTTTGATTTTGTTTCCTCCTAAAGTTTGGGTGATTTTTCCAAGAGGGGTTGTATGAATCACCGTAAGGGTTTGGCTCGGGTTTAAAAGTGTACCACTTGTCTCCCGCTCCGTCGGTACGTGAGGATGCGTAGTCCGCAAAAGCTTGTTCGGGGAGTTCCATGCAATTACGAGTGTCGTGAGGACCACTACAATATTCACATGAAGAAGTGATTTTGTTCACTTGGTTTGAAGGTTTAGAAGCTTCGTAGGATTTCATGAGAAACTTGACTTGGTCTTCAAGTTCCATGACCCTACAGTCGGGAGTGCTTGAATTATTCGAAGGCAAAGATATTGCCTTGACCATTTTGTTCAAATCACGGGGATCATTCCAACTTTTTTTGTCATAGAGAGCAAGATCTTCTATGAGTTCCCATGATTCCTCCGCACTTCGATCATGTAGCTTACCACCAGCCGCTTGGTCTATGCCGTGAGGAGGGACTTTTTGAAGTAAGTCCTTGAAACGAGTCCATGCTTCGTAAAGAGTTTCATCTTGACTTTGTTGGAACATCAAGATGTCATTCCTTAACTTGATGGTTCTTCCCGGTGGGAAAAATTGAGCAAGGAAACGAGAAGTGAGATCATCCCAAGATGTGACGGATTTTGCGGGTAAACGCTCAAGCCATTGACTAGCATGGTCAAGTAGAGAGAATTGGAAGAGACACAATCGGGTCGTCTCTCGAGTGCCAACATCAAGATCTATGGAGTCTACGATTTTAAGGAAATCCTTGAGATGTTGGTTTGGATCTTCGGAATGAAGTCCATAGAATGCACATCCGCTTTGCACCAACCGGATGGTGTCGAATCGCAAGGGAGACACATTGGCTCCTTGGGTGAGCTCAATGGTGTTTCGATAGCCTTGGTGGCTAGGTCAAGAGTACACTCCTAAAGTGCGGGCTCTAGGAGGTTGGTTTGGTTGTGGTAGGCCTTGTTGTGGTGGGTTAATGGGATCAAACATATTACCACCTTCCATGATGGCGGATGGTAATGGTTACGAACAAAGAAACGAAGAAATAAGATAGACTAAAGAAAAACCTATAAAAATAAAAATAAAAATCTCACTAAAAGGAATCTAGTGAGTAGACCTAATAAAAATAAATCTCAACCTAAACAATAACTATTCCCCGGCAATGGCGCTAAAAACTTTGATGTGCGGATTGTGGTCTACACGAAAGTTTTACTTCTCAAGGGATCTTGAGAAGCTTACAATCCCCACCAGACAGTGTACCTAACCGATGTAGTATAGTGAAGTGGCAAGTACCGGGGGATTGATCGTTTTCCACAGGGAATAGTGTTCGTTAGGATTGAAATTGATCTAACTAGGTCTAGAAGTGAGGGATGATTCTTTTTGTATTTTTTTTTTTATATTTTATGAAAGCAAGTAAAATCTCGGGTATAGGAAGGATGGGCAGAATTAGTTGCTAATCAACTAACCCAAATAACTACTAATGCAACAAAAATAAAATGAAGAAGAAAATAAAATGTGTAAACTATAAATGGAGAAAACGTGTTTATTAGATTTCATTACTCCATAGTTATCTTTTATTGATTGATAAGCTTGTTACAATTGCGTGGGTGACGGGTTGCATTCCTTAATACCATTTGTGGGGCCATGTACGATCTTCCCCAACTCTATAAGCTTTTATCTCTTCCTATGGCGACACGTTAAGTATCCTTACCATGGCCTCCTTAATAGTTACTTATGCATTAAATACAACCATTAAAATCATAGTACACATCCGATTCATATTTCTTAAGACATTCAAGCAAGTTACTGATTGACTCCAAACGGTCAACCTAAATTTACCAGGTGATGGTCAACCAAGTCAAAATGCCTAGAGTCAATGCTCCGCGGAAGTACAGTGTTTCCCCGGGTCGTTATGTCCCGACGAGGTGTGATGGTTAATAAACGGGTTTGTGATCGGGTGAATTTGGATAGGAAAAGGGGTTTGTGTGTGATTAAACTAAAGAATCTACTAGGAAATAGCTTAAATAAGCTATATGAATAAGACTGGAAGCTAGGAAAAACCAGAAACGTTTAAAACTTAAAAACGCGTACGTTCACGATTTAAATAACGCGAACGTACAAAATAAAAAATGAAAACTGAAATCTGAAAATACCCAGGGGGTGGAAATGAGTTTTTTACAAACCTAAGATAAAGAGAAAATTTTTAGAAAAAGAAAATTAATTTTTACACTAATTAATTATTTAATATTAATTAAATACTATTTAATACTAATTATTAATATTTAAATAACTTAAATACAATATAATATTATTTAATCACTAGAAAAATGAAAATTAAATTCCTAAAATTATAAAATAACTAAAAATAATTTTTAAATCTAAAAATATGTATTTTAATCTTTTTGTGATTTTTTTCTATTAATTAATTACTAATTAAACATTAATTAACTAATTAACTATTTTAAATTAAGAAAAATAGAAAATGAACAGTTAAAATTCTAAGAAAATTTCTAAAATTATATTATATTATATAAAAGCTAGGAAAAATATAAAAACTAGGTCTTACTTAATAAAAACTAATTATGCTATTTAAAACCTAAATATTAATTAATAATTAATTAAACTAAAATTAATTCTAATAAATACTAAATGATTATATAAAAATCTGATAAAATTACCATAAATACTTTAATATAAGAGGAATTTAAGAAAAATATAAAAAAACTAAGTACTTATTAAAAATCTAAAAATGAAAATTTAAATTTAAATAAAATTAAATAGAAACTATCACTTGAAATTAATTTTACTTTTCTGGATTTTCTTTTTGGAAACTTGTTTGACACCGAAATATGGAAACTTTTTGTAAAAACAAACTTTGTAGAACTCAGAAATAAGCACAACAAGTGCTTATTTCTTAGATAGTTGACTTTGGTCAACTGTCTAAGCTATAAGCTTGAAATAAGCTTTGAGCTGAGAATCAAGGGTGAATTTAAGATCAAACAAGCTAAAGGAACATGTAATAAGCTAGAAAACTAGAATGGTCCCCTGGATAAGCTGATAAGCCAAGTTAAGCAACACCAAAACCAATACTTACTCAGAAAGAGGGACAAGCTTGAGGGGTATGGCAGCCCTAGCAAATGAGGTGCAATACCTAAGATAAGCCCAGGGACTTGAAGATGAGCTTATTGGCTTCTCAAAAAGCCAATAAGCTCATTGTGGGGCCCACTATGTAGGCCAGGGGAAAGCATGGAAGTAGGGGTGTTGACTGGTTATCTGTGTAGCAGGGCATAACATTGCCCTGCAACTTACTTTGGAGCTAGCTAAGACACACTAGAAAAATAATAAAAATACAAGCTAATTAGGATTATGGAGAAGAGCTGGTAGGTTTTGAGTAGGAACAAGTTTCACTTCCAGAAAGCAAACACAAAAATCAATAAAATTACTTGAACTTTTGTAAAAATCTGAACATCATGCACATTGACTTTTTAATGAAACTTAAATCTTTGACTTTAATGACTTTTGATTACCTCAAATTAACTAAGAATTTTATAATAAGTTATACTAAGACTACTTTAAGCAATAACAACAAGTTTAACAGCAAAGAAAATGATTAAGAACCCTAAAACACTCAACAATGGACTGCAATTGAAAGATGTATGTGATTTTGACTTACTACCAACCAAGACAAGATTTGGACCTTCCAGTGACCTTAAATAACCTAAAGTAAGCTACTAGTGCTCCCTTAATACTAAAACAACAACCATAACACAACAATCAATCATTACCCAAACACCCCTTTAGTGAAGGCTGATGAACAAATTTCAAACAACAAAGGCTAATTAAGCCTCAACAGTGATGGACAAGGACTCTATCAGCTATATGATGATTATTTAGACAGAAAATGTTCAACAATAAGCAATCTCTACTAAGCAAACACAAATAAGCTATATAAGCTGATTATGAGACAGTTGCATTCAATCTTGATGAGAACTAAATTTTAATGAGATAATTAAGCTACATATTACATTCTAAGCAATAAGTGATTGAAATAAGCACATCTAAACAACCATTAAGCACATTGATCAGCTAAAGGCAGATAAGTAGTTGATAAGCTAAAAAAAAGTAAATACTGCAAGATGATTAGAGAAAACTTAAAATGGTACTAAACTGAGTTTAAAAGTTTACAGGACTGGAAATTAAACTAAAATATAAAGATTACACTAATTATTAACCTAAATTACACTAAAAGCTATTTTATAACTAAAAATCCTACTACTCCTCAACTGTTGCATCACTTTCTTTTTATAGGGACCCAAGTAGGGTTTTGAGACCTTCTTACTTTGCTCTTACCATTGGATAAGCTTCTTTTGATCTCAGCCTTTCAAACCTTCTTTGGCGGGAAAAAAGGATTTGGCAGAGTAGTGGTGTTTGGTGTGGGAATTAATTGGAGGGGGAAAAGGTTTGTTGGGTTGGTGATAGTATTAACGAGAAGGTTGGGTTTGGTGGAAGGAGCATGGAGAAGGGGGGAAAGTTTCCCTGGTTTTGAGGGGGTGTGTTGGGAGGTTAGGGATGGTCAAACTTTGGGTTTGACCGAGCTTATTTATTAAACGGGGGAGTATATTAGTGGTGTGTGGGCTGGTAAGGTGATTGGGCTAGGGGGTTCATGGATCAGGCTTGGAGTAATAAGGTGGATGGGTGGGCTTTTGTTGTTGGGTAATAATAATACAAAAGGTCCGTTTGGTGTGGTATTTCTAAGCAACAAGGACCAAGTTTGTAATATACCAAAAGTTAGGGACTGATTTTGTCATTTTCCAAAAGTAACTATAAGGATCAAACCTGCCAATCACCAATATTTCAAAAACCATTTTTTTGCCATTTTCATTTTTCAAAATTTCCCGGGGACCAAATTTGTAAATTTCCAAACCTCGGGGACTAAAATTGCCATTTCACCAATCTTTCATTCCAAGGACTATTTTTGACACATTTTGATTTTCCAAGGACAAAAAATGATTTTCCTTTCAAAAATACCCCACCAGGGACCAAATCTGTTAATTACTGAAACTCCAGGGACCAAACATGTAACTTTTCAAAACTTTTCCAATTTTTCACCAAAGGACTAAATATGACAATTTATGATTTCAAAATGACCTTTGGTGACTTTTCTTTCCAAATAAGTGCTCAGGGACTATTTTTGCCAATTTTTGAAAGTTGGGGAACTGAAACTGCCAATTTTGCAAACTTTGTACGTTTTTCATTTGTTTTTGTTCATTTTGCATCTAAAACATATAAAACACAATTTTGAAATATTTTCAGTATTTTGATGCATTTCTGAGTGCTTTTGTGTGTTTTGCAGTTCCGATTTAACCAAAAATGATGAGTGTTTGAGCACTCATCAATCCCCCACACTAAACTATTGCTAGTCCCTAGCAATAACTGTTTTGAAAACTTGATGGATTTTAAACTCTTTACCAAAAGCCATCACTTCTGGAGTAGCCAGGTGTGAGAACTGTGGTACACCTGATAACCGTGTGATTTTGAGCAAACCACCAGCTGTCAACGGATTTGATTAGTCTTTACCAAAAGCCGTTTGCTTCTGGACTAACCAACTCTTGATGAAATAGTCAACATCTTGGTGAGGTGATTACCAATTATGGATTTTCCACTGCCTTTACCACAAGCCATAATCTTGCGGGCTAGCCAACTCATTCGCTTTATGGGATATGGCGAGTTGAGGTACCATACAATTTTGGGGAAATTGCAAGCCATAAACGGATTTGATATATCTTTACCATGAGCCGTTTGCTCCTGGATTAGCCAATCCCTTTGTCGGTAAGACCTGGCGGACTGATTACCACAAAAATTTTGAAGCACCAGTGAAAAATTTTTGAATTTTTTTTGAAATTTTGGCTAAAAACGGGGGTATTATATAGTAAAATGTGATAAAATTCGCTAGAATAGCGAATACCCCCCCCCCCCCACGCTTAGCATGAATATTTTCCTCAATATTCAAAGTCCCGGCTATTATGCCGACATTTTGAACGTAAAAGGGCAACATTACAAGCTAAACGTGGAAAACACCATTTTGTATTTTCACTTCATAAGTAACCATAGTGTGGGTGACTCCCCTATACTTAGAGTGAAAACCCTATAAGCATGCTACTGTTTTTGTTTACCGAGTCACTAGCTTGACTCGACCCCGAATTCAATTGTCCTTGGGGAAGCATGATGTGGAAGAAGCAATCTCAATCGGACTTTCATTCAAGATGTTTGGACAAACATTTGAAGCACGTGAAAGTTCCACACCGATGAGATATAATCCCGGCTCAAGATAATGGTACATGAAAATGCCGGGATCAAAGATGGTGTCTTCATTCCCGAAGGAGTGAAGAACAGGAGAGGTCACCCTGTAGGTGAAGAATGGGAGGAAGATCTTGATGACAATCAAGATTGATTCATCATCCTCAGAAAGAAAATTCGTGATTGGTGTATCATGAATCTCATCAGTAAAGCTCGTATGATCTAGACAAATTATGGGTAAGAGGGTTGGGATTTTGAGATCAATCAAATTCTCAGGGTTGAGAATATTTCCCTCCGGAAAAACAAAGATTAACTTTGTCTAGATCAAAGTGAAAGTTATCATACTCCGGTGGAGATATGATATGAGTGAGTTCACAGGAGAACTCCTCAAATGTAAATGAATCATAGATGGGGAGAGAATTATGAGAATGAGAAGTGGTACTGCCACTAATCTTCTCTCCCATATGATCAAAGGTAAAGGCTTCAAATTCCGGTATAGGATCATCGGAAGAAATGTCACTATCCCCGGCAGCGGCGCCAAAAATTGATTGGCTCCAAACGGTCAACCTAAATTGACCAGGTGATGGTCAACCAAGTCAAAATGCCTAGAGTCAATGCTCCGCGGAAGTACAGTGTTTCCCCGGGTCGTTATGTCCCGACGAGGTGTGATGGTTAATAAACGGGTTTGTGATCGGGTGAATTTGGATAGGAAAAGGGGTTTGTGTGTGATTAAACTAAGGAATCTACAAGGAAATAGCTTAAATAAGCTATATGAATATGATTGGAAGCTAGGAAAAACCAGAAACGTTTAAAACTTAAAAACGCGTACGTTTACGTTTTAAATAACACGAACGTACAAAATAAAAAATGAAAACTGAAATCTGAAAACACCCAGGGAGTGGAAATGAGTTTTTTACAAACCTAAGATAAAAAGAAAATTTTTAGAAAAAGAAAATTAATTTTTACACTAATTAATTATTTAATATTAATTAAATACTATTTAATACTAATTATTAATATTTAAATAACTTAAATACAATATAATATTATTTAATCACTAGAAAAGTGAAAATTAAATTCTTAAAATTATAAAATAACTAAAAATAAGTTTTAAAACTAAAAATATGTATTTTCGTCTTTTTGTGATTTTTTTCTATTAATTAATTACTAATTAAACATTAATTAACTAATTAACTATTTTAAATTAAGAAAAATAGAAAATGAACAGTAAAAATTCTAAGAAAATTTCTAAAATTATATTATATTATATAAAAGCTAGGAAAAATATAAAAACTTGGTCTTACTTAATAAAAACTAATTATGCTATTTAAAACTTAAATATTAATTAATAATTAATTAAACTAAAATTAATTCTAATAAATACTAAATGATTATATAAAAATCTGATAAAATTACTATAAATACTTTAATATAAGAGGAATTTAAGAAAAATATAAAAAAACTAAGTACTTAATAAAAATCTAAAAATGAAAATTAAAATTTAAATAAAATTAAATAGAAACTATCACTTGAAATTAATTTTACTTTTCTGGATTTTCTTTTTGGAAACTTGTTTGACACCTAAATATGGAAACTTTTTGTAAAAACAAACTTTGTGGAACTCAGAAATAAGCACTACAAGTGCTTATTTCTTAGACAGTTGACTTTGGTCAACTGTCTCAGCTATAAGCTTGAAATAAGCTTTGAGCTGAGAACCAAGGGTGAATTTAGGATCAAACAAGCTAAAGGAACATGTAATAAGCTAGAAAACTAGAATGGTCCCCTGGATAAGCTGATAAGCCAAGTTAAGCAACACCAAAACCAATACTTACTTAGAAAGAGGGATAAGCTTGAGGGGTATGGCAGCCCTAGCAAATGAGGTGCAATCCCTAAGATAAGCCCAGGGACTTGAAGATGAGCTTATTGGCTTCTCAAAAAGCCAATAAGCTCATTGTGGGGCCCACTATGTAGGCCAGGGGAAAGCATGGAAGTAGGGGTGTTGACTGGTTATCTGTGTAGCAGGGCATAACATTGCCCTGCAACTTACTTTGGAGCTAGCTAAGACACACTAGAAAAATAATAAAAATACAAGCTAATTGGGATTATGGAAAAGAGCTGAGAGGTTTTGAGTAGGAACAAGTTTCACTTCCAGAAAGCAAACACAAAAATCAATAAAATTACTTGAACTTTTGTAAAAATCTGAACATCATGCACATTGACTTTTTAATGAAACTTAAATCTTTGACTTTAATGACTTTTGATTACCTCAAATTAACTAAGAATGTTATAATAAGTTATACTAAGACTACTTTAAGCAATAACAACAAGTTTAACAGCTAAGAAAATGATTAAGAACCCTAAAACACTCAACAGTGGACTGCAATTGAAAGATGTATGTGATTTTGACTTACTGCCAACCAAGACAAGATTTGGACCTTCTAGTGACCTTAAATAACCTAAAGTAAGCTACTAGTGCTCCCTTAATACTAAAACAACAACCATAACACAACAATCAATCATTACCCAAACACCCCTTTAGTGAAGGCTGATGAACAAATTTCAAACAACAAAGGCTAATTAAGCCTCAACAGTGATGAACAAGGACTCTATCAGCTATATGATGATTATTTAGACAGAAAATGTTCAACAATAAGCAATCTCTACTAAGCAAACACAAATAAGCTATATAAGCTGATTATGAGACAGTTGCATTCAATCTTGATGAGAACTAAATTTTAATGAGATAATTAAGCTACATATTACATTCTAAGCAATAAGTGATTGAAATAAGCACATCTAAACAACCATTAAGCACATTGATCAGCTAAAGGCAGATAAGTAGTTGATAAGCTAAAAAAAAGTAAATACTGCAAGATGATTAGAGAAAACTTAAAATGGTATTAAACTGAGTTTAAAAGTTTACAGGACTGGAAATTAAACTAAAAAATAAAGATTACACTAATTATTAAACTAAATTACACTAAAAGCTATTTTATAACTAAAAATCATACTACTCCTCAACTGTTGCATCACTTTCTTTTTATAGGGACCCAAGTAGGGTTTTGAGACCTTCCCACTTTGCTCTGACCGTTGGATAAGCTTCTTTTGATCTCAGCCTTTCAAAACTTCTTTGGCGGGAAAAAAGGATTTGGCAGAGTAGTGGTGTTTGGTGTGGGAATTAATTGGAGGGGGGAAAAGGTTGGTTGGGTTGGTGATAGTATTAATGAGAAGGTTGGGTTTGGTGGAAGGAGCATGGAGGAGGGGGGAAAGTTTCCCTGGTTTTGAGGGGGTGTGTTGGGAGGTTAGGGATGGTCAAACTTTGGGTTTGACCGAACTTATTTATTAAACGGGGGAGTATATTAGTGGTGTGTGGGCTGGTAAGGTGATTGGGCTAGGGGGGTTCATGGATCAGGCTTGGAGTAATAAGGTGGATGGGTGGGCTTTTGTTGTTGGGTAATAATAATACAAAAGGTCCGTTTGGTGTGGTATTTCTAAGCAACAAGGACCAAGTTTGTAATATACCAAAAGTTAGGGACTGATTTTGTCATTTTCCAAAAGTAACCATAAGGATCAAACCTGCCAATCACCAATATTTCAAAAACCATTTTTTTTGCCATTTTCATTTTTCAAAATTTCCCGGGGACCAAATTTGTAAATTTCCAAACCTCGAGGACTAAAATTGCCATTTCACCAATCTTTCGTTCCAAGGACTATTTTTGACACATTTTGATTTTCCAAGGACAAAAAATGATTTTCCTTTCAAAAATACCCCAACAGGGACCAAATCTGTCAATTACTGAAACTCCAGGGACTAAACATGTAACTTTTCAAAACTTTTCCAATTTTTCACCAAAGGACTAAATATGACAATTTATGATTTCAAAATGACCTTTGGTGACTTTTCTTTCCAAATAAGTGCTCAGGGACTATTTTTGCCAATTTTTGAAAGTTGGGGGACTGAAACTGCCAATTTTGCAAACTTTGTACGTTTTTCATTTGTTTTTGTTCATTTTGCATCTAAAACATATAAAACACAATTTTGAAATATTTTCAGTGTTTTGATGCATTTCTGAGTGCTTTTGTATGTTTTGCAGTTCCGATTTAACCAAAAATGATGAGTGTTTGAGCACTCATCAGTTACTGAATAAGAGATTAGCAAGTTTCTTAAGCCTAACATCGATTATCAATCACCCAACAACAACTAATAACAAACCATCAATCAATAATCAATAACTAGGGTTCACTACATCTAAGCAAACACAAATAAATCTAGCCTAGCATGTTAAAAGAAAGACAAGCATAAGATAGAATCGAACAGCACATAGACATATTGAATGATTGATGGATTACTTATCTTTAATTGAATATGGAAGAGACAAGGGTATGAAACCCTTAGAAACCTCTAAAATTCGTGCTTAGGGTTTGTGTGGGTATTCCACCAAAAGTTCCTCTCCAAAGTTACACACTAATGAATGAAAAATCAAAAACTATATATAGATTTACAAGGGTGACGGCGTCACCATTTGATGGTTGACGCCGTCATCTCACCGCTGCTAGGGTTTCTGGTCGTCCAATCCAACTTCTTGACGCCGTCACTTTGTAGGAGTTCTGGGCCATCACGTTTTAGAGAATACACGTGACGGCCTACTTCTGGTAAAGGGTGACGCCGTCACGTGTAAATACCCAAATTGTCTTCTGGCGCGTCAAGTGTAAAAGTGATATCCACCTCTTGTCATAAAGGCTGATGTCACCCCTTTGGAATAGGTGATGTCGTCAGGTGCTATTTCCAGCTTGGATTCTTGACTTTGTCATTTTTTTTCACTTTTTTTGCTCCAAAAACGTCCAAAATGCTTCCTTTTACAGAATTCTCTTCAAAAGTACCTAAAATGACAAAAGGAATGATTTAAGGTAATAATTGATCATATTATCGCGACTTAAGGCTTAAATGACCCCTTAAAAGTTGTAAGAAATTTCGCCTCATCAGTAAGTGGGAGCATCAAGAAATCTTGAAGATATTCAAGAACAAATACATAACCTCTAAAATCTACTTATTAATGTCTTACTAAGGTTGAACAAGTAATGGCGACCGAAGTATAATGTTACTCTCGTTCATAAATCTGCAAGGATGCCTCATCACATGATTGATATTTTGATATCAATGTTGAGGAATATAAGTTAACAGATAATTGTAAATCTGCTAACTACTAACATACATTATCACTCTTAAATCTGATAAATGTCTTAAAAATATGAATGATCAGATGCAATCCTTAAAAGGAAAATCAAAGTTTTGAGCTTGATTGTTATTTCGCCTAACAGTTAACTATGAGGTTGGAATAAGTTTCTTTTGGAGAAAGACTTACAAGGACAAAATTGTATACATGTTAATGCATGACTTATAATAAGAATTTTTTAGTCCTACTCAAGCTATTGACTATGATTAAATTTTCTTATATATACTCGCATTAATTAAATAAAGATAATTAATTGGAATACATGTTTCCTTGAATGAGGAATACGGCAATTAAGTTTTATAACTCTTTCCTTTATGATTACCTTTTGCGAGGACGGTGTGCAATCAAAAGGGTTGTGAGTCTATATAATCTTTATGTACTATACAAGTTTAAGCAATCCAAGTTTGGATCGGATCATGCATCTAGGAGCTGAGATCTTGAATTTAATTACAATATGATTTTGATTAAATTAAGATAACTCCTGAGTACATCTGACATTAAGTGGGAGCACTGTGTTTTTCCTTAAAATTCATATGTTGTATAACATATTGAAGATATCATTCAATTTAAGCTAGATATTAATCCTTAAGCTTGGAATGAAACTTCACTTGGGATTTAGGGAATAGAACAAACAAAATTGGAATAAATGTTTATCCGGAATAAACATATGCGGAAGTTGAGTCCAACACAAATGCGATATATCATTCAAGCAAGTCTTAAATGGTATATTTCACTTGGAATAATTTATTACATGGATGAAAACCTTATGGTTTTTAACTAAGGATTTGTCATGTATATATTATATTGTGTATAATGTTGGAAAATTTAGTGCACTTGAGGGATCAGTTCAAACCTGGTAATGGGTCCGGAGGTACGGAGTGTACACCCATCAGGTCCTTAAACACCCTGACTCATGTTGATATAAATAATGCCTAAAATGTCATTAATATTTCTCGATATCTCTACGTTTTGATAATCAAAAAATGTAAACTCATCAAACTAAAAGATTATGACGTAAACAAGTATTTAGTAGTAAATATTCATTTTAACAAATCAATCACTTAAGGTATGATTAAACAAAATGCCTAATGCATTTTACGATCCAAGGAACATTTTCTAAATCACTAGATTTTTTATTTTTACAAACCTTAAATTTTTATAAAGTGGGACAAACATTTTTAAACTAATACAAAATGTTTTTGTATTTATAAAGAAATGTTTTATTCAAAATAAATATTTTGAATTCAAATTTCAAGCCAAAAAACGGCTATATTCTTCAGGAAAAACCTTCCCCACAAAAAGACAAAAGTTATGAAAAAAAATTTTGGGCGGCCCCCTTAATTATTAAGGGGACTGGCCCCTAATTAAGGGGATTGGCCACGCTCCCGAACAATATTTTTTTTCCTTACCTTTTTGCACCAAAAACTTTCTGATCTAAATCTTCTCTCTTATTCTTCTACATCCTTTGCTAATATAATCATAAGCTTTTGTTTTCAAGTGATCCAAGCTTCTACCATTCAAGTGCAAAAGAAGAATACATCTACTCATCAAGACAAGAAGCATTACAACTTAGTATGATACTTTCATCTAGGTTGTTTGTGTGTTATCATTTGTGAATCATTCATTCATTTGTGTATAAGTTGTGAATATTAATTAGATAGTTGTAGATATAAGGGGTTAGGCTAGTAAGGTGTGTAAGTAAAGAAGTTGTGAAGAAGATAGTGGTGTGAATAAGTAGTGTTGGTGTGAAGAAGATAGTGGTGTGCTTAGGCAAGAACAATTTGTGAATTAGTTGTGAAGAAGGTGTGAAGAAGTTGAAGTCTTGAAGAATTAGAAGTCGTGAAGTAGTGAAGAGATTGAAGTCGTGAAGAAGAAGTTGTGAAGAAGGTGTGTAGTGATTAGTGGTGTGAGATTGGTTCTAGCTAGGATTAGAACTCGACATTTAGCTTAGTGTCGTTAATTGGTGTAAGCGAAAGTTGTGTAAGTTTTTCTCCGCCATAAGGGAGCTTGTTGACATAGTGAAGAAAACTCTCGAGCTAGGTGCTCGAGGAGTGGAGTAGGGCAAGGAAGGTGTCCTTGTAGCCGAACCACTATAAATCTCTCATGCCTCGGTTAGATCTTTCCATCTCTCACTTCCTTATTATTTACTTACATTATTATTATTTTAGTACTTAGTTATATAATTGCTTATATTGTGCAAGACTTGAATTCACATAATATCGAATCAAAAGTTTTAAAAAGTAAACAAAGTTTTAAAAACAAAGGTTTTCATAATAAATTAAAAAGACGTAAAACTATTCAACCCCCCCCCCCGCTTTTAGTTTCCCACAATTGTATTTAAAACTTGTAACGATCTATGGAATCTGAAAAATATTTAGAAGGGTAATCTATGCAAAGACCACCAGTATTTGAAAGTGATGGATTTTTATATTGGAAAAATCGATTCGAAACTTATGTGAAATCAAAGGATCTAGATCTTTGGCATATTATTACTAATGTTGATTTTTTTACCTACTCAAAATAATCCCGAAACAAATAAAGATGAAATAGTACCTTTTGAAAAACAAAATGATGATTCAAAAATAAAAAATTCTAAAAATAATGATGAAAAAATGGTTATTTACAATGCGTTACCACGTAAAGAATTCGAAAGGATCTTTATGTGTGAAACCGCAAAAGAAATTTGGAATTCTTTACTAATAACTCACTAAGGTAATAGTCAAGTCAAGGATAACAAAATAGATCTACTTGTGCAACAATATGAGCAATTTACGATTCCGGAAGAGGAATCAATTGATAATGCTTTTGCTAGGTTTAACACTATCATCACAAGTCTAAAAGCACTTGATGAGAATTTTTCTAGTAAGAACTTTGTCAGGAAATTTCTTAGGGCTCTTCATCCAAAATGGCGAGCTAAAGTTACGGCTATTGAAGAATCAGAGAATTTATCAACTCTACAACTTGACAAATTAATTGGGAACTTGAAAGTACACGAAGTTATAATAAAGAAGGACTCCGAAATAGTCAAAGGAAAAAGAGAAGAAAGAAAATCCATTGCTTTGAAAGCTAGGAGGGAATCTAGTGACGACAAAAGCTCAACCTCCGAAAGTGATGATGAAGAATACACTATGGCCGTAAGAGATTTCAAGAAATTTTTCAAAAGACGAGGAAGATTCCTTAGACAACCGCATGATGAAATGAAAGTATCTCAAAGAAGTACAGATGACAAGAATGGGAAGAATGAAAGGAAGTGTTTTAAATGTGGTGATCCAAATCATCTTATCAGAAAGTGTCCAATGATGTCAATAGATCAAAATCAAAAGGCGTTCATTGGAGGTGCTTGGAGTGATAGTGATGAGGACAAGAAAGAAGCCACAAAGGAGGAAAAGTGTCTTATGGCTAAGACGTCAAAAGAGGTACATTTCGAAATCAAAAGACCTAGATAATGAATATAATAGATTATGCAAATTAGGTAAAAAAGTAATGGTTAAAAATAAAACACTAAAATGCATAAATACTCAACTAGAAAATGAAATACTTGAATTGAAAACTAAAATACACCACTTAGAAAAGGGTAAGAAAATTTTTGAGGAATGTAAATCATGTCATGATTTCAAAAATGAAAATGAAAAACTTAAGGAATAAATTTATTAACTTGATAAATTTGAAAATAGTAGTCACTCACTTAGAAAAATAATAAGTATTCAAAGAGCATCCGGAGATAAAACTGGTTTAGGATTTAACTCAACAGAAGCTTCAACAAGTGAAAGTAAAAATGTTAAATTTGAAAGTGAACTTAATGAACTAAAACCTTTTTAATAAAATCCTAAATATATACTTATTAATGATAGAAAAATGCCTCCTTCCAACGATGAAGAAGTAAAAAACTTTTATAAACCATCCTTAAAAACCGAAGTAGGATTATCTAAACCCAAATTAAGATCTCAAACTCTACCACTAAGAAAACCTAACAATCATCATCCAAGATCTAAAACACCTTAACCTAGAAGAAATCAAAATAGACAAAATTACAATCACACTAGAAATCAAATGAGGAATTATCAACCAAGTTACAATCCTTGGGAAATATTACCACCATACATGCATCCTAGCCAAATGTTAAATATGTTTGGACCAAACAACTTTGGACCAATGAGACAATGAAGACCAAGTGTCTAAGTTTTCACTCTTGGAAGAAGTTGGAATCTCATCTACAAATGACTTCTATAAGTCAACATGGTCACTTGAAGTGCTTGAAGATAATCCATTGAAGACTACAAGGTAAGCGTTTCTTTTAAGTTCATCGCTATAATTTGAATGCTTAGATAAATGATTAGTTAGATTAATGCTTAGCTATACATATATATATTGTTTGTAGCTCTTATACATATATGCGTACATAATAGCTTATATACTTATAACATAGAAACATCATTAGTTGACTTTCCTAGGAATAAAATGAAATTGTTCATTGTCGAACAAAATAGAAAATGGAAATCTTCTATATCCACTAATAGCAAACTCATGGTGATGAAGTGAAATGAGTTAAGTGGATTAATCATTAACATAGAAGTAGGAATAGATCCTTCGCGTAAGAAAACTATGGATGAAACAAGCTCTCATAGACTATGGCATTAAGTTAGACAAGTGTGCAACAACAAAGGAGCTATAGATGTTAGGATATACTCCATTCAACACCCTCGCATCAAACATGTAGAATTACGTCATCACTTACTTAAGATCATAGGTTATGTAGAAAAGGATAGCATACGACAATAGGCATAACCAATCCTCTTGAGCATGAGATCTTTAATAAACATTTTTTAAAATCTATGATTAATGATATTTGTTGTCAAAAATCTAATATCTCTAAAAATATGCAAAAACCTCACATTTTGGAAAATAGTTTTTCAAATGACTATCCCAGTTTTTAATAACATGTTTTCACTATCAATATTCACAATTTTGTTTTGATCAAAACCAAAGATTGGGAAATTTTTCTTTACCTTTCATTAACACATTTTGAAGTAAAACCCAATCTATTTTATCCAAATAACTCTCACATCTACGTGAAAACCTACTTTCAAACATTGTTGAATAATGCTAAAAATGTCTCTTTAAATCATGCATGGTGATCTCATATTTGTCATCTATATTTATATAAATGACACTTATAAGTGAACTAAATCAAATCAAGAGGACCATGGTTTGTCTATTAAGACTTTGTTTGTAACAAATCTAGAAATCCATGCTATCATAACTACCCACTTATTGCACATTGATACACATTAGGATTAATCCTCCTAGTTATGTAGTTATGAAATACTTGATGTTGCTTATTGTCTCCTAGCACTTATATTTTACTTGCTTGATGAGTATGTTTGCATGCTAGATGAAATTTCTTGTTTACTTAATCTCTTTGGTTAACATGCTTTGGCTACATAATTGCCTACATAATTAGTATATACTTAATTGCCTAAAAGTGTTGGACTTGTTTGAAACCAAAAACACAACCTTTCTTCAATTCACTACCAAAAACCCT
The DNA here is from genome assembly GCA_030686995.1 of Artemisia argyi. Lineage (NCBI taxonomy): Eukaryota > Viridiplantae > Streptophyta > Magnoliopsida > Asterales > Asteraceae > Artemisia > Artemisia argyi. Next base: position 77,940,017 of record CM060682.1, read on the forward strand.
TTTCTGGCAATCTGGGAATCACCAGATGGGCGGCCCCCTTAAATCATAAGGCGGCCCACTTAATTATTAAGGGGACCGGCCTCCAATTAAGGGGACCGACCATCTGATGGTCGAAGGTCTTGTTTCCTTTTTCTACTTTTTAGCCCATTTCATCCTACACTTCCCAAAATTCGCAAACCTATTTTATCCTAAACCTTCTATTAAAGTTAATACATCCTTAATCCCACCAATCCTACATTATAAACACTCTCATTCCTCTCAATCTCCACTCATCTCATCATGTCCTCTCCCATTAAACCAAAACCACCAAGAAACCCGTTTGGAGAAGAAAGCCTAACTTCCATTAAAAGCCCGTCAAACGAAATGATGTTGTCAAACATCCAACACCAAATTCCTCCTATGTCTTCAACATTACATACCTAACACCTCACTCTCCTTCTCACCACCATTACATATCAACAACCTTTACTCACCCATATCCTTCTACATTACACTCAAACCTCATATCCTTCTACCTTACACTCAAACCTGAAAACCTTTACACACTCAAACCTCATAACCTTTACTCACCTCAACCTCAAATTTCATCTCCTAGTGCACCTAATGCACCATCTATAACACCCTCCTACCAAGAAATCCCTTCCATGAACATCGCTCTTTCAATCTCACCGATCACATCACTTGATACTCATTTTCCATCTTCACCAATAACTCCACCTAGTCATCCTCACAAAAGATTCAACCATATAACCATTCCCTACACTCTACAAAGTGTGTCATCACCACTACAACTTAACCCATAAAGGTCAAACCATATTTCATGAAACACAAACCTCATGTTCACTCAAATGAACCCTTTCACAAACCTCATCATAATAACCAAACATCCATCCTTGTTCCCAAAAATACACCTTCATCTCACCCATATGATTCATATAAAGAGCATGCTCAATATCAAAAAAACAATTCCAACCTCATTCCTAACACCACACATCTTGTTCCACCTATCAATGAACCATCCAAAACACCCTCCATTCATGAAACATCTTCTCCTTCCATACCTTCATCTTCATCCATGAATGATTACCCAAATTCAAAAATGTCTTCACCACCAAGAGTATCACCACCACCTCCCACCAACTCACATGCTACTCTTACGTTGCATGTCTAAACGTCCATCCTAAATAACAACCACACTCTACCATCATCACCTTCTTTTTATCACTTGAAGTTCATTGGGAAACTCAAGGAAGTCCATGAGCTTAGTGCTCTTCTTACCTTACACCTTGCACAAAGCAACTTGGATCAACCTCCTTCATCACCCCACAACTCAAATCAAGTTGAAAAGCATATCCACAATTGTCCTTGTTGCATCTTTATCCAAAAACAAACCATTGCATGGAATGAACACTTCACTTGGATTGAGTATCTTCTCACTAGATCTCATCCAACACCCTCACTTGAACAACATCCAAAACCTCAAATCAACATATTTAGCTCCCAACTCTCCACCTCCAAACTCTCCACCACCAAACTCTCCAAAATCCATGCACCCAAACATATGCCTCCATTAATCCAACAACCTTACCTTAACTAAACTACTTCATTCTAAACACTCCATCATCAACTATTCTAAGCATACTATATGCTTATGACTTTCACTTTCAAACAAGAATCAACCAACCTCTTGTTGCAAGCAAGTTCGATGGCTCTCTTTGGCAAATTAGGATCTTTTACTCATTACTTTGAATTAATGAATATATTGCTATTTGTCCTTAATATTTGCATGCTTGTTGTTTTCCATATTTTGCTATATATGCTTGTGCCTCTAATATTTTTCTTGCAAGAATTCCATATCTCGATTCCTTTGTGCCCTCGAACGAGGGGGAGTACACATCAAGGGGGAGCTTTCATCCCGTCTAACTTCATTTATGAAGCTAGTCGGCATAACCTTTTTGATTCTACCAAAAAGGGAGAGAAGTGAATATAAACTCACTAAATACTTGTCTAAAAATTAAAATTTGATTTAATGAGTTTAGGTTTTGTAATCATCAAAAAGGGGGAGATTGTTGATATAAATAATGCCTAAAAACGTTATTAATATTTCTCGATATCTCTACGTTTTGATAATCACAAAATGTAACCTCATTAAAGTAAAAGATTATGACGTAAACAAGTATTTACTAGTAAATATTCATTTTAACAAATCAATCACTTAAGGTATGAATAAACAAAATTCCTAATGCATTTTATGATCAAAGGAACATTTTCTAAATCACTAGATTTTTTATTTTTACAAACCTTAAATTTTTAAACTTATACAAAATGTTTTTGTATTTATAAAGAAATGTTTCATTCAAAATAAATATTTTGAATTCAAATTTCAAGTCAAAAAACGGCTATATTTTTCAGGAAAAATGTTCACCACAAAAAGACAAAAGTTCTGGAAAAAAAAAAATTTTGGGCGGCCCCCTTAATTATACTAGGCGGCCCCATTAATTATTAAGGGGACCGGCCACTAATTAAGGGGACCGGCCATGCTCCTGAACAATATTTTTTTCCCTATAAATACTGGCTCAAATCTGGCATTTATCCTTACCTTTTTGCACAAAAAACTTTCTGATCTAAATATTTGATGAGGCGAAAAATGAACCACTTTTAGGGGGTAATTTAAGCCCGGAATTGACTTTATTTGATCAAATATTGCCCTAAATCGTTCCTTTTGTGATTTTAGGTACTTTGGGAGAGAAATATGGAAAAGGAAGCAATTCGGACGTTTTTGGAGCATAAAAGTGAAGAAAACGCCAAAGTCTTAATTTTCCAAGCTGGGAACAGTAGGTGATGGCGTCAAGAGCAACACCTTGACGGCGTCAAGAGCAAATCTCATGAATTTCCATGAAGACCCAAAACAGATTTGACGGTGTCACGTAGGAAGGGCGTCAAGAGTAAATGAGTCGTGACTGCCTGGAAGTATATATGTCTTGACGGCGTCAGAATTGGATCTAGCCAGTCCGAGGAGAGTTTTGGCGGCGAGGTGACGGCGTCACAAGATTACTCTTGACGCCGTCAGCCCTATTTTTATATATATAGTTTTCTATTTTTCACACATTAAAGAGAGAAGTTTTGGGAGAAACCCTAAGTACGATTTTGGTGTAACTTTACAGGTTTTTCAAGGGTTCCAACCCCTTGATACCTTGCATGATTAATCAAGATAAGTGTTCTTCTAATTCAATCAATATGTCTATGTGTTGGTTGTCTATATCTTGTTCTTGTCTTAATTCTATCATGCTAGGCTAGATCTCTTTTGTGTTTGCTTAGATCTAATGAAACCTAGATATTGATTATGTGTTGATTACTTGTTTATCTTTGTTTTGGATGAATGATTTATATGTTAGGCTTAAGAAAACTGGCAGATCTCCAAATGGTAACATGCTTGAACGTCTTAAGAAACATGAACCGAGGCGCACTAGGTCTTTATTGGTTGTATTTAATGCATGAGCCACTGTTTACAATCCCTATAGTTGTGCTGGGCATGGTGTAGGAGGATATAAAAGCTCATAGAATTGGGGAGTTATGTGTGCCACCCCATAAATGGTATTAAGGAATACGATCCGTCATCCATGCAATTATAACAAGTAATTAACGTGTAAAAGATATCTAGGGAGTAGTGAAATCTAAGTAAACACATTTTCTCCAATTACTGCTCACAACTTTAGTATAAAGTAGTTTATTTTCATTTTTAGTATTTTATTTTGATTGCATCTTAGTATTGGGTTAGTTGAATAGCAACTAATTCCGCCCACTCTTCCAAAACCCGAGATTTTACTTGCTTTCATAAAAATATAAAAACACAAAAATAATCATCCCTCACCTTTAGAACTAGTATTTAGGCTTTCTAATCCTAGTGACACTATTCCTAAGCTGAACGATCAATCCCCCGGTACTTGTCACTATACTATACTACAACGATCAGGTACACTGCCTGGTGGGGGTTGTAAGCTTCTCGAGATCCCTCGAGAGGTAAAGCCTGTTGCGATTCCCACGCATCAAGTTTTTGGCGCCGCAGCCCGGGGAATAGTTATTGTCTAGGTTAGAATTTCTTTTTATTAGGTCTACTTGCTAGATTCCTTTCTAGTAAGATTTTATTTTTATTTGTAGGATTCCTTTAGTCTATCTTTTTCCTTGTGCCCTTTGTTTGTGAAACCATTTTCATTTGTCTTCATGGCTGATGAGATTCCATTTAGATCATTAACAATAGAGGAACAATTAGTTTACTCAGATAGATTTGCCTCCTGTTGTTCCAATGAATTTTTAAGTGATCTTAGATATATACAAGAGGAGATGAGTGTAAAGTTTCATAGGTTTGATGAGTTATGCGCATGTGTGGCCTATATTAAACAATCATTGTTAGGATCAATTCCTTTTAGTAAGACCCTTTGAAAATTTTTTGAGCAAAACCTCCTAACCGTGAACCATGAGTTCAATGAATTGATGGGTTTGTATGCATCACAACTTGAGGAAACAATTAAGGAGGATTTAGCCGACCATGATCATATTGAGCAAAAAGATGAATCCTTTAGGCAAATTGAACATTGTAATCAAGTTATTGAGGAAGGTTCTTGTGAATCACACTTAGAACTTGAAATGGCTAGAGAAGGATTTGAGATACTTAGCAACATGTTTAGGTTAGATTCTACTAAAACACGTGATGAGCATATAGGTGGTGTTGAGAAAAGGAAGGATGAGGTAAATAACATAAACCTACAAAGTACCCCACAACTCCCACCATCACTTGAGGAATGCACACCACCCGTGACTTACCCAGAAAAAGTAGAAGAGACTATAGGAACCCCAATAGAGGTAGAGCCTTTGAACCAAACGCAACTAGAGGATATAGGTTTGAATAATGATAACCTTACTCTTAGTTCTAGGGAAGTTCCTAGTTTTGATGAACCGGAGCCTCAACCAAAACCGTTACCTAATCTTCCATCCTTGGATGAAAATTTAGGAATTGAAATAGGTTCCGATCCACCCATCAAACCATATAGTTCGGGTAGTCTTAGGACAAAGGTAGTAGACTCTAAGCTTTGTAGAGAGGAAGCTGATATAGGAGTGGAACATGACCATACATACTTACATCACCCATTCATGATTGATCATAAGAAACATTATGGGTTTAAACCAGGTTTATTAGGTCAAAATGGATTCCCAACTAGGAGTCTCTCGAAGTTGATAGACGATGATCCCTTTCTAAGAGAAAATCTTAATCCGCCAACTAACCCAATTGACTTAGGTAAGGTTATGATGATAGGAGCACAGCCCTTTGAGCATATAATTCATCCACAACTCTTTCCTCACATGGCATATTTCCACCCTAAGGGTGTGTATCGCTACTTTCACCCGTACTTAATCCTAAGTGTAGGGAAAACCTCCCCTATTTTTGTTAAATAAGGGTAGAGTCAGGCTCGTGACTCGAACAAAAACAAGCGCTTCTTGGGAGGCAACCCATGTTTTGTGTGATTTTATTTGTTTGTTTGTTATTTGCTTCCGTATGCATGTTTTATTTTTATTGTTGGTTGATCATGTTTCTAAACTAAATAGTAGAAATACTTTACTTTGTTGTTTGGCCTAGTCTTAACTCCACCTAAAAGTATTTTTGCAAAAGATAAGTGTAAGGGGAAACCCCAAATATGTTTTTAAGAAACAACCGATCATGATTCTCCACAATACTAAATGAACATGTGTATTCGTATTTGTTAGAGTCAAATGCTTGTATTGAGTCATAATGAAGTTTTGCAGGATTTTCCAGGAAGTAGGACCAAGTTTTTCCAGAAATTTTCCGGAAACTTAACATAAGAATTTCTGCAGGTCCATTCTGACGGCGTCAGGGGTTTACTCTTGACGGCGTCAGGAGTTAAAATCTGGAAATTTTACCGGTTTTGTTTTTCTAACGGAGTCTTATGGTTTTTGTGAATTATTAAGTTTTATAATCTCCAGGGAATCTGCAAACTTCATTCCACAAGCATTATATCTTATCTTGTTTTCTAGGTTTAGTAACTTATATAGAATGCCGCCGATTTTACGCGAGGTTGTCTTGTCTATTTTGTCAGGTTTTACAGGTTATGTGTGACAAGAAGATGATTTACATTCTGGAAGGGAAGCTTTGATTGTTCATTTTCTTGGAGGAAGATTTAACCTGGCCATCCTATTATCCATACCGAGCGAATCAGGGGAGTATTTGATTTCATTCTCTTTACTTTTTCACTTTTACATTCTTTACTTGAACATTGGGGACAATGTTCATCTTAAGTGTAAGGGGAGGGTAAAAAGATGATACCTTACATATGCACTTTCGCTTGAGTTTGTTTTGTTTGATAGTAGATGTGTAATAAAACTATGAGAAATACTTGTTAGTGCAATTTTAGCGCCAAATTTAAAATTTTTTACAACATTTAGGAGTGAAACTTTAGCCATAGCAAGCGTCTCATGGATAGGAGATTGTATGACTAGCACATAACCGTATATTCAGAAAAATTTTCCACCCAAATATATGAGGTTCGCCTTTAGATTTGATAGGGAAAGCATTCATTATTAGTGCTTATGAGTGTACCGGTAGCATTTAGATTCTAGAACTTGCGTTAGTGATGCATCCCGAGACCGCTAGTGAGACTACATTCGTGTAGTAGGATTTACTACATGATAAGAGGCATTAGGATCACCCTTGTGTTAAACCCGTATCATAATTACTTGACCATTTAAGTCATATTACTTAGCTAGTTAAGTCAACTAATTTTTCCCACACCTTAGCGTTGTACTCATTTTTAGTACACGAAACCCCTAGTACACCCCTCCGAGCCTATCTTTTCGTTTCTAACTTTAAGCATCTTACTTAAAGGAAGAATTTGTTACACCCCACTTAAATGTACAACCAAATCGCCTTAGCCCTCCGTGTATGCGCTCATTTTTAGTGCATTATTGTTATTTGTTAAGCCCTAAGTTAACTTTCTAATTGATTACATGGTTGCTAAGTCGAGTCATATCCTTGTACATATTGTTTTGGGACGATTGGGACTCATGGGTAAGTACTTATTTTATGGAGTAATGGGGAAGAACATCATTTATTACCCCCATATGTACATCTTAAAAGTGCTCCAAGTGTTTTGATTTTCTTAATTCGAGTCATTAGATTAGTTTAAATGTAAAGTATGTAAAGATGCAAGTGTAAGGGGAATTCTTATCCCCTATGATGTATTATTTTGGATGGTAGGGTAAGAGTGTATGCAAAAAAAAAAAAAAAAAAAAAAAAAAAAAAAAAAAAAAAAAAAAATCGAAAAAATCATGAAAAAGAAAATAAAAAAATAGAAAAAGAAAAAAAGAAAAAACATACGGACAACCATCACGTTTTATTCTATGTTCATTTTATGTTTTTGTTATTTTTCATTTATTAGCTTAAGTCGAGTCTAGTCTTGGCTTAGCAACGCCATCTTGTACATGTAATTAACCAAGATTGTTAACTCGCCACCAGTAAAACTTCCTTTATCCAACAAAACCGTGTATTTCATATCCCTACACCTAACGTTACAACCCTTTAAAAGACCTCTTTGATAGTTTATCCTAGGTGATTACGCCATGTGGTGGAGGTTTGATCCTTTCCCAAGCCTATGGTAATCTATTTTGCTATGACAGGTAGTGAGAGATATCTTCCGTTTCCATATTGTAATTTACACTTTATTACACCCGAGAGATGTGAGTATCTAAACACTATTTGTGAGGTGCTAGTGTATGACCTCCGTGCTTGTCTATTGGTCTTTAGTGGAACGATTATTTGTTGTAATTACTTTTATATTAGTGTTAAATGACCCCTAACTTGTATTTTGAGTAGAATAAAAGCGCATTTGCTTGAGGACAAGCAAATCTCAAGTGTAAGGGTATATGATGAGACGAAAAATGAACCACTTTTAGGGGGTCATTTAAGCCCGGAATTGACTTTATTTGATCAAATATTGCCCTAAATCGTTCCTTTTGTGATTTTAGGTACTTTGGGAGAGAAATCTGGAAAAGGAAGCAATTCGGACGTTTTTGGAGCATAAAAGTGAAGAAAACGCCAAAGTCTTAATTTTCCAAGCTGGGAACAGTAGGTGACGGCGTCAAGAGCAAATCTCATGAATTTCCATGAAGACCCAGAACGGATTTGACGGCGTCACGTAGGAAGGGCGTCAAGAGTAAATGAGTCGTGACGGCCTGGAAGTATATATGTCTTGACGGCGTCAGAATTGGATCTAGCCAGTCCGAGGAGAGTTTTGGCGGCGAGGTGACGGCGTCACAAGATTACTCTTGACGCCGTCAGCCCTATTTTTCTATATATAGTTTTCTATTTTTCACAGATTAAAGAGAGAAGTTTTGGGAGAAACCCTAAGTACGATTTTGGTGTAACTTTACAGGTTTTTCAAGGGTTCCAACCCCTTGATACCTTGCATGATTAATCAAGATAAGTGTTCTTCTAATTCAATCAATATGTCTATGTGTTGGTTGTCTATATCTTATTCTTGTCTTAATTCTATCATGCTAGGCTAGATCTCTTTTGTGTTTGCTTAGATCTAATGAAACCTAGATATTGATTATGTGTTGATTACTTGTTTATCTTTGTTTTGGATGAATGATTTATATGTTAGGCTTAAGAAAACTGGCAGATCTCCAAATGGTAACATGCTTGAACGTCTTAAGAAACATGAACCGAGGCGCACTAGGTCTTTATTGGTTGTATTTAATGCATGAGACACTGTTTACAATCCCTATAGTTGTGTTGGGCATGGTGTAGGAGGAGATAAGAGCTCATAGAATTGGGGAGTTATGTGTGCCACCCCATGAATGGTATTAAGGAATGCGATCCGTCATCCATGCAATTATAACAAGTAATTAACGTGTAAAAGATATCTAGGGAGTAGTGAAATCTAAGTAAACACATTTTCTCCAATTACCGCTCACAACTTTAGTATAAAGTAGTTTATTTTCATTTTTAGTATTTTATTTTGATTGCATCTTAGTATTGGGTTAGTTGAATAGCAACTAATTCCGCCCACTCTTCCAAAACCCGAGATTTTACTTGCTTTCATAAAAATATAAAAACACAAAAATAATCATCCCTCACCTTTAGAACTAGTATTTAAGCTTTCTAATCCTAGCGACACTATTCCTAAGCTGAACGATCAATCCCCCGGTACTTGTCACTATACTATACTACAACGATCAGCTACACTGCCTGGTGGGGGTTGTAAGCTTCTCCAGATCCCTCGAGAGGTAAAGCCTGTTGCGATTCCCACGCATCAATATTCTCTCTTATTCTTCTACATCCTTTGATCATATAACCACAAGCTTTTGTTTCCAGGTGATCCAAGCTTCTACCATTCAAGTGCAAAAGAAGAATACTTCTACTCATCAAGACAAGAAGCATTACAACTTAGTGTGATACTTTCATCTAGGTTGTTTGTGTGTTATCATTTGTGAATCATTCATTCATTTGTGTATAAGTTGTGAATATTAATTAGATAGTTATAGATACAAGGAGTTAGGCTAGTAAGGTGTGTAAGTAAAGAAGTTGTGAAGAAGATAGTGGTGTGAATAAGTAGTGCTGGTGTGAAGAAGATAGTGGTATGCTTAGGCGTGAACAATTTGTGAATTAGTTGTGTAGAAGGTGTGAAGAAGTTGAAGTCTTAAAGAAATAGAAGTCGTGAAGAAAAAGTTGTGAAGAAGGTGTGTAGTGATTAGTTGTGTGAGATTGGTTCTAGCTAGGATTAGAACTCGACATTTAGCTTAGTGTCGTTAATTGGTATAAGCGAAAGTTGTGTAAGGTTTTCTCCGCCGTAAGGGAGCTTGTTGACATAGTGAAGAAAACTCTTGAGCTAGGTGCTCGGGGAGTGGAGTAGGGCAAGGAAGGTGTCCTTGTAGCCGAACCACTATAAATCTCTCGTGTCTCGGTTAGATCTTTCCATCTCTCACTTCCTTATTATTTACTTACATTATTATTATTTTAGTACTTAGTTATATAATTGCTTATATTGTGCAAGAGTTGAATTCAGATAATATCGAATCAAAAGTTTTTAAAAGTAAACAAAGTTTTAAAGACAAAGGTTTTCATAATAAATTAAAAAGACGTAAAACTATTCAAACCCCCTTTTAGTTTTCAACATCATATAGTGGTTAAGTGTTATTCAGTTTCTGATGAAGTTCAGTGAGTTTTCTCTTCAGTGAGTGAAACTCTGGACTGAATGGTATTCATCAGGCTGATGAGTTTGGCTTTGTACTCTATGAGTAATAAGCGGATGCATCTTATCAGGGAGTAATGTCATCAGAGAGTTCATGTCATTAGTAAGTGAACCCCTTAGTGACCACACTCAGGGAATAACCCGTTCAGGGACTAACACATCTATGAGTATAACTCACTAGACTGAATCATAACTAACTTGTAACGACTTTGACCTATTCAAGTGGCAGTTTTTACTGCATTAATGACCACGTTGAATTGGCCGTGTAACCACTAATACCTATTATTATAGTGGCAAATTAAGTGGGATTAATGGACCATTAATCACTCTTAATTCCATTGACTAGGGTTGAGTAATCTTATCTATAAATAGATAAATCAAATCATGCATGAAGGATATACAGAAAACACATAACACTTAAACGAAAAGGGTTATTGATTTGTGCCTAATTCAATAACATACATTTGGTCTTATCCTAAGTAGATATTTGTGATACCCAGGCATTAGGGTTGAATGGTTTACTTTGGAAAGTGATAACACGATTCCAAGTGATATCCGGTAACCTTAATTGGTACGTAGTTAGGCTATTGATTATCTTCACCCTGTTCTGGGCTCACAACCACCAACAATCAAAGTAAACTATTTTGTGATAATCAATGGCTGCTGCTATGAGGCATATGGTTGCTAACTTTTCCAAACTGGAAAAGTTTGAAGGTGTTGATTTTAGAAGATGGCAAAAGAAGATGCACTTATTGCTATCAAGAATGAATGTGGTGTATGTTCTAAGAACCACTATTCTTAAAGATCATGGGGATGATGCTACTATGGAACAAATAAGGAAACGAAGCAAATGGGAGAATGATGATTACGTCTGTAGAGGTTTAATCCTCAATGGTATGTCAGATTCTCTCTTTGACATTTATCAGAATGTTGAATCTTCCAAAGAACTATGTGATTCCTTGGATGCCAAATATATGGCTGAGGATGCATCAAGTAAGAAGTTTCTTGTAAGTAATTTCACAAATTACAAAATGTCTGATTCAAGACCAGTCATGGAACAATACAATGAACTTCTTGGAATACTTGGAAGGTTTACACAACACAAAATAAACATGGATGAGGCTATTTTAGTCTCTTGTATCATTGACAAACTTCGTCCTTCTTGGAAAGATTTCAAGCATACCTTGAAACATAAGAAGGAAGAACTGACACTTGTTCAGTTGGGTAGTCATCTGCGTATTAAGGAATCCCTCAAGGCACAGGATAATGACAAGCCAAATTAAGAGTAACAATGCTACTGGTGCATCTGTTGTCAATATGGTAGAACATAACAATTCTACCAGGTACAGTGACAACAAGGGCAAACGTAAACATCATGATAACACAAGGGCTAACCCTAACAAGAAGGCAACACCTACTTGTTGGAAATGTGGCAAATCTGGTCACATTGAAAAGGATTGCAAAGGTGTTAAGGTTGGTGGTTGATGAGTGTGTAAATACTCATCACTTTTGTCCCATCTGAACTATAAAAACAACTGAAAACACACGAATATACCATATAATACTAAAAATATCCTTGGATTGTGTTTTTATATGTTTCAGGTACAAAAGGATTGAAAACAGATGAGAAACAAGCAAAGTTTGCAGAATTGGCAGAAATGGTCCCTCAAGTTTCAAAAATTGACAAAATTGGTCCTTGAACATTATTTTGGAAGAAAAGTCAACAAAAACCCTTAGGAAGTCAAAATTTGTCAATATCAGTCCTTAGGTGGAAAGTTTGAAGAAATTGCAATTTAGTCCCTCAACTTTGCAAACTTGGCAGATTTCGCCCCTGGAAATTTCATTTTGAGAAATTTATAAACATTAGTCCTTGGGAATATGAAACTTGGCAATTTTGGTCCTTGTGAATACTTGGGAAAAATACCACAGCCGACCCTCAACTTTCTGATATTTACAAAGTTGGTCCTTGTGCTTAAATTACAAACCAAACGGACCTAAAACTAAAATAAACCCTAAACAAACCAATCTATCCCAACCCCAAGCCTGATCCATCAATTCCCTTGGCCCAATCCACCCCACAAGCCCAATCCCACTAATAATATACTCGATCCCAGGTCAAACCTTTGACCCTTCTTCCTCCCTCCTCCCACGTGCACCTGCAAACACCAACTCCCCTCTGCCACCACCTCAACCTCACCACTCCATGTCCCCCTCCCCAACTCACCACTAAGCTACAAGAAGCATTAATTGCTATTATAACCTAACGCTCAACTCCAACTGCCACATTAGACTTTTTGGTGCCAAAACTGTTTCAAAGGTCAAAATTAACTTTGAGTGATCCAACGGCACAGAATCTTGGTGGGATTTACTCATGGACCTTCACAAACCCTAATGGACCAATATAAAAGAGAAGAGATGGAGAAGAGTCCAGTGTGTAGATTTTAGCTTATTTTAGTAATGTCAAATTAATTGTCAATTGAAATTTCCAGTTAAACCTTAGCTTGTAATTTGTTTTCTCAAGTTAATTTAAGTATCTAAGTTCTTGTTTTAAGCTCTTGTACCATTTTCAGTTTTGATATAAAATTCACGTTTTACATAATTATGGTGTAAGCTCGTTAATTATCAAAGGTTGTTGGTGAGTGTTCATTTAAGCTCAATTAAGTTCAATTATAAGTTTTTAAAAGCTTCCAAAGCATCTAAACTAGTTTAGCTCAGTTATCTCACAAATTCTCAAAAATCATAAAAAATAGTAAAAAAATCTAAAAAATACAAAAAGAAGTTGAAAGATGCAAGGAGCATTGTGCATACTGGATGGCAATGGTTTAGAACTCCATGGGGAGTGTTAGGAATGTGTTGAGATTGATTTTGGTACCACTGATTGTGCAAAGGCCCTTGTAAGCTTCTATTTTTCTAATACAAGTTACTTTAGCTTTAGCTTATTAGGTGCTTGTTTTGTGTTTGTTTCTGCTTATCTTTACTTTTCATAGCTTATTATGCATAATTCAGTTTAGATAATATAGGTGCACTTAGTTTTTCATACATTATCATTAGGGACACTTCATACGGACTATAAATATTCTACATATCATCATAATAGCATTTGCATACTATACCACTCGTAGAATATTCATATTAATATTTTTGGTATATTTAACGTTTTACGTACATTTATTTTAATTAAACGTTAACACGCGAGTAATAAATATAACTAACATATCTAAAAATCCTCACAATGGTTCCGATATATTTTTAAACTCCTTACAACATCATAAAAATTATAAAATTCATTTACCCGGTATTTTGGGAATTTAGTTAATTTATATCGTAAGTTTAATATAATTACGACGGTTTTCGTGAAAACTAAATAATAATTGTCCAAACGCTCAATTTTTGTACCCAACATATTTTTAACATTTTTATGACTTCATTAAGTCCCGATTAACTTCGTCATATTTTATTTTAACTCGTCACGATTTATGTTTAGTTAACCCGGCACCCGATTATAACAAAACTACCTAAAACATACAACTAAAAACTACACTTATTCTCCATTACCCATTTTAATTAAATCAAACTTGCTTTTTTCTCTTTTTCTCCTTGAAAAACCGGCCACACACAACCCCCCCCCCCCAACCTCTAGCATTAACTCTTTTTAATGTATTATAACCTTAGAAAATATCTAGTATCTTACCACATACTCATCCATAATCCAAGAAAAATATCCTCTCTTCCTCCCATCATAACCCACTACCCAAAACCAAACCAAGACCAAAATCCACCATTTTTCAAGATCAAGCTATAATTAAGTTCATTTGGTGATCCTTGTTGGGGTTTTATAATAAAAACTCAAGGTTTCTTAGGTTTTTCTCATCCAAGCTCTATAATCTTTCAAAGTAAGTTTACAAAATTTATTTTCATCATTTCTTAAAGTATTTATAATGATCATATGGTTTTCATACTATATTTCATGCATATGTTAGCTTGTACCACTCATTATATATACTTATTTCTTTGAAACCCTAGAAATGGAAACTCTTGTTAGATCTACTAGATTGATGATGTTTAAGAACCCATGACACCTTAAGAAGGTGTATGGTAGGATTAGACTAGATTTGTGGTGATTGAAAGTGATTTGGGAGGATTAGACACTAGTTTGGAACACTAGAAATGGATTTCGAACGTGTTTACAAACCTACTGTCCCAAAATTTAAATTCTGGAAAACTCAGTAACTCAGGGGAGATTTTCAACCAAAGATTTATAAAATACTTGCAAAAACGTAGCCGTAGGCGAAAGAACGGACTAAAACGGGTTTATAACGAAGGAGATATGATTTTTGCAAGTTTATTGACGAAAACTATTTTTCTGAAAATTATATGCTGTTGGACGATTTTTGGTGGACAAACCGAGGCGTTAGACATAACCTAGAGAAGCCGAGTTATTAAAAATATATTAGTACATACTAAGACGAATCCGGGGATATAAAGAACGAAGAAAATGAACTTATAACGACAAAGACATTCATGTTTTAATATCGGCAAAACTATATATAAATTGACAGCTTTTCAACTAGAAATAATAATAATACTACTTCTACGTACTAAATCCTAGATTTTCTAGAAATACTACCAAAGTGCCAAATTCATAACTAATGAAGTACTAGTGATTACAAGTTTATTTTTACGACTATTAGACGTTACTTCAAGGTTTTCAAGGTGATGAATATAACACTAACGTTTTATATACAATATACTACGACTAGTTTTTATTAGTCTAGTTGGACTTATTCTTCCTAAGTATGGAAAATATATTATTTTGACAATAACTAGTAATTTCAAGTTATGATTGGTATAGGTAACATGTGCATGTACATTCATTACACCATTGCATGATCTAAATTAGATCATTATCATTCATCATAGGTTGCGGTTGATTTCATTCCTTGTTGTCCCTATCATTTCACGTCATAGTATCATCACTTCAGGTGAGTTTTCGTAGCCCCGTTTTCCATTCAATACTTTGATTCCAAATCCTACGGGGTAGAATACATTGCATCACTTATTTTTGTACATGCCAAAGTATAAATCCCTTACATTGCTTAAGTTGCCTTATTACCACGTCTTGACAAGTCCCCTTTATTATCATGGACCGTTAATTAAAGTACGAGCGAGAGTGAGTGAATAGATCTATTGAGGGTTACACCTCCATCCGTGTTTGGGTTGCTCCAATAGAATTACGGATGCATTTCATGTCTAATATATTAGAGTGTCTGGTAAACACTCATTTGGGGCCAAGTAACTATGTCTAGCTTCGGGGTCATGAGCTTAAGAGCCAATGTAAATTTTATGACTGAAGTCTTATTACTTTACTTTTTACTTATGGCCAATGTACATCCGATTTAACTTATAAACCTATGATTTCTCACCAACTTTATGTTGACCGTTTTAGCAATGTCTTTTCAGGTTGTTAAGGTAGCTCATGTTGCATACATTTGGACCTTCATGGAGTCGCGGAGTCGACGCGTCTCACCTTTTATTTCTGCATTTATGAAACGTTTGGTCTTGTTTGAACTTCTTTTACCTAAATTGGCAACACCTTTTGGGACCTATGTTTTGTAAACTCTGAATGTTTTAATGATCTAACGACGTATTTTCCAAATGACACTTTAGGTCGTTCAATGTAACTGTAACGGTGATGCTATGACCGTCACCCCCAGGTATTCCATTCCGCTACCATTAAGGTATTTTGGGGGTGTGACATATTACACGTGATAGAAGCAGGTCTCCAGCCCTACATTCATCACCCAATTCACACACAAAACGTGTACACGAACACAAAAAAACAATGTAGTACAAAACTACATAAAATCATACTCAACCCAACCCTTAATTTACGTATAGAATCATGCATATCCCATAATGTAATAACCAGATTTAGAGTGCCATAAAATGACTGATCTTAATGGCATAAACAGGAAACAAGGTCGACATATAATTATCCATGTTTCATGATTTTACGTATCTTATATTTTAGCGATTCATATCACAGTTTTTGTCAAAACAAAAGCTTGCATGAAAGACTAAATTCATACATCGTATAACATGTTTTTGTTTTCAGATTATAAGTTTCATGTGTTAATATACATTTTGTTCGAGTACTTAAAGTAAATGATCAAAGATTAGATTAGTTTTCCATGTTATAACGTTTATATAGTTTACATGTCGAGCAGAAAACAAGGATGAAGATAAGTGATACCTTTGGGTCTGATTGAAGAACAAAACAAGGACCTAAAAATTAGAAACCTTATTCGAACAAAAAAAGAACCCTCGAATAAAACCACACGAACAACCAAATGAACAACCCCGCGATCACACCAAGTTACCACGATCACCCTCGCGATCACACCAAGCTATACCGTCGTACCTTCTTGAACTTCTTGGAAAAAAAAATAAGCAGCCGTTTGTATAGGTTTGTTTAGGGTTTTACGTGAGTGATGGAGACGTGATATTCTGTTGAAAATATATTGAGATGGGAGTGGGAATTATAGGCTGCTAATTGTCGAGTCTAAAGGATAGTGTAGACTAAATCTCTTTTCAAACTTTCAAATATCATGACCCATAAAGTTGTGCACAACATTTTAAATGTATTGGACCCTTAGAAGACATATCTAACATGTGACATTCCTAGGGCATAGTTTGTGACATTTATTATCTTTGGCTCATGTGATTTAATCACATATAATACTTATTTGAAATTTACTTAAGTATTTATTGTCTTAGAAATTGTATGAAAGTTAATGTTTCCTTATGAAAATATTCATGATTTCTAGAATTTAAGGCTCTAAACGAAGGATGTGATTTATATGATTTAAGATATAAAAGATCATACATAGGTCTACTAACCAGAAAGTGAGAGTTCTCACAGTATCACCCCGTTTGAAGGATTTCATCTCGAAATTCAACTGGATCCACCACCAGAACTCTGCTCTTCAAACAAATGCGAGTACTTATCCCTCATCTGATCTTCCCGCTCCCAAGTAAACTCATGCCCTTTCTTCGAGTTCCATCGGACTTTGAATAAAGATATCTTGCCACGCTTTAGATTCTTTACTTCCCTATCCATAATCTCAACCGACTCTTCTACGAAACGTAAGTTGCTTCTTATTTTCACTTCATCTAATGGCATATGTAAAGTAACATCTGCCAGGCGCTTCTTCAGGTTGGTCACATGAAATGTATCATGGATGTTGCTCAACTCTTGTGGTAAATTCAGTCGATAAGCTACGGGACCAATACGCTCAAGAACCTTGAATTGACCCACATATCTCGGTGCCAACTTTCCCTTTTTACTAAAACGTACCACTCCTTTCCAAGGTGACACCTTGAGTAGTACATGATCACCAACGTTGAATTCCAACGGCCTACATCGTTTATCAGCATAACTCTTTTTGACGATCCCTATCTGCCTTAACTCTTTCCTTGATCTAAAAAATCTTATCCATAGTATCTGTTACAATTTATGGACCAATCATTTGACTCTCTCCAACCTCAGCCCACAGAATTGGTGATCTACATTTTCTTCCATAAAGCATATGGAATGGAGCACATCAAATACTTTGTGGTAACTGTTGTTGTAATAAAACTCGGATAAAGGAAGATGTGTGTCCCAACTTCCACCAAACTCCAAAACACATGCCCTGAGCATGTCCTCCAAAGTCTGAATCGTCCTCTCACTCTGCCCATCAGTCTCTGTATGATAAGTTGTACTCATGTCTAGTCGTGTCCCTAGAGCCTTCTGTAATGATTGCCAGAATCGAGAAGTAAACCGAATGTCGCGATCAGATATGATAGACACAGGCACTCTATGCCTTGCCTCTATCTTATTGATGTAAATCCTGGCTAACTTCTCCATCTCATAGTCATCTCAGATTGCTAGGAAATGAGCAGACTTCGTCAATCTGTCTACAATAACCCAGATTGCATTAGGCCCGCTACTAGTACGAGGAAGCTTAGAAATGAAGTCCATGGTTATTCTCTCCCATTTCCACTCGGGAATCTCTGGCTGCTGCAATAATCCCGAGGATTTTTGGTGTTCAGCCTTGACCTTAGCACAAGTCAAGCATTTACTAACATAAGTGACTATGTCTTTCTTCATTCCCAGCCACCAATAAGCATCTCTTAGGTCATAGTACATCTTGTTGGATCCTGGATGAATGAAGTATTTAGTGGTATGAGCTTCATCCATGATCAAATACCTTACATTACCCACCAAAGGAACCCAAATTAGATCTAAAATATACCATCAACAATCCGTCTTCTTTTCCATGTCTTGCCCCAAACCACGGAGCATCTCTGCCGAAATATTCTCATCCTTACATGATTCCTCCTGAGCTTCCAAAATCTTCCCCTTAATACCGGACTGTATAGTCATACTCATAGCCCGCACACGCTTTGGTTTAATTCGCTCCTTCCTACTTAAGGCATCGGCCACGACATTCGCCTTGCCAGGGTGGTAGCGAATATCATAGTCGTTATCACTGAGTAGTTCTAACCATCGCCTTTGACGCATATTCAGCTCCTTCTAATCGAAGATATGTTGAAGACTTTTATGGTCTTTATAAATATTACTCTTCGTCCCATACAGATAATGTCTCCAACTCTTAAGAGCAAAAAACACTGCCCCTAGTTCTAAATCATAAGTGGTGTAGTTCTTCTCATGAATCTTTAACTGTCGAGAAGCATAAGCAATCACCTTGCCCCTTTGCATCAGTACACATCCAAAACCCTGATTCGAAGCGTCACAATATACAATGAAATCGTCTGATCCATCCAGAAGCGTTAAAATCAGGGCATTACATAGGCTATCTTTCAAGGTCTGAAAGGCTTTCTCCTGTTCTTCCTTCCACTCATACCTTATGTTATTCTGTGTCAACAATGTAAGAGGTTAAGCAATTTTGGAAAAATTAGCGATGAATCGTCTATAGTAACCTGCTAAACCCAAGAAAGAACGTATCTTCGATGGTGTAGCAGGCGGCTACCAATCCTTCACTGCTTCAATCTTTTTGGGGTCAACCTGAATTCCCTTACTGTTCACCACGTGTCCAAGAAATTGAACCTCTTGTAACCAAAACTCGCACTTCGAGAACTTAGCGAACAACTGCTCCTTCTTAAGTAGCTCTAGAATCAGCCTCAAGTGGTTTTCGTGTTCCACCTTTGACTTTGAGTAGATTAAGATGTCATCGATAAAAACAATAATGAATTTGTCTAGGTACGGTTTGCATACGCGGTTCATTAGGTCCATAAAGATGGCAGGTGCGTTGGTTAACCCAAAAGGCATCACAATGAACTCGAAATGCCCGTAACAAGTTCTAAAAGCAGTATTTGGAATGTCTGCTTCATGTACTCTCAGTCGATGGTTACCAGAACAAAGATCAATTTTTGAGAAATACCGGGCACCCTGTAGCTGATCGAATAAGTCATCAATTCTGGGAAGAGGGTAACGATTTTTGATAGTTAACTTGTTTAGCTCACGATAGTCAATGCACATACGGAAAGAACCATCCTTCTTCTTGACGAATAAGACAGGTGCTCCCCAAGGTGAATGACTTGGGCGGATGAAGCCCTTGTCTTGAAGTTCTTGGAGTTGTTTAGACAATTCCTGCATTTCTGAAGGTGCTAAACGATACGGAGATTTGGCAACAGGTGTTGCTCCAGGAATTAGGACTATGCGGAATTCGACTTGTCGTTTAGGAGGTAATCCAGACAAGTCTTCAGGAAAGACTTTAGGAAAGTTTTGGACCACAGCAATATCTTTTAGTTCATTAGTTTTCACACTCATAAGGGATTTTGGGTTTTCTTTGGTACGTTCTCCTAGAACATGGAGAAAGCAGCCATTTGTTAACGGGATTCGAACTACCTTATCATGACAGATGATTACGGCCTTGTGTTTTGATAACCAATTGTTGGGTCACTGAATTCCCCAAGCTTCCTTTAAACTTGGCTTTGAACATAAAATAACCTAAGTGTCTATTATCCGTATATACAAACAAGTCACTGAGTGAACATTATCTCAGTGAGTCATCTTCAGGATGCTTGGAGCGAGTCTATGTTGAAAGGTTCACCATTCAGTAAGGCGGAACTCAGTGAGTAGAATCTAAGCCAAGAAGAAGATGATGGGTTCAGTGAGGATGACAATAACTCACTGAACCCCCAGGACTCCTCAACAACTATTACATACTGAAGACTGAAGACCTGAAGACTGAAGTATGGGCGGGACAAGGCGGGAAAAGTTTGAACGTATCAACAGGTGACCTCATCTACCTGAAGTCAAACTTTCCCTGAAAGGCATCATGTCAGGATGGTGTCATTACTGTGCACTGGAAAGTCACATTGTCTTTTACCCAAATTAGTCTATTGTAATAGAGACAAAATACGTAAGTATTTTGTCTCTCTAGTTAGGTCATCTTTTTGTCTTTATCAGTAAAGTTGTAATTTACTTGTGTATAAATAGGTAGCATAACTGAGGAGTAAAAGTTGACAAGTTTGTGCATTTTAATGCGAAGCATTCACAAACCACTTTTACTCCTCCAAAGAACAACACAGTCCCTGAGATAGCTCAGTGTGACCTTATAGTTGTCACTCAACGTAGTTTGATTTTAGAGAGGAGTCCAGACCATACTTGTCGTTTCAATCCCAAGTGTTATTCCGCAAACACTTGGGTATAATTCTTTTGATTAACTTCTAATAAGAATTAAACGTTGAAAATATCGTGTTTCTTTTCTTTACGTTTTATCTTTGTTGTTAATCTTATATATCTATTTTAAAAGTCATGGAACTTCGTTAGGTTAACTCTTTAGTTAACTATTAACTTAGTAAACGGGACCAACAAGTGGTATCAGAGCCTTTGGTTTGTAAAACTTTTCTTAATCTGTTTTCAAAACAAAAGAGTGCTCAAAGTTTTTAAAATCAAGATCCCACCATGGTTGACACAGATGCTCCCCAACTTGTCGATAAAAAGGGTGGAAGTTATTCAACTACTGCCCCTCGACTTGAGGTTGGAAAATTCAATAAGTGGAAAAAGCGAATGCTTTGCTACTTGACTGGGATTGAACCATATTACATTAAGTTAATTAATGATGGTCCATATATCCCAACAACTACTTAGGGTTTAGTCAAACCTGAAGCTCAGTGGACCCAAGATGAAAGGAGTGTGGTCAATCAAGACCAGCGCCTAAAAAACATCATTATATCTTGTCTTCCTAACGATATATTGGAATCAGTGATCAACTGTCCTACTGCCAAGCAGACCTGGACTGACCTGGTTCATAGCTATGAAGGCCCTTCTAATACCAAGGAGAATAGAATCATGGACCTGAAACTTGAATACAATACCTTCAGGGACAAAGATTCTGAAATTCTCTCTGAGACTAAGACCCTCCTAAATGAACTGACCAATGATGGTGTCACCCTTTCCAAACATGAGATAAATGTTGGATTTGTCAACAGTCTCCCTGAGAAGTGGTTACACTTCTCTCAGGGTCTTAGAAATGCCAACCATATCCAGAACCTTGAGCTCCCTGAAATTTATGGGAAGTTTTTCTATGAAGACAACCTGATCACCAGGAGATACCCTGGTAAAGCTCAAGAGGTTAAAAAGACCCTGACCACCTCACCCATATCAACTGCTTTCTATTCTAACAGTGTTGTGCAGGACTTCCAAGATGGTTTAGATGATGAGGTTGATACAAGAACCAGTGAGGAGTACATGAATGATCTTTAAATTGAATTTAATGAAAGGGCACTCCTTGCAAACTCAAGAAGGTTCATTAAAAGAAACAAAATTTTTTCTTACTCAAAAGCAAATGACAATTCTGAATGTTTTAAATGTAGCAAAAAGGGTCATTTTGCAAAAGATTGTTTCTCAAAAATAACCTCAGAACCATCTTACAAATTTTCTAGAAACAATTTCTCTTCATGAACTAGCAAGTTTCAGCCTAAGTTGCTTCAATCAAATCAGTTAATTCAAAACAAAATTGAAAAAATTCCTCAAAAAGATTTTGAAGCTAAATATAAAAAGGCCAAGGCCAAACTTGCACTTCTTGAGTCTGCTTCCTCAGTCACTCAGCCTCCTCAGGCTCCTAAACAAGCTCAAGCTAAAAACAAGGGGCTAGTTACTGAAACATATGACTGGGATGAGGTTGAAGTGTCTTCAGATGATGATGAAGTTCATATTAGTGCCCTGATGGCTCTCTCTGAAGATAACAAGCTTGCAGTGGGAAAGAGCCACGCAAGGAACGGTGAATGGGTCAACATCACAATGAGAAAGGTAAACATTTTACTTTCTATGGATGATGATGCTGACTGGAAGTCATACTTAGATTATATCAATGTTGATCTTAAGTATGTTGAAGAGCAAAGGTTAAACTTGTTTTCAAAATTTAACAAACTAAGTTTTGAGTTAAACCAATGTAGGGATGAACTCCTTACTTTAAAACAAGCCAAACTTGAAAGTGTTACATTCCAAATTTAGAATTCTGAACTTGTAAAACAAAACCAAGCTCTTCAGGAAGAACTTAAGAAAGAAAAGGCAATTATTTGGAAACGGAATCAAAAGAACCCCAAACTCTATGAAACAATGAGTCTCACACCCAGCAACAAAAAGGCTTGCTTGGGTGAAGACCAACTCACTGAAGAGTCGGGGGAGAGTAGCCATTCAAAAGCCTTTCTGTTAGCAAACATGCTCTCTAGCAAAGAACTAGCTCCTAATTCCAGTGACTGGATTGAAAGAGTAGATCCTGATAGTAAATTGCCAAATTTCAACACTGGAAGAATTCTAGAGCCTGAAAGTCAGGCTATTAAGGAGTTGCTAGGAGTCACTGATGAACCCAGTCCTACTGAGTCCATCGTTGAATCTAAGTCTGATGCACAAACACCACTCCCTCCACTGAAACAACTTCAGGGACCAGCACCTAGTTTAGACCTTGCACCACCTGTTTATCAACCTCATTCTCCAAAGGAGAAAAAAAATCCAGGGATAACCATCCTGAAGAGACCCACTGTATCTTCTGATGAACATACATCTTCAGTACCCACTGAAGTAAAACTAGAAAGCCCTGATTCAAAATTTGATCAGTTGGCTGAACTTGTCAGGAAGCTGAGTGAAAAGATTGAGTCCACTGATAAACCCTCTGGCTCAAAATCTAAACAACCATCAGCTTCCTCAAGTACCTCTAAACCAAAAACATCCAGACCTTCTGTGAGATGTGAACTGTTTAATCAGCCAAACCACCCCACTGATAAATGCTACAGAGTCCTATTTTGCATGATTTGCAAGCAAGAAGACCACATAACTTGTGATCACATCTCTCACACTGCTTCTCCAAAAGCACAAGGTCAATACAAAACTCAAGGCTAACAGTATGCCTCATCTTCCAAACAGAGACTGAAGGCTAAGCCTTTCTTGCCATGTCCTCACTGTGGTTTCAACGATCATCTTCCTGATGATTGTATGATGAAAGACTGCTGTGACATCTGTGGAGATCCCTCCCATGAAACCAAGGGGCATGACAAAATTATTCAGTCTAGAAGAAACACCTCTCAGTCTACTGAGTCTTCATCTACCACTAAATAAAAAACATGTAGAAGCTCAGTTCACTCTACTTCTGACCATGATTCACTGACTAAGTTTAAGAAGTCCCTGAGGACTAAGCCCACTAGAAAGTGGGCCAACAAGAAAAACTAACCCCTGCTTACTATTTGTGCAGAAACACATCAGGGATCCTGCTTGGCACCTAGACAGTTGATGCTCAAGAAGTATGACTGGTGTGAAGAGTTATCTGCACAAATATGTTGAAGAACCAGGACCCAAACTAGTTTTTGGTGATAACTCATCAGCTCCCACTAAAGGTTATGGTTCAGTCAACTGCAACGGGATAGTTTTTACAAGAATTGCTTATGTCAATGGTCTGAAGTACAATATGATAAGTGTCTCTCAACTATGTGATGCAAAATACATAGTTCAGTTTGATGATAAGAGAGGGACCATCTTCAATGCCAACAAGGAAGTTGTGTTGATTGCTCCCAGGAGGGATGATGTTTATGTTCTTGACATGTCATCCCTTACTCAAAATGGGACTTGCCTATTCTCTAAGGTAAGTGAGACAATCAACTGGCTTTGGCATAGGAGACTCTCTCATCTCAATTTCAAAAACATCAACAACCTGGCCAAACAGAACAAAGTTCTAGGCCTTCCATCCCTGGTGTATACCAAAGACAAGCCTTCTTCTGCTTGTGAGAAAGGAAAACACCATAGGGCATCTTTCAAAACCAAACAATCATTCTCCATCAAAAGCTGCCTGCATCTTCTCCATATGGACTTGTTTGGACCTATCAGTCCCATATCCATTCATCATGAGAAGTATACTCTGGTCATTGTGGATGAATACTCAAGATACACTTGGGTTTAGTTCCTGACCAAAAAGAGTCAGGCAGCTGACACAATCATGTCATTTGTCAGGAACATTGAAAATCAAAATGATGTCAAAGTTAAACAAATTATAACTGACAATGGCACTGAATTCAAAAACCATGACCTTGAGTGCTTCTGTGATGAGAAAGGAATTTCTCAAAATTTCACTTCTCCCTATACTCCTGAACAAAATGGAGTAGCTGAAAGGACAAATAGAACACTCATTGAGGCATCAAGGACAATGTTGAATGGCTCAGTCCTCTCAAAACACTTTTGGACTGAGGCAGTCAAAACAGCCTGCTACACTCAAAACAGGTCCATTATTGTGAAAAGACACAATAAGACTCCCTATGAGATATTCAAAGGAAGGATCCCTGACATCAGCTACTTTCATGTATTTGGGTGTCCTATGTTTATTCATAATCACAAGGATCACCTGGGTAAATTTGATGCCAAAGCTGATGATGGATACTTCTTGGGATATTCTCTGACTTCAAAAGCCTACAGGGTGTTTAACACAAGGAGACAACAAACTAAGGAAACTTATAATATAACCGTTGATGAGAGCACTGAATCCATCAGGTTCTCCAGTTCCTCAGTTGAAGAGATTGGTATTGATGATTCATCTAGGTATCCTCCTGATGAGTATCTCCCTGAGAATCATACTTCAACCCAATACCAAGCTGATGCTGATGTCTCTTACTACATCATTCCTCACAATATACCCCAACCAACTGTCAGTGAAGTCACTGAAACTCAACATGTCTCTAATGAGATACCACCCACTGAACCAATTGTTCAGGAATCCTCAGAACAAACTGTTCCCACTAATGTCACTGAAGTACATAATCTTGAGTTACCTCAGGTTCCTGTAACTGAACCCACTCCTCAAGTAAATCAGGCTTCTACAAGCTCTAACTCCTATCCTAAACCTCAGGATAGCTGGACCAGATCCAAAGTTATTAATCTTGTGAACATTATTGGTGAGCCTACTGAAGGCATGCTTACCAGAAGCATGGCTGCTAAACTCAAGGCAGCCACTGCCAATATATATCTATATGCTGACTATCTCTCAGAAATAGAGCCTAAAAATATCAAAGAAGCCCTAACATATGAAAGTTGGGTTCAGGCCATGAGAGATGAACTGGAACAGTTTGACAGAAATGATGCCATGACCCTTGTTGAATGCCCTAATGGTGTTCTAGTCATTGGTATGAAATGGGTCTTCAAAAACAAGACTGATGAAAATGGCACAGTCGTCAAAAATAAAGCAAGACTTGTTGCCAAAGGATATAACCAACAGGAAGGTATAGACTATGAAGAAACCTTTGCACCTGTTGCTAGAATGGAAGCCATCAGGATCTTCCTAGCCTATGCAACTTACATGAAGTTTAAAGTTTATCAAATGGATGTCAAAACACCTCCTGGCTTTGAAAGTAGTGAATTTCCCAACCATGTCTACAAGCTTAACAAGACCCTTTATGGACTGAAACAAGCTCCCAAGGCATGGTATGAAACACTTTCAGCCTTCCTGATCCAAAACAAATTTGTCAGAGGAAAGATTGACAACACTCTGCTCATCTACAGAACACAAAGTGATGTCATCCTGGTTCAAGTGTATGTTGATGACATCATCTTTGGCTCAACAAGTTACAAACTTTGCAAACAGTTTGAAAAACTGATGACCACAAAGTTTGAAATGAGCATGATGGGTGAACTCACTTACTTTCTTGGGCTACAAATCAAACAAACTGACAAAGGGATATCCATTTGTCAAGAAAAATACCTGAAGAACCTACTGAAGAAGTTTGAGCTTACAGACTGCTCTTCAGTGAAGACTCCTATGGTTCCTCCAAACAACCTTGGCCCTGACCTCACTGGAAAATTAGTGAACCAAACCCAATACAGGGGAATGATAGGCTCCCTGATGTACTTACTTGCATCTAGGCCTGATATCCAATTCTCAGTCTGTATGTGTGCCAGATATCAGGCTGATCTAAAGGAGTCTCATCTCACTGTTGTCCAGAGAATCTTCAGGTACCTGAAGGGTACACCAAACCTTGGTTTGTATTACCCAAAATGCTCAGGATTTGAACTCAAAGGGTACACTGACTCTGACTATGCAGGAAGCAATATGGATAGAAAAAGTACCTCAGGATCCTGTCAATTTCTTGGTGGTAAACTTATGCGTTGGAGTACAAAGAAACAACAGTCAGTGGCCATGTCCTCAGTTAAAGCTGAATATATGTCTGCTGCAGGATGCTGTGCAAATGTACTCTGGATGAAGAGCCAACTGAGTGACTATGGCATTCAGTACAAGATGGTACCCATCTTTTGTGATAACACAAGTGCCATAGCCATCTCAAATAACCCAGTGCTTCATCAAAGAACCAAACACATTGACATCAGATACCATTTCATCAGGGACCACATCATGAATGGAGAAATTGAATTACATTTCATCCCCACTGAGTATCATCTAGCTGATATCTTCACCAAACCCCTGGATGAGCCCACTTTCACCAGACTGAAAGCTGAGTTGGGCATGTTAGATATTGAATCAGGCAACTGATCAAAATTATACCAACCTGATGTAAATTCTCTTAGGTCCCCGAATAAACCCATGTCTCAGTGATATACACCTCATCACTGATCATCAACACACTGAATGATAAACTCATTCAAGGGGCTCATGATATCATATGGTATTAAATACCCTAACTAAATGCTCTAAGTACTTAGTTAGTAAATGTCCCAGGTAGGTAACTGATTCCTATTAAATATAGGAATATATGTTACTTATACAACTGGCATCCACATCATGGGCCCCCACATCTCTCACCAATACCACTGAGCATTAAAAGCTCTCTCTTACACACAAATACTTGTGTGATGACATCACTCTGAAAAAGCGTCTTTTGCAGTGCCATGTAACCGTTTCTCTAATCCTGTTACGAAAAAATGGGTAATGGGAATCGTACCAGTTAATGCGGATTTCAAACATACTTTATATTACCACTTTGAATTAATACCAAAACGTTTGATATCCGAAATGGAACAACCCTATTTCTTTCCCTATAAATAACCCCACTAAATTAAACACACACACGCTTTCAAATCTTAACAAAACTCTTGCAAAATTTATTCAAGAATATTTTGGCTTTCAAAACTGTGTGTGTTTCAATTTTTAATCAAAAAACTTTTCTCAAAACTAGACCATTTTTCTCACAAATGGCTTCTTTTAAAGTCATCCAATACGCTCCCAATGTGGATTTCCAGGTTGAGAGCATAGACCTGACCAAGAACAATGTGGTGGGAAACTTCGCCTAACCTCAAGGGTTCCCTGAATACAGGGATGTGGTGAAGTACCTACAAAATAGCTTTCTCACCACTACATTTACAAAAACCCCCCTCTGTCATCTATCATGACTACTTGATGGAATTTTGGTGCACAACGGTAGTTGAAAACCCTGATGCACCAAAGGAAGCCAAAATAAGGTTCTCAGTAAAGAATGGAACTAAGTTCCTAACTCTTGACTACAAAACCTTTGTCAAAGCCACTTGCCTTGACTATACTGAGACCTTCACTGCCCAACCTACTGAAAAAGATGTGAAGGAACTTTTACTGGAACTTGGGCCCTATGACAAAAATCACCCTGAGGTGACACCAGGGGCCCTCCTATCCAAAGCCTCAATCATCAAAACCTGTTTTCCACTGGAGGATTCTGATGACCTGTGTCATTCTGGTCCTTTGGGGAAACAAATCCTCCACAGAGAAACTAAACACTACTCAAGCAATGATAGTGTATTGTCTCTTAGAGGGTACAAAAATTGACCTTCGAGAAATTATCTTCAGGGACCTTATTGCAAAGTTGGGTGGGAAATCTAGGCAAAAACTTATGTCTTACCCTAGATTTATTTCCTGTGCCCTGCAAGACTTGCTTGGGTCCGAGTATATTAGGCCTAAAGCCATAGGCTTTGAACCTGATGTCCTACATAAGGCTAATTACTCTTGTGACCCTCTTGAGGTTACACCTATCGCCCTGACCACTTATATGTTGACTGCTATCCAGGGTGACAACAAAATTTCACCTGTTCCCTCTCCCACCAAGAAGGTGAAAGGAAGAAGGGACAGGGGTCCAGGAAGGTGGTTAAACCCAAATCACTAGCCACTGGTACCTCTGTCCCCATGTCTGGCCAAACGGGGCAACAACCAACCATGACTACTGAAACCCTCAAGATAATTACCCAGTCATTGACCCCAAAATAAAGGCCAACGGAGGGCACTGAGACATCACACTCAGTGTCCTCGGGCAAACCCATTCCCAAAGGCTCTGCTGACATAAAAAAGTCAGTGGAGTTGGCATCAACCCAACCTCCACATCCTGCTAAGGGCTCTGGAAAATCACAACCAGAGTCTTAGGGAGCAAAGGATCCTATATCCTCGGTGGGGCAGCACTACTCCACTGAGAATGGGACCCACACCATTTCACTTCCCGCTAAAGGCTCGGGTAAATCACAACCCAAGCATCAGAGAGTTACCGCCCCTAAATCTTTGACAGGCCAGCGCAAGCCTGTTGGAAAGGGGCAAAACCACTCAGGTGCCTGATGAGGATATTCACAAATCAAAGCTTTTGTCTAAGGGCACAAAATCTCTTCCCAAAGACTCAGGGGGGCTAATACAACCCACTGATAGGGACACAACTATCACGACTCCTCATGATGGCACTGGGAAACACCCATCAGTGTCTGAAGGGGTCACGGGGGACAAAGATTTAGAGGGAAATAGACCACCCGCTGATATGGAACCCAAACCCACTCCCGGAGGTGCGCATAACTTGGGAACTGACCTTGAGGACCAGGAAGATAAAACCCAGTCTGCTGGATTTGAGAGGTTAGGACCTGGCAATAACGAAGGCAAATCTTCTTTTGAAGAGGAGCCGGATAACCTCCTTTTGCAGATTCAATCAATGGTAGATGTTCAGGCTGCTTTGTTCTCTGATGATGACTTCCATAGTGATGAGGAGATTTTTGAAGCAGGAGAAGATATGGAAATTGAGGAGACAGTCCCTGAACCAATCTCTCAGTCTCCTTAATCATCCAACCATGATGCTGCTGAACCTCACTCCACATCAGAGTCCTCAGATGAAGAAGAGACTCCTCTCACTGTGAAGGTTTTTACCAAGTTCATCAAGAAGGCTACCAATGCCTTGTTCAGGGGGGTCACTGACGAAGTGTTTGACATGCACACTGAGCAAGCAGTTCATTACTTCAACCTGAAGAGTGTTGTTGAAGAATTTAATGAAGATGTCAGGGAACAAAATTCCTCAGTCAACTACTCCCTGACACAAATGGTCTCTCGCCTCAACCAGTTCCTTGAATCACTTACCAATCTGAACACAGGGGTTCAATCCATTCAAGAATCAGTTAAAGATGATCCTAAACTTACCAAGAAGCTCCTTCAGGCATCAGAGACCTATCAGCTCAACTTTGTGCATCTCACTGAGTTACTCAACCTGATGAAGTCCGTCAATCTTCAGGCTCTCAGTAGCTCAGTGGAGTCTGTCAAAACCTCCTTTGCAGCTTTGGATCAATCAGTGGCTGCTCAGTCCAAGAAGTCAGAAGCTCTTGCTTGGAGATTCGGTTCTCGTTTGTCCGCAATGGAAAGTGCTCAGGCATCACTTGACGCCAAAGTATCCACCATCCAGAGGGACACCTCAGACATCAAGTCCATGATAACTGAGATCTTTCAGGCCTTCAAGGGTTCATCCACCTCTGCATCAGTCACTCCAACTCTTGCCATCACTTCAGCTCAAGCAACAGTTGAGGGGGAGAATGTCACTGATGCCCCTCACACTGAAGTCCCATATGAAGCTGAGCCCTCTCATACTGAGGGGGAGCATGTCACTGAAGCTACTCCCATCACTTCTGTTCAACCTCAAGATGAACCAGCTTCCTCATCTCATCAGCAGGATAGAGGCAAAAGCATTGCTACAACTCCTGAACCAGTAACAATGCCGAAGCCTGCCTCCACTATTGTCAGAAAGGACCCTGATGAACCAGTCAGAGTTCCATTTGAAATCAACGGGGTAATTCGTCTCCTCACTGGTGATGAAATTCAGGCCTACATGGAAAGAGATGAATTATTGAAAAAATTGGCTGAGGAAGAGAAAATGAGCAAACCCGCACTCATTAAAGTTGTTCATGAAGAAGGGGAGAAGATTGGGTTGGATACTGAGCAACTGGCCACTAAGCAAGCAGGAGTTGCCTTCAAAAAGGCTCAGGAAGAAGAACTGAGCACCCTAAAAAAACAAAGAGAAGCAAAGCTCAGTAAGTACGCTCAGATCAGGAAGGCCAGGATTGAAAGGTACATTTGGGTGATGAAAGAAAGGCTGAAACCTGAAACCATCACTGATGTCAAAATCTACCGCAACACCAAGCCTGCTATTGTCACTATCTTCAGGGGGCAAGACAAAAGAGTAATGGACACCCATGATCCATTCAAGTTCGCTGCCTTTGGCATTTCTGAGCTGGATGAACTTCGACCAATCATTTCCAAGAAGTCAAATGTGGTGGTTCCTAATCTCTTGAAATCACTGGAGCTCAGGTATAAAGGACTGATGGAAATGCCTAAAGCTCTTGGAATTCCCTCTCTACTTCCTGCTCCATCTACTCAAGATGCTCCACCAAAGGTTTCCAAAAGGAAGAGGAAGCAAATTGAGCCAGAACC
Organism: Artemisia argyi; assembly: GCA_030686995.1. Lineage (NCBI taxonomy): Eukaryota > Viridiplantae > Streptophyta > Magnoliopsida > Asterales > Asteraceae > Artemisia > Artemisia argyi. The sequence goes on from CM060682.1 coordinate 77,971,473, forward strand.
TGAGATCAAGGTCCCTGGACTAGACTGTGACAGATCTCTTCCTGAAGGAATCACCTTCATGAACAATGTGGTGTTTGAAGTTCCTGAGAGAGGTATGTGCTTCACTGATGAGTATGGAAACCCTGCTTTCCAAAGATGGTCAGACATTGATAAGGCAGGGATTAAGGCGATGCTTATGTACCTGATGTTGGCTTCTCCCGTTAGATGTGCTGAAAATGTAAGGTTCTGCCAGGACCTTAAAGCTAAGATTGAGGAGCACCCTGAGAGACACCTCTTGAGATCCAAGAAGACAAAGCTTGAAGCTCTTAGTTATCAACTGAACATCTGAATCTGCAACAACTATCTTTTTTTTATGTTTTTGTAATTTTTCATAGGATTTGTAATATTTATTAATGAACAATGATGTTTCTTTTAAGTTACAAGTGTCCTAAGTTAATTACATCAACACTCAGTGAAGAGAAGAAGACCCTTGACTACTCACACTGAATCAATACACACTTACGCTATTTGTATATCCAAATAGGGGAGACTGTTGGGTCACTGAATTCCCCAAGCTTCCTTTAAACTTAGATTTGAACATAAAATAACCTAAGTTTCTATTATCCGTATATACAAACAAGTCACTGAGTGAACAATATCTCAGTGAGTCATCTTCAGGATGCTTGGAGTGAGTCTATGTTGAAAGGTTCACCATTCAGTGAGGCGGAACTCAGTGAGTGGAATCTAAGCCAAGAAGAAGATGATGGGTTCAGTGAGGATGACAATAACTCACTGAACCCCCAGGACTCCTCAACAACTATTACATACTGAAGATTGAAGACCTGAAGACTGAAGTGTGGGCGGGACAAGGCGGGAAAAGTTTGAACGTATCAACAGGTGACCTCATCTACCTGAAGTCAAACTTTCCCTGAAAGGCATCATGTCAGGATGATGTCATCACTGTGCACTGGAAAGGCACATTGTCTTTTACCCAAAATAGTCTATTGTAATAGAGACAAAATACGTAAGTATTTTGTCTCTACTAGTTAGGTCATCTTTTTGTCTTTATCAGTAAAGTTGTAATTTACTTGTGTATAAATAGGTAGCTGATGAGGCAAAAAATGAACTGTTTTTAGGGGGGCATTTAGGCCCGAATTCGAGATTATTTGATCAAATGTTCCCCTAAATCGTTCCTTTTGTCATTTTAGGTACTTTTGGAGAGAAATCTGGAAAAGGAAGCATTTTGGACGTTTTTGGAGCATAAAAGTGAATAAAATGGCAAAGTCTTAATTTTCCTTGCTGGGAACAGTACCTGACCGCGTCAAGAGTCTCCAAGTGACGGCGTCAAAAGTAACAAAAGTGGTGGAAGTGGAAGATACACGTGATGGTCCAGAGTGTTTTGTGCATTGGAGATGACGGCATCACCTAGGCCGTCGTGGTCCATTTGCTAGTGACGGCCCAGAAGAAATTCCTACATGACGGCGTCAAAATCAGATCTAGGCAATACGATTTCATCATAGGCGGCGAGTTGACGGCGTCATGATGAGTGCTCAAACACTCATCATTTTTGGTCTAATCTGAACTGCAAAACATACAAAAACACTCAGAAATGCATCAAAATACTGAAAATATTTCAAAGTTGTGTTTTATATGTTTTAGATGCAAAACGAGTAAAAACAAATGAAAAACGTACAAAGTTTGCAAAATTGGCAGTTTCAGTCCCCCAACTTTCATAAAATGACAAAACTAGTCCCTGGATATTCAAAATATGGAAAATTATCACCAAAGGTTATTTTGAAATCATAAGTTGTCATATTTAGTCCTTTGGTGAAAAATTGGAAAAGTTTTGGAAATTTACAGTTTGGTCCCTGGAGTTATAGATTTTGGCAGATTTAGTCCCTGGTGGGATATTTTTGGATGAAAAATCATTTTTAGTCCTTGGAAGTTCAAAATTGTTCAAATTTGGTCCTTGGATAAAAGTTTTTCACATATTGGCAAAATTAACCCCTAAACTTTGAAAAATATCAATTTTGGTCCTCGGGGTTTCAAATTTTGGAAAATTATAATTTTGGTCCTTATGTTATTCACATGTGACAATTATAGTCCTTGTGATTAAATTTGGAAAATTACAAAATCAGTCCCTACGGTTTGCAAAATTACAAAAGTGGTCCTTGTGCTTAATTTCTAACAAAACAAACGGACTGTTGTGTATTATTGACCCCAAAACAAACCTAGCCCACCTAGTACCACCTCTGATCCAGTAACACACCCCTAAGCCTAAAATACTTACCCAAGCCCACCCCCGGTCAACCCCAGTCAAACCCCAAAACCCTTAACCCCGTTTTTATTTAAAAACCGGTCAAACACCAGTTTGACCATCATCCCTACCCTCTAAACAACCCCTAATCCCAGGCTCATGTCTCCCTACTCCTCCACTGTATCACCAACTACAATTAATGCACTCACCTACATTCAACCCCCCTCATCCCCTCATTAATTACCTCACCAAACCTCAACCTGCCACTTCACCCATTTTCCCGCCAAAAGAAAGTTAAATGGCCATGATCAAATGTATCAATCCAACGGCCATAATACAAGTGGGAAAAGCAAAGGAACACTCCAGGGCTTATAAAAGAAGAAAAAAAGAGAAGAAAAGACATTAGTGTAGTAGTAGGTAGTTAGTTTTAATTTTTAATGTAAAATTTCTTGTCGAATTTAGTTTTCACATGTTTTTTAGTTATAAGTTGTAACCATAAGTGTATTTCTAAGTTATATATAACTTTGTAATCTCAAATTCTGTGACAGCAATCACATTTTGTTTTTCAAAATTCTTAGTGTATCATTTTAGTTCAAAATTCCATTTCAGCTTCTAAGTTTGTTCAAAATTGTTGTTTGTGGAATCTACTGAGCTCACATAGCTCATTTAGAAGCTATGTATGGTATTCAAAACATTTAAATAAGATTTAGCTAATTTTACTCAAAATTCCAAAAATTCAAGTAAAATAGGAAATAATTCAAAAAGTAGTTGTTAAGATAGAAGAAAGCAATGGGGTCTGAGCATTTGGAATTTTCATGGTTCTAGACACCTAAAGAGAGGTGTTGGTATAGTTGTGGGGACTTGGTTTAATATCTCAGCCTGGAGCTATGTGTAAGTCACAAATCTGAGCTTTCTTGAATATTGTACTTGTAATTTATGATAAGTTAGTGATCAATTATCTTCTACTTAGTGTATTAATTCTGTTTAAGGTTTAAAAGTTAGTAGTTGTAGCTAAGAATGCCTAGTTGTAGTGTTATCAGGTTAGTATAGGGGTGTTTGGATTAGTGTTCTGTGGACAGTACTATTGATTGCTTTGTTGTTAATTTAACATAAGTATATTGCATGAAGTTAGTTTAGGCCAGGTATTGTCTCAAATCAAAGTTTCTAATAGCAGAAAGTCAAAATCATGCTTAATCTTTCCTTGGCTGTTAACTGTGTAAATTTGTGAGATCATGCCTATGAATAATGATGCATAAGTGTAGGTTCTAGCTTAATTTAGCTTAGATACAACATATAACACCAATCTCAGTCCATTAGATTCATCACAGATCCATTTTAGTCAACTTTCAAGTTTATTTCTAAAAGTCAAAGTGCATGGTTCTCAGTTTTTACCAAAATTGCAAGATTTTATTTGATTTATGTGTTTGATTTCATGGAGTGAAACTTGTTTGTATTAGTTGTCTAACAGCTCAAATTTATGTTTTCATCATCCTTTGATTTTTAAGAATTTTACATTGGGCCCCACTTTGCCTCAAAAACACTTGCAGGGGGCATCAATCCCCTTCATCAGTAGTCATCAGTCCACCACCACCACTTGGTGGTGGTTTTCTGGCCATCTCATTGGTCCACAAGCCCCCCAATTGGCTTCTTTCAACCACCCTCCTAGTAGGGTTCATGGTTTGACCATTGTTTTGACCTAAGTAGCCCTGGGACCCACCTGAAACCACACCTCAAGATTGTCCCATTTCCAGTGTTGAAACCAATAAGCCAAGTGCTTATTTGTTGGCTTATTGCTTATTCTGTGGTCACATTTGTGTTTTTCCAGCTTCAACAAGTTCCAATAACTCATTTGAGACAGAATCATCTATAGTGGACCCCACCTAAGCTGATTTTAGCTCATTTTCCTTCTTGGTCAACTTTGGTCAACTGTCCAGGTTTTTAAGCTCTCAACGGCTTATTATTAAGTTATAAAACTTTTGTTTTTACAAAAGTTTGTTGTTTTTAGATGTAAATCAGTTTTCAAAAAGAAAAATTCCAAAAATCCAATTTAATTTTTAAGTGATAGTTTCTATTTAATTTTATTTAAATTTTATTTTTCATTTTTAGATTTTAATTAAGTACTTGTCATTTTTATATTTTTATTAATTTCCTATAATATTAAAGTATTTATAATAATTTTCTCAGATTTTTATTAATAATTAATTAATATTAAGTTTAAAATAGCATAATTAGTTTTTATTAAGTAAAACCTAGTTTTTATATTTTTTATAGCTTTTATATGTTATAAAACATTTTTAGAAATTTTCTTAGAATTTTTACTGTTCTTTTAGTATTTTTCTTAATTTAAAATTATTTGATTAGGTAATTAAAGTTTAATTAGTAATTAATTAATAGAAAAATCACAAAAAGACAAAAATACTTATTTTTAATTTTAAAACTTATTTTTAGTTATTTTATAATTTTAGAAATTTTATTATTACCTTTTTAGTATTTAGTTAATATTATATTGTATTTAAATGTTTTAAATATTAATAATAAGTAGTAATTAGTATTTAATTAATAATAAATAATTAATTAGTGTAAAAATTTATTTTCTTTTTTCTAAAAATTTTCATTTGTCTTTTAGTTTGTAAAAAAGTCATTTTCACCCCCTGGGGGTTTTAAGATTTCCGTTTTCACTTTTTATTTTGTACGTTTACGTTTTATTCAAACGTGAACGTACGCGTTTTAAGTTTTAAACGTTTCTGGGTTTTCAAGCTTTCCAGTCTTGTTTATATAGCTTGTTTAAGCTATTTCGTTGTAAATTCCTTAGTTTAATCAAACTTAAACCCTTTCCTGTCCAAATTCACCCGATCACGAAACCGTTTGATAACCATCCACACCTCGTCGGGACTTAACGACCCGGGAAAACACTGTATTCTTCGGAGCATTGACTCTAGGCTGTTTGCCCATATTGACCACATCCGTGGTTGACTTTGGTTGACGGTTCAGCATCAATCAATTTTTGGCGCCGCTGCCGGGGAGGTTGTGTGCGTATCTAAACGGTTTTTCTGATTAGTGTCTTTGGAATTCGTTCCATTGTACATTTATCCATCCTTTGTTCATATTTTCCCATTATCAAAACAAAACCGTTCACGAAAACTTTTTAAACTCAGTTTTCAACGAACACAAAAAACACAAAAATATTTTCTTTATCATTTGTACAAAATGTCTTTCCAAAAATCCAAAAACATTCTCCTTTATCCTCTCACATCTTTGATTCTTCATCCCTACCCCTCCCAAACCATTTGATTCTTTATATGTCTCACCCACACCTTCTGGTTTGCCATTGGTGTGGTAATCCTTATAATGGTGGCAATTGCCCCAGTTGTGGCATAGTAGAGTCAGGAAACGGGTCTGTCTATAACCAGAATCCCTATTCCTACCATGGCACGACTGATTCATTCCATCAGTTACCACACCATGAGACTCAACAGTTTTACTGTTGTGAGTACTGTGGTGGTTCACATTACAGTTCTGATTGTCAATCGGGAAACACGCTTGTCTATGAGCAGTTTCCTGGTAACGATTATAACTCTAGCACTTATCACCCACAGCCACATCAGTTTTACTGTTGTGATTACTGTGGAGGTCCACACTCTAGCTCGGATTGTCAAACAAGGAATCCATTTCCTTGTAACAATTACGACTATTCATTTTCAGACCCACCTCCGCAGTACGATATGATTCACACAACTCCTCAAGAAACCGAGCAAGACCTTTTACTAAAGGCTCTTGATATTTTAAAAGAACTTAAGGAGGAGTTGGTTACTACACCGTTTCGAGACTCTCGTGAGAAATCTATGGCAGAATTACTTGCTGAAGAACGAGAGGCTAAAAACGAATTGAGCATGGAAGAATTACTTGTCTCAGAACAAGCAGCTATAACTCGTGCCAAATTTCGTCAAGCTGCTCTTCTAGACTGTGATAATGATAGTGATAATGAGGACACCCTTGATATCCTTCAATTTTATAAGGGTTCTTCAGATTCATCAATTGTGATTCCTTCCATTGAAAATCAGGGAGAAAATAATGAGACGGGGAAATTACTAGCAGAAGATCAAATGGAACTCGTACATTCCATGAATGCTAGCTCCTCTCATCTCCCTCAGTCTGTTGTTATCACACCCGAAGTTCACACTCACTCTCTGAACATGGGGGATGAGCATCTTAGCACTGTTCCTAATAAGGAATCGGACGAATTAATAAAGTCTAGTGTTGAGATCCTTGTCCCAATCCCGAGAGAGTCACAGGGGACTTTTGATCAAGTATGTGATATTCATTCTCACCCTAATAATCCAAATGATCAAATTGAGACTGTCTCCGATTCCAGTGATGATTATTTATCTTATGGAGACATTGAGTATGTTGATGCATCCCTTCCCCACTCTAATGTTGACTTTCTTCTCGAGGAGTTCACCGATGAACTCACTCACACCAATCCACTTCCATCGGGAAGTGATGATGATCTCTTTGATTTCAAAGATGATATGGAGGAAGTCGAAGCATTTCTTGCTCTAGATAGTTCAACTTCGTATGAAGTTGATGATAACTATCTTGATTCTGAGGGGGATATTTTGTTCCTTGAAAGCTTATTGAATGATGATGATCCATCACTCATTTCTTATCTCAATACCGGGCTTAGTGATTCACCCACTGATGAAAATTCTTTATCTTATGGAGACATCAGTGATGTTGATGAAATATCTTCTGAGCCCATCATTGATCACCTTATCATGACTCCTCCGGAGTATGATAGCCCGGGGGGAGATATCCTCAATCATGAGGATTTGCAAATTCCCACCCACCCTCCCGGGATGTTTTTGAGCCTAGCCCTTGAAATCCAAACTCAGGCTACTGAGCCTGCTCTCGAGGTGTCTTCCTCTCTTCTTCACTCCTTCGGGAATGAAGACACTATCTTTGATCCCGGCATTTTCATGTATCATTATCTTGAGCCGGATAATTATCTTATCAGTGTGGAACTTTCACGTGCTTCATATGTTTGTCCAAACATTTTGAATGAAAGTCCGATTGAGATTGCTTCTTCCACATCATGCTTCCCCAAGGACAAATGAATTCGGGGTCGAGTCAAGCTAGCGACTCGGTAAACAATAACAGTAGCATGCTTATAGGGTTTTCACCCTAAGTGTGGGGGAGTCCCCCATGCTATGGTTACAAGAGTGAAAAACAAAATGGTGTTTTCCACGCTTAGCTTGTAATGTTGCCCTTTTACGTTCAAAATGTCGGCATAATAGCCGGGATTTTGAATATTGAGGACAATATTCATGCTAAGTGTGGGGGGTATTCGCTATTCTAGCGAATTTTATCACATTTTACTATATAATACCCCCGTTTTTAGCCAAAATTTCAAAAAATTTCAAAAAAATTTCACTGGTGCTTCAAAATTTTTGTGGTAATCAGTCCGCCTTGTCTAACCGACAAAAGGGATTGGCTAGTCGAGGAGCAAACGGCTCTTGGTAAAGACATCTCAAATCCGTTTACGGCTTGCAATTTGCCCAAAATTGTATGGTTCATCAACTCCCCATATCCCATAAAGCGAATGAGTTGGCTAGCCCGCAAGATTATGGCTTGTGGTAAAGGCAGTGGAAAATCCATAATTGGTAATCAGCTCACCAAGATGTTGACTATTCCATCAAGAGCTGGCTAGTCTAGGAGCAAACGGCTCCTGGTAAATACAAATCAAATCCGTTGACAGCTGGTGGTTTGCTCAAAATCACACGGTTATCAGGTGTACCACAGTTCTCACACCTGGCTACTCCAGAAGTGATGGCTTTTGGTAAAGAGTTTTTCAAATCCATCAAGTTTTCAAAACAGTATTGCTAGGGACTAGCAATAGTTTAGTGTGAGGGATTGATGAGTGCTCAAACACTCATCATTTTTGGTCTAATCTGAACTGCAAAACATACAAAAACACTCAAAAATGCATCAAAATACTGAAAATATTTCAAAGTTGTGTTTTATATGTTTTAGATGAAAAACGAGTAAAAACAAATGAAAAACGTACAAAGTTTGCAAAATTGGCAGTTTCAGTCCCCCAACTTTCATAAAATGACAAAACTAGTCCCTGGATATTCAAAATATGGAAAATTATCACCAAAGGTCATTTTGAAATCATAAGTTGTCATATTTAGTCCTTTGGTGAAAAATTGGAAAAGTTTTGGAAATTTACAGTTTGGTCCCTGGAGTTACAGATTTTGGCAGATTTAGTCCCTGGTGGGATATTTTTGGATGAAAAATCATTTTTAGTCCTTGGAAGTTCAAAAATTTTCAAATTTGGTCCTTGGATAAAAGTTTTTCACATATTGGCAAAATTAACCCCTAAACTTTGAAAAATATCAATTTTGGTCCTCGGGGTTTCAAATTTTGGAAAATTATAATTTTGGTCCTCATGTTACTCACATGTGACAATTATAGTCCTTGTGATTAAATTTGGAAAATTACAAAATCAGTCCCTACGGTTTGCAAAATTACAAAAGTGGTCCTTGTGCATAATTTCTAACAAAACAAACGGACCCTTGTGTATTATTGACCCCAAAACAAACCTAGCCCACCCAATACCACCTCTGATCCAGTAACACACCCCCAAGCCCAAAATACTTATCCAAGCCCACCCCCGGCCAACCCCAGTCAAACCCCAAAACCCTTAACCCAGTTTTTATTTAAAAACCGGTCAAACACCAGTTTGACCATCATCCCTAACCTCTAAACAACCCCTAATCCCAGGATCATGTCTCCCCCCTCCTCCACTGTATCACCAACTACAATTAATGCACTCACCTACATTCAACCCCCCTCCTCCCCTCATTAATTACCTCACCAAACCTCAACCTGCCACTTCACCCATTTTCCCGCCAAAAGAAAGTTAAACAGCCATGATCAAATGTATCAATCCAATGGCCATAATACAAGTGGGAAAAGCAAAGGAACACTCCAGGGCTTATAAAAGAAGAAATAAAGAGAAGAAAATACATTAGTGTAGTAGTAGGTAGTTAGTTTTAATTTTTAATGTAAAATTTCTTGTCGAATTTAGTTTTCACATGTTTTTTAGTTATAAGTTGTAACCATAAGTGTATTTCTAAGTTATATATAACTTTGTAATCTCAAATTCTGTGACAGCAATCACATTTTGTTTTTCAAAATTCTTAGTGTATCATTTTAGTTCAAAATTCCATTTCAGCTTCTAAGTTTGTTCAAAATTGTTGTTTGTGGAATCCACTAAGCTCACATAGCTCATTTAGAAGCTATGTATGGTATTCAAAACATTTAAATAAGATTTAGCTAATTTCACTCAAAATTCCAAAAATTCAAGTAAAATAGGAAATAATTCAAAAAGTAGTTGTTAAGATAGAAGAAAGTAATGAGGTCTGAGCAATTGGAATTTTCATGGTTCTAGACACCTAAAGAGAGGTGTTGGTATAGTTGTGGGGACTTGGTTTAATATCTCAGCCTGGAGCTATGTGTAAGTCACAAATCTGAGCTTGCTTGAATATTGTTCTTGTTGTTATTTATGATAAGTTAGTGAACAATTATCTTCTACTCAGTGTATTAATTCTGTTTAAGGTTTAAAAGTTAGTAGTTGTAGCTAAGAATGCCTAGTTGTAGTGTTATCAGGTTAGTATAGGGGTGTTTGGATTAGTGTTCTGTGGACAGTACTATTGATTGCTTTGTTGTTAATTTAACATAAGTAGATTGCATGAAGTTAGTTTAGGCCAGGTATTGTCTCAAATCCAAGTTTCTAATAGCAGAAAGTCAAAATCATGCTTAATCTTTCCTTGGCTGTTAACTGTGTAAATTTGTGAGATCATGCCTATGAATAATGATGCATAAGTGTAGGTTCTAGCTTAATTTAGCTTAGATACAACATATAACACCAATCTCAGTCCATTAGATTCATCAAAGATCCATTTTAGTCAACTTTCAAGTTTATTTCTAAAAGTCAAAGTGCATGGTTCTCAGTTTTTACCAAAATTGCAAGATTTTATTTTATTTATGTGTTTGCTTTCATGGAGTGAAACTTGTTTGTATTAGTTGTCTAATAGCTCAAATTTATGTTTTCATCATCCTTTGATTTTTAAGAATTTTACATTGGGCCCCACTTTGCCTCAAAAACACTTGCAGGGGGCATCACTCCCCTGCATCAGCAGTCATCAGTCCACCACCACCACTTGGTGGTGGTTTTCTGGCAATCTCATTGGTCCACAAGCCCCCCAATTGGCTTCTTTCAACCACCCTCATAGTAGGGTTCGTGGTTTGACCATTGTTTTGACCTAAGTAGCCCTGGGACCCACCTGAAACCACACCTCAAGATTGTCCCATTTCCAGTGTTGAAACCAATAAGCCAAGTGCTTATTTGTTGGCTTGTTGCTTATTCTGTGGTCACATTTGTGTTTTTCTAGCTTAAACAAGTTCCAATAACTCATTTGAGTCAGAATCATCTATAGTGGAGCCCACCTAAGCTGATTTTAGCTCATTTTCCTTCTTGGTCAACTTTGGTCAACTGTCCAGGTTTTTAAGCTCTCAACAGCTTATTATTAAGTTATAAAACTTTTGTTTTTACAAAAGTTTGTTGTTTTTAGATGTAAATCAGTTTTCAAAAAGAAAAATTCCAAAAATCCAATTTAATTTTTAAGTGATAGTTTCTATTTAATTTTATTTAAATTTTATTTTTCATTTTTAGATTTTAATTAAGTACTTGTCATTTTTATATTTTTATTAATTTCCTCTTATTTTAAAGTATTTATAATAATTTTCTCAGATTTTTATTTTCTCATTTAGTATTTATTAGAATTAATCTTAGTTTTATTAATAATTAATTAATATTAAGTTTAAAATAGCATAATTAGTTTTAATTAAGTAAAACCTAGTTTTTATATTTTTTTATAGCTTTTATATGTTATAAAACATTTTTAGAAATTTTCTTAGAATTTTTACTGTTCATTTAGTATTTTTTTTAATTTAAAATTGTTTAATTAGGTAATTAATGTTTAATTAGTAATTAATTAATAGAAAAATCACAAAAAGACAAAAAATACTTATTTTTTATTTTAAAACTTATTTTTAGTTATTTTATAATTTTAGAAATTTTATTTTTACCTTTTTAGTATTTAATTAATATTATATTGTATTTAAATGTTTTAAATATTAATAATAAGTAGTAATTAGTATTTAATTAATAATAAATAATTAATTAGTGTAAAAATTTATTTTCTTTTTTCTAAAAATTTTCTTTTGTCTTTTAGTTTGTAAAAAAAGTCATTTTCACCCCCTGGGGGTTTTCAGATTTCCGTTTTCACTTTTTATTTTGTACGTTTACGTTTTATTCAAACGTGAACGTACGCGTTTTAAGTTTTAAACGTTTCTGTGTTTTCAAACTTTCCAGTCTTGTTTATTTAGCTTGTTTAAGCTATTTCGTTGTAAATTCCTTAGTTTAATCAAACTCAAACCCTTTCCTGTCCAAATTCACCCGATCACGAAACCGTTTGATGACCATCCACACCTCGTCGGGACTTAACGACCCGAGAAAACACTGTATTCCTCGGAGCATTGACTCTTGGCTGTTTGCCCATATTGACCACATCCGTGGTTGACTTTGGTTGACGGTTTAGCATCAATCACGTCACAAATTCCTTCTTGACGCCGTCACCCTGTATAATCTATATATAGTTTTCCAAATTTCATTCATTAGTGTGCAACTTTGAGGGAAAAACCCTAGGTCGAATTTTCCAGCTTTTTCAAGGGTTTCAACCCTTTGAAACTTTCATGTTCAATTTGAGATAAGTACTCTTTCAATTCAATCAATATGTCTATGTGTTGTTTGAATATATCTTACACTTGTCTTCAATTTAACATGCTCGGCTAGATTTCTTTTGTGTTTGCTTAGATGTAGTGAAACCTAGATGTTAATTATGGGTTGATTGTTTGTTTATAGTTGTTACGGATGATTTTATTCGATGTTAGGCTTAAGAAAACTGGCAGACTTCCATTGGTAACTTGCTTGAACGTCTTAAGAAACATGATTGGAGGTGTACTACGATATTTGGTTGTATTTAATGCGTAGGAGAATTCTCATGATCCCATGTTAGGAGCTTCTAACGGCTCGACATAGGAGTGAAGTAGGATCCTATAGATTAAGGGAATATTGTACACAGCCCTACGACTATTATTAAGGAATATGACCCGTCATCCATGCAATTGTAACAAGCTATCAACCTGTAAAAGATATCTAGGGAGTAATGAAACCTAAGTAAACACAACTTTCCCCATTATTGTTATACCACATTAGTATAATTAGCTTCATTTCATTTTTGATATTTTATTTTGATTGCATCTTTAGTTATTTGGGTTAGTTGGCTAGCAACTAATTCCGCCCACACTTCAAAAAACCGATATTTTACTTGCTTTTATAAAACATAAAAATACAAAAAGAATCATCCCTCACCTTTAGACTTAGTTTACGAGACTTTCTAATCCTAGCGACACTATTCCTGAGTTGAACGATCAATCCCCCGGTACTTGTCACTATACTATACTACAACGATCAGGTACACTGCCTGGTGGGGGTTGTAAGCTTCTCGAGATCCCTCGAGAGGTAAAGCCTGGTGCGATTCCCACGTATCAAGTTTTTGGCGCCACAGCCTGGGGAATAGTTATTGTCTAGGTTAGGATTTCTTTTTATTAGGTCTACTTGCTAGATTCCTTTCTAGTAATATTTTATTTTATTTTTAGGTTTTCTTTAGTCTATCTTATTTCTTCGTGTCTTTGTTCGTAACCATTACCATCTGACATCATGGAAGGTGGTAACATCTTTGAACCCATCAACCCACCACAACAAAACAACCCACAAAACTACCCACAAAACCCACCACTAGCAAACCAACCTCTTAGGCCCCGAACCTTAGGAGAGTATTCCCATCCTAGCCACCAAGGCTATCGAAACACTATTGAGCCCACTCAAGGAGCCAATGTGTCCCCCTTGCGATCCGACACCATCCGGTTGGAACAAAGCGGATTTGCATTCCATGGACTTCGTTCCGAAGATCCTAATCAACAGCTCAAGGATTTCCTTAAAATCGTAGATTCTATAGACCTTGATGTTAAAACTAGAGAGTCGACCCGATTACGCCTATTCCAATTCTCTCTACGTGATCAAGCTAGTCAATGGCTTGAACATTTTCCCGCGGGATCCATCACCTCTTGGGATAATCTCACGTCTCGTTTCCTTGCTCAATTTTTCCCACCGGGGAAAACTGCGATGCTTAGAAATGATATCTTGATGTTCCAACAACGTCAAGGTGAAACCTTATATGAAGCATGGACTCGTTTTAAGGACTTACTCCAAAAAGTCCCTCACCATGGTATAAATCTTTGGCTATTAGTTCAAATCTTCTATGACCATGTCGACTTTCACACTAAACGCACCATTGATCGAGCCGCCGGAGGTAGGTTGCGTGATAAAGACGCCGAGGAATCTTGGGAAATTATCGATGAGCTTGCCTTCGACAATCAAGAGTTATGGGAAGTTACTCATGTTATAAACTCGGCTATCAACGCAATCTCGACACCTGTAGAAACCAATCAAATCTCCGAAGAACTCTTGTGCAAACTTGGGACAAAGGTTGACTATCTCATGGAAAAACAAAAGAGGCCTTTGAGTCCTAGACGGGCAACAGTCAATTCGATCTCAAATACGATTCTGACATCGTTTTCTGAGTCACCCTCTAGAGAGAATGTCGAAACCTTTCAAAATTATACTCCACCTTATTCACCTCCTCAAAGCCTTAGCCCGGAATTCGAAGCTCGAATGAGAGAGTACATGGCAACCTATTCTTAGCGGCTTGCTAAATTCGAGGAAGCTGTTTATAAACAAAAGGAGGAGCTGCAAGAGAAAATGAAGGAGATGATGAGCCTAGTGGAGGAATACGCAAATCAAAAAACCCCAAAAATGATGTTACTAAGGAAAGAAAGCGCTACCCCCACTCGATTAGTTATTTCTAGCACAATTATCCACGAGGATAATGAGGAAAAAGAAACCCCTAGTGAACAAACCATTGAGGAACCGCCAAAATCCCAATCATTAGGTTACTACCTAAAACATGATATAAACAAGAATACCATAACAAATTGGATAAAAGGTGACGGGCATAACCAATCGTCCAAACAGGTTTCAAAGAAAGAGAAAGAGGGGGAAGATGAGTATGATACATTACCTGGGGGACAGGTATTCGAGAAACTACTTGTACAAAAAGTGGCTACTAAGTAGATGGCTTGTGGGAATTTTGAGATACCAGCCATCATTGGGAATTTGAAATATCTGAATGCTTTCGCAGATCAAGGATCGGAAGTAAATCTTATGCCCCTAACTATCTACACCCAACTAACCTCAGAAATGCCAGCCACCACCCGTGTTAGGCTATCCTTCGTTGGTCACTCTTATGTGTACCCTTTGGGAATTGCAGAGGATGTGCTGGTCAATGTTGCACGATTCATGTATCCCGTTGATTTCATGATCATCGATGATAAAGGAGGTGGATGCATGCCAATAATTCTAGGAGCACCATTCCTCACCACCACAAGAGCTGTTATTAGGTATGAAAAAAGGGAAATTGAGCTTAAGTCAAGAAAAAGAAAGATTAGCTTTCCCATGACCCCATGATGTGTGCAAGAAAGCTTGATGAAAATAAAGCTCAAAAACAACATTGACACATCGCCTAAGCATATTCAAGAGAAAATTCTTGCATGGGAAACAAGGATCAAAAGTTACAAAGAAACTAAGCCTGAGAGAGGCAAAAGCTACAATAAAGTTCATGTCAAGTTTGAATATAGTCAGCCGACGGAGAATCATGTACCATTCGCGAAAGGAGACCTGGTACTCTTCAGTCACTCAGAGATAACACTACCTCCCGATAAGCCAAGTCCTTGGTGGTATGGACCATTCACAAGTGAAAGCGTACGCCAAGATGGGATAGCTACCTTGAGCAGTAAAGGAGGGGGGAGGTGACTGCGAGTGTTGATCGATTGAAACATCACTACCATGATAGTGAGGATCATAACTATATGGGATACGTCATCTCGAGAGATGAGGTCACGTAATCGCCCATGACCTTGAGTCTAGCTACAAGACTCATAAAATAAAGAAAAGCGCTTCTTGGGAGGCAACCCATGTTTTGTGTGATTTTTAATTGTTTGATTGTTATTTGCTTCCGTATGCATGCTTTATTTTTATTGTTGGTAGATCATGTTTCAAAATAAAATTGTGAAAATGCTTTATTTTGTTGTTTAACTTTGTCTTAACTTCATATAAAGGTATTTTGCAAAAGCTAAGTGTAAGGGGAAACCCCAAATTTGTTTATAAGAACGAAATTGATCTTGATTCGCCACAATATTAAACGAACATGTGTATTAGTACTTGTTAGAGTCAAATGCTTGTATCGAGTCATAATGATGTTTTGCAGGATTTTCCAGGAAGTAGGACATACGTTTTTCCAGAAATTTTCCGGAAACTTAACGTAAAGATTTCTGCAGGTTACTTCTGACGGCGTCAGGAGTTAACTCCTTACGGCGTCATGTGTAAAATTCTGGAAATTTTGCTAGTTTTGTTGTTCTAACGGAGTCTTAAAGTTTTTGTTAATTCTTTAGTTTTATAAACTCCAGGAAATCTGCAAACATTCATTCCACAAGCATTATATCTTAATTTATTTTCTAGGACTTGTTAATATATATAGATTGCCGCCGATTTTACGCGAGGTTGCCTTGTTTTTTTTCTCAAGTTTAACAGGTTATATATGACAAGAAGAAGATTTATTTTTCTGGAAGGAAGCTTTGAATGTTCATTTTCTTGGAGGAAGATCTAACCTTGTTATCGCACTATCCACACCAAACGAATCAAGGGAGTATTTGCTTTTATTCTTTTACCTATTTCACCTTTACATTATTTAATTGAACATTGGGGACAATGTTCATCCTAAGTGTAAGGGGAGGGTAAATGATGATACCTTATAGGATACTATTGCACTTGAGTTTGTTTGTTCGATGGTAAGTGTGTAATAAAACTAAGAGAAATACTTGCTAGTGTAATTTTAGCGCCAAATTTAAAATTTTTTACAACATTTAGGAGTGAAGTTTTAGCCTTAGCAAGCGTCTCATGGATAGGAGTCGTATAACTAGCACGAAACCGTACTATTCAAAAAAAAATCCACCCAAATATGTGAGGTTCGCCTTTAGATTTGATAGGAAAAGCATTTTCTATTAGTGCTTATGAGTGTACCGGTAGCATTTAGATTCTAGAACTTGCGTTAGTGATGCATCCCGAGACCGCTAGTGAGACTACATTCGTGTAGTAGGATTTACTACATGATAAGAGGCATTAGGATCACCCTTGTGTTAAACCCGTATCATAATTACTTGACCATTTAAGTCATATTACTTGGCTAGTAAAGTCAATTAATTTTTCCCACACCTTAGCGTTGTACTCATCTTTAGTAAACGAAACCCCTAGTACACCCCTCCGAGCCTATCCTTTCGTTTTTAACTTTAAGCAATTTACTTAAAGGAAGAATTTGTTACAACCCACCCAAATGTGCAACCAAATCGCCTTAGCCTTCCTTGTATGCACTCATCTTTAGCGCATTATTGTTACATGTTTAAACCCTTAGTTAATTATCTAATTGATTACATGGTTGCTAAGTCGAGTCATATCTTGTACATATTGTTTTGGGACGATTGGGACTCATGGGTAAAGTACTTGTGTTATGGAGTAATGGGGAAGAACATCATTTATTACCCTCATATGTGCGTTAATCTTAAAGGTACTCCAAGTGTTTTGATTATCTTGATTCGAGTCATTAGATTTGTTTATTGTAAAGTATGTAAAAATTCAAGTGTAGGGGGAATGTACATTCCCTATGATGTATTATTTTGGATGGTAGGGCAAGAGTGTATGCAAAAATAAATAAATAAATAAATAATAAATAAAAATCGAAAAAATTAAGAAAAAGAAAAAAAAAATAGAAAATAAAAGAGAAAAAAATATACGGACTACCATCCCGTTTCATTCTATGTTTATTTTATGTTTTTTTTTTATTATTTATTAGCTTAAGTCGAGTCGAGTCTTGGCTTAGCAACGCCATATTGTACATGTAATTAACCAAGATGATTAACTCGCCACCCGTAAATATTGCCTTTATCCAACAAAACCGTGTATTCCATATCCCTACACCTAACGTTATAACCCTTTAAAATACCTCTTTGATAGTTTATCCTAGGTGCTTACGCCAAGTGGTGGAGGTTTGATCCTTTCCCAAGCCTATGGTAATCTATTTTTCTATGACAGGTAGTGAGAGATGTTTTCCATTTCCATATTGTGATATATACTTTATTACACCCGAGAGATGTGAGTATCTAAACACTATTTCTAAGGTGCTAGTGTATGACCTCTGTGCTTGTCTTTGGTCTTTAGTGGAACGATTATTTGTTGTAATTACTTTTATATTAGTGTTAAATGACCCCTAACTTATATTTTGATTAGAATAAAAGCGCATTTGCTTGATGACAAGCAAATCTCAAGTGTAAGGGTATTTGATGAGGCGAAAAATGAACCGTTTTTATGGGGTCATTTTAGCCAGAATTCGAATTTAATTGATCAAATATTGCCCTAAATCATTCCTTTTGTCATTTTAGGTACTTTTGGAGTGAAATCTGGAAAAGGAAGCATTTTGGACGTTTTTGGAACATAAAAGTGAAGAAAACAGTAAAGTCTTAATTTTCCTTGCTGGGAACAGTACCTGACCGCGTCAAGAGTCTCCAAGTGACGGCGTCAAAAGTAACAAAAGTGGTGGAAGTGGAAGATACACGTGATGGTCCAGAGTGTTTTGTGCATTGGAGATGACGGCATCACCTAGGCCGTCGTGGTCCATTTGCTAGTGACGGCCCAGAAGAAATTCCTACATGACGGCATCAAAATCAGATCTAGGCAATACGATTTCATCATAGGCGGCGAGTTGACGGCGTCACAAATTCCTTCTTGACGCCGTCACCCTGTATAATCTATATATAGTTTTCCAAATTTCATTCATTAGTGTGCAACTTTGAGGGAAAAACCCTAGGTTGAATTTTCCAGCTTTTTCAAAGGTTTCAACCCTTTGAAACTTTCATGTTCAATTTGAGATAAGTACTCTTTCAATTCAATCAATATGTCTATGTGTTGTTTGAATATATCTTACACTTGTCTTCAATTTAACATGCTCGGCTAGATTTCTTTTGTGTTTGCTTAGATGTAGTGAAACCTAGATGTTAATTATGGGTTGATAGTTTGTTTATAGTTGTTACGGATGATTGTATTCGATGTTAGGCTTAAGAAAACTGGCAGACTTCCATTGGTAACTTGCTTGAACATCTTAAGAAACATGATCGGAGGTGTACTACGATATTTGGTTGTATTTAATGCGTAGGAGAATTCTAATGATCACATGTTAGGAGCTTCTAACGGCTCGACATAGGAGTGAAATAGGATCCTATAGAGTTAGGGAATATTGTACACGGCTCTACCACTATTATTAAGGAATATGACCCGTCATCCATGCAATTGTAACAAGCTATCAACCTGTAAAAGATATCTAGGGTGTTAGGAATACGATTATTCAGTTAAAGACTCGGTCACCCCAAGTATTGCTATGCGTTACGTAGCTCGTAGAATTATCCTTATTATAGTTAGTACGTAGTTTATTAGTAGTTAAATATGTAAATAGTATTCGTAGAGTGGGTCGGGTCTTTACCCTCTGTCAGCTCACTCTACAGCTCGTTTCATGGAGCACCAAGTAGTTGTAGTATATATACCCTCTCCCACCCAAGGGAGAGGGTTGGACCTTTCACTTGAAGCTAATGAACTTTCATATTTCTCTCAAAGGCTCCCAACACTCTTACTCTCTCTCTCTCTTTCTTCTCTCTAGATTTCTTCATCTATTCGATCCATTCTACACAAAACCATACGTGTTTATGTTTATGAATAGTCTACAATTGGTATCAAGAGCCAAGGTTTCATCTCAGGGCCTTGTAGAATCGGATTTGTTGTGGTTTTGTGTAGTTTTGTGAGTTTGAAGTCACTTTCTTGTAAAACACCTTGGTTTGATCTTTCTTGTGTTATTTGACATGTTAGTGATGTACTTTTATGATCATAGGTGTTAGTTGAACATTGTGTTTCAGTTGGCTAAACCATATCTTTAATCTATTTGAAGTTTGGACTTGATTTTGGGCGTATTTCATAGTTGCGGTTAAGTCTACTGTTGCATTGCTTATCTGCGTTTAGTTTCTGATTTCTGCGGTTAGTTTGCTGTGATTACTATTTTGGGAATACAAACAAATCGCAAGGAAAGTGACAGATTTGGATTTTTGTGTACTGCGATTAGCTTTTGCGGTTAAGTGGTCTGCGGTTAGTTCATTGTGGTTAGCTTTCTGCGATTAAGTGGTTTGCGGTTAGATCTTTGTGGTTATCTCTCCTGCGGTTAACTCCCTGCGGTTAGTTGCTCCCTACGGTTAGTTGCTCCCTGCGGTTAGTCACTTCCTGCGGTTATCTCACCTTGTGGTTAACTCACCTTGTGGTTACCTTTCCTGCGGTTACCTTGCCTGGTCCTGCGGTTAACTCTATTTGACCATAGTTGACTTTTTACGTCGAAACTTCAAACGGTCATAACTTTTGAACCGTAACTCCATTTTCAGCGAATTAGCTGTCAAAACGTCCGGAACAGGCTGAATATTGTGAGGTTTCACGACAAAGTCGTGAAACGAATTTTTCGAGGCCCAAATCACCTCCGGAGTGAAGTTATTGAGATTTTAAGTTTTCTGACCAAAAAAAATTTCACCGTAACAACTTGCATCAACCTAACCAAATTACGACTAAATAACATACAATCACTGCTATGGAACCTTCGTGCTCGAATTCTAATGATAATGTGCTTCATCAGCCAATTAAATTGCCCGATAATGCAAAGAATAGTCACATTGAATGTTTTCGATCACTCCATTCACATCTCAAAGTTCTCTTTGCAAAACCTGGATACTTGGGAGGTTTCAATCGTGCATTCACAACACTCTTTGGTCAAAATGTTGAGACTTTCACAGTCAAAATGACTCTACACTTAGAACAACTTCAACAACAACTTGAAAAGGGTGAATTTTCTGAAGATAGATCTATGGCTGCATTCTGTGTGATCAACAACCAACTCCAAGCATTCATCGACTCACGTTTCACTGAGGAGTATGATCATGAGTGTCAAATGATGAAAAAGAGCTTTGCTACTCATACGGGAATTGAAGTTGACGTTTTCAGAGTCACACTACTCCAACTCATGGGTAATGTGAAGGAGTATATTATGGAAAGAGCACAACACAAACTCAAGCATGAAGACAAGGTGAAGGCATGTCGGGAGCAATCAAGTGATAATATTGTGGGTTCAGGTAAAGCATCAGATGTTGGGACAGTTGTCACCTAAGGCAGAGGATCTGAGACTGATAAGCTTGATACGACGAACAGTTCAATGACTCCTACAAGTGATGTGGATGCATATATCAGACCGGTAAAAGAACATGTGTCATGTGCTAAGGTACTCGAACTGTGTAACTTTGTTGATGAACAAAAGATTCCTAACAAAGTACAACAGACAAACGATGTCGATTCAGATGTTGTTGACATGGGAAATAGCAATGTTGACTCATGTGAACAACATATGAAACACAATGAAGTGTCTGTTGTACAATGTAGTGCATCTTCTGGTTTAAATGATGATTGTGTGTTGCATGAGAACACTGCCTATAACCCTGATGACTCCTTGACCACTAGATTTAGTATCCTTAAGGATCAGGTGGCAATGTATGAACAACGTGCTAGATTTGAACTCACTGGACGTGAGCAGAACATGGAATGGCAAATGCGTGCATACATATCTGAAAATAATCTTAAGAGAGAAACATTGAAAAAGGAGTTATAATCTTTGCAAAAACAACTGGATCAAACTGTTAAACAAAAACAAGAGATTCAGAATGGTTTAAACACACTCAAACATGATTTCAAAGAAAAGGAAACAAAACTCCTAAATGATTTCTCTAGTCTTAAAATCCTAAAAAATAAACTTGGGGATAAGTTATACACGCAAGGCCAAACCATTCAAACTGCTCAAATGATGCATAAACATAGGAAGTTGAGTGATGATCATAGTGAGAAGGATTCTACTAAGCCAAAAGCCAATTTCCTTAGAAGCAGTATAGGTGCACAACCGGCATTATATGATGCAAACATTATGCTTGAGCCTAATCATGCCCCTCCTGATGCTACATCCGATGATGAGGGCAATGAGATAAAAGATAGAACCAGAGAAAAACTAGCTGAGAAATTAAAGGATCCCCTGTGCATAGCTAATAAAATCTTGTACAATTATGATTACTCTGAAGATACTCAATTAGCTGTCTTTGTCCCACAAAAGAAATTTACTCTAGAGCAAGTCTTCTGGAACATAGACATAGAAAAAATGAAAGCTGAAAGAATTGTGGGTAACACACGCACTATCTTTAGGATTGTTGACCCAACGATATATCCCATTAACACACCACAACATCTTGTTCCTTTCACCCTCCCCACGCAAAATAATACACTATTTGCCTTATATGTCCTTGGTCAATTATTCGCTGATTTTGATAAAACATGTAAAAAGAGAATAACACCAACGGGTATTACTGAAGGGGAAAGAGGTTTTAAGCAAACAAAACAATGTTACCTTACTGAAGTCATGCCATTTTTCAAACTTCTCAAAGAACATTTTGAGGGCCTTAAAAATACCATTAATGATGATGTGACTCAAATGAAAAAGGTTTTTAAAGATGTGGAAAATGAGGGTAAACAATTGGCAATTGATATTAAATGCAGTGAAGTTGCGAGAAAAAATATTCTCATCATGAATGAGAATTTGATTACTAAATGTGTTGCTCAGGACGTATTTTATACTGCTACTGATTCTACGTTATCTGCCTGCCAATTTCATGAGATGTCTATTGCATTGACCGCTTTCCAGAATTGTGTTGTTGAGCTTGAGGGGGAGAATTTAAAATTACGTGAGAAAATTCAAAATGATGACCATGATAACATGGTCAGGCATTTGTCGAAACTAGAGGTTGATAATCTTAATTTGCAATTAAAGTGTCAACATTTAGAAGAAAGAACTAAAATCTCAAATGCCAAGACATCTTCGGATGCTCCTGAATTTGATGCATATTTTGAATTAGCTAAACGTGATGAAAAGATTCAAGCTCACACTAACACGATTCGGAACCTGAGGGTTCAAATTGCCCAATTGAAATCAAACAAGAGTGATGTGATTAGCACCCAAAAACCACAGTCTATAGATTCTCAGAATTTTCAATTTCATGATACCATTAATAAATTGCAACATGAAAATGATTGGTTTCATGCTGAAAATTCAAAAGTTAAACAACATTACAAAGAGTTATATGATTCAATTAAGATCACACGTGATATAAACAATGAAAAGATAACTTCTTTGCTTAAAGAGATTGAGAATCTAAAGACTCAGGTGAAAGGGAAAATACCAATCATCACTTGTGATAACGTTGTTCAAAAGGTTTTTGCTTGTAAGAAGTACGCAATTGATGCTGTGTATACTCCTCTTCCCCTTAGGAATAATAAGTTAGTTCATAGAGACTATCTTAAACATCTTAAGGAGTGCCTTGACTTGCTTCGTGAAACCATTGAAGAGGATAGGATAGCAAAACCACTTGATGATGCTATTGTAGGTGCCTACTTTCTCACTAATAGATCTCAGGAACTCTTAGAATATGCTATTGGTACATGTCCTAAAATTGATAGCAAGCGAGATAGGTCTACTGCATCATCATCTATGACTAAGAACAAGCATGTTACCTTTGAGGTACCCTTGGAAACTTCAGATCCCAACACATCAAAACATGTTCAGCAACCGGAAGTGAAAAAGACTAAAATTCCCATTAGTCCGTCTACAGGAGTAAATAGTAACACTAAAGCTAGAGAGTCTAAACCAAGGAAAAATAGAAGGAATTATAGGACTTCACCTGCTAAAAGTGTTCCTAAAAAAAAAGTAGACGGCCACATGAGGAACATTAAGTCCAACTTGAGCAAAATGAGTCATAATTCAAAACCTAATTCAAGTTGCAAAACATGTAATGAATGCATAATTTCGAGTAATCATGATAAATGTGTTGAGAAATTTCTGAAGTCGTTTAACAAAACCCCAGTCAAGAAAGTTTGGAGAGCTAAACAAAGTAAGCAAATTTGGAAAGCAACAGGTAAACTGTTTGCCAAAGTTGGTTATCAATGAAAGCCCACAGGAAGGAAATTCGCTTTAGGAGAACAGTGCCCTTTAACTAGGATAACCAACTCTAAAGTAGTGCCTATTAAGGAATGGAAGCCAACTGGTAGAACTTTCCCTTTGGAGACCCAATGTCCTTTAAATAGGCCCATTGCATCTACTAGTGAAATTTCCACCATTAAAACGAATGCACCTAAGGTCCTAGTAGCTCCAGAACTTGTTTGCACTAACCAACTGGAACCCAACTCAAATTGGGGATCCGACGCTCCAAATTTTCTGCTGTCGTCTATTTCCAAATGCAGGTCGTACATTTCGTCCTTTGATATTTGGACTCAGGCTGCTCTAAACCTATGATTGGGGATCGCTCAGGGCTCGAGAATTTCGTGAATAAGTTTATCAGGACAGTTAGATTCGGGAACTATCATTTTGGGGTAATTATAAGTTATGGAGACTATGTTTCTGGTGACAGCAAATTTCCTGGTTATACTACATGGAAGGACTTGGGCATAATATGTTCTCTGTTGGTCAATATCTTGATTCCGATCTTGAAGATTGCCTTCAAAAATTACACATGCTTCGTCTGAGAATTGGATGGTATTGATCTTCTTAAAGACAGTCATGGCACAAATCAATACACCTTTTTCCATCGAAGACATGAAACGGTCCTCTCCTATTTGGCTTCTCACAAAGGCCTCAAAGAACAAATCGTGGCTATGGCAACAAAGTTTAATCACTTGAACTTTGGTACCATCAATGTTCTTGCTCACAATGATCTTGTATGAGGTCTGCCTAGTTTAAAGTTCGAAAAAGAACATTTTCATTCGGCGTGTCAACTGGGCAAAAGAAAGAAGTATACTTACAAATCCAGAACTGTCAATACCATCATGGAGGTTCTTCACACCCTTCACATGGATCTATGTGAACCAATGTAATGCAAAGTATAACTGGGAAGATGTATGTTCTAGTGATAGTCGTCAACTATTCTCAGGTTACATGGGTAAGGTTTTTGAGAACCAAGGACGTGACTCCAGAGGTTATCATAAAACTCATCAAACAGCTACTAGCAAGACTCAACAAAACCGACGGAATCATCCGGTCAAACGATGGAACTGAGTTTATCATCAAACAACTCGTTCAATTTTACGAAAGTATTGGCATCACCCATCAGTAAAGTGTCCCATGCTCTCCTCAGCAGAATGGAATTGTTGAAAGACGAAACTGTTCTCTTGTAAAAGCTACACGAACCATGCCGATATTCTCCAACGCACCGATGTTTCTATGGGCGGAAGCAATTGCTACAGCTTGTTACACCCGAAACCGATACTTGATACATACTCTTCACCACAAAACTCCAAATGAGCTGATTCATGGCAAGAAACCAGATCTCTCTTTTCTATTTGAGTTTAGTGCTTTATGCTACCCTACGAATGACAGTCAAGATCTGGGAAAGTTTAAAGCTAAAGCTGATTTTGGATTCTTCGTTGGTTATGCTCCAGATAGTAAAGGATATAGAATCTACAACAATCGAACCCGATAAATCTTGTTAACCATTCACGTCACATTCTTTGAGCTGACTGAGCAAACGGCTCCTGTTCACATCAGTGCAGGACCCGCGTCTAAACTTTTGTCCCCCGAACCAATCAGTTCAGGCCTTGTACAGTATTCCACGCCTGCAGTACTTAATGTACCTCCTAGAACTGTCGCTGATCCAGTTCTGTACAACTCAAATGGTCCATCAGTGTCTACTTGAATTGATCAAGATGCTCAATCTGCAAGTTACTCACCATCATCGTCAAACCTTCAATCTCCTTCAGTACATCAAGGCACTGCAGTCGATAATTCTTTTGAAGTGAATTCATTTGCTCCTCTTGAAGATGCTCCGTACTAAAAACCTGTTTGCTCATGAATCTTCTTCTGAGACATCCTCTTCAAGGAATACAAACACGGCTTCTTCATGTTCCTACCTACATCCACAAGAACATCTCAGAAAACGAATATAGGATCATCCGATTGACAACATTATTGGATATCCTTCTCAACCGGTGTTCACACGAAGGAAACTTACCACCCATGCCTTGTGGTGCTGTTATAATTCCATACTATCCAAATTCGAACCCAAAGATTTCAAGACTGCTATCTCTAAAGACTGTTGGGTTAATGCGATGCAAGATGAAGCTCGCAATTTCGATCGACTTGAAGTATGGGAATTGGTACTACCTCCAGACTGTGCAATGATTATAGCTCTAAGTGGATCTTCAAAGTGAAACTTGATGAGCACTATGTCGTTCTAAAAACAAGGCAAGGCTTGCTGCTAAGGGATATCGTCTACAGGAAGGCATTAATTTGGAGGAATCTTTCGCTCTGGTTGTTCGTATTGAAGCTATCAGAATGTTTCTTGCCAATGCTGCAAGTCAGAACATGACGGTCTATCAAATGGATATGAAAATTGCATTTCTAAATGGCGAGCTGAATAAAGTTCTTTATTTCAGTCAACCGGAAAGATTTGTATATTTTGATCGTCCTAACCATGTCTCTCGTCTGAAAAGGGCTCTCTTTGGCCTAAAATAGACGCCTAGGGCATGGTTTGATACACTGTCAAAGTTTCTCCTGGGAAACGGATTCTCCTAAGGTGTGGTGGAATAAGATGAGAATGGGGTAGTGGAACTTTTACTTCATGAGGACAGAATTTCGGCTGGCAGATTTCTTCACTAAGGCTCTCTCAAGAGAACGATTTCAATTTATTCTCCAGCGCTTTGGAATGAAGAGTCCTTCGCCAGTATCTCTCAAACATCTTCAGGAAGAAAATGAGGAGAAATGGTTTTGCTTCACATATCCTTGTATATATCTTATACCATAAAGAAATTAGAAAAATATAAAACCTATAAAACCCATAAAAATCATAAAAAATCATAAAAATCCAAAAATATTCTTCTCACGACATGTCTCTTGTGTAATCAATATTATGTACGTTTCTAGAAATGTCATTCAATAATGACACGGAAACATACATATGCTTGAGCAAGAGTTTTTCGGTTTCAAATAAAGTTATTTTCTAAAACATGTCGTTTCTCAAAATATTCTTCAAAATATGGCTTGCAGTCATTTCAGGCTGTAACCCGGACTTCAAAACTATGGTTTGCTATTACTTCAGATAGCAACCCGGTCTCAATATTGGGAAAAGTTCGTCGCCAAAAAGACGACTGTTCCTAACAGAGGCATGAATTACTTTATATTCGTGCCTTTCCGATCTAATGTACGTTTCAGTGCATTATTTCTTGTTTAAGAAGAGAAGTCTTCTTTTTATCAAAACAAATAATTTTCTTTTATGATTGTTCGGAAAATTATTTGAGTAATACATGGTGGTAACGTGTTGTTTGTAAATCAATCAGTCTTAGATAATTCATACAATTTGTCACTCAATTAATGACAATGGGTCATCAATTGAGGGGGAGAGTGATTTCCAATTTTTATCATCAAACGGATTTCTTGGTTGTCTCATAATTGTTGTAAAAGGTTTTGTAGTTAATGGGGTATTAGTTGAAGAGGAACTTACTAAGATTTATCTTAAATGGCCAAATGTGTTAGTTGTTAGAAAGTTTAGGGCATTATGTGCTATTTGCGTATAGTTTCCTAGTTTTATGTAACTAAAAGGTCAATTTGTCTCACGTTGGTATCCTCGCTTAATCTCCTAAATACATTTTAATCCAAAATCTTAATGATGTTAGAAAACCATTGTGTTTGATGCTCTTATTCTCTCCTCTGGCATTCGTATAATCTGATTGATTGTGTTTCGTTTGCTGTTTGCTGATAATTGTTTGATTGTTGCTGATTATGTGTTCATGTTCTCAGGATTTGCTTAGGTATATAGTTACTGGGTTAGAATCTTATTCCTAAGCTCCTGATTTGAATGTTGAAAATATGCGTGAATTGCCATGTTAGTGATTGTTGTTTATGTCTGATAGAAACTTGCAATGAATGTTCATGATTGCTAGTTTCTCTTCATGCTAGATAGCATTTTGATGAGTTGCTTGAATGTTCTTTGATCATGATATGAATACGGTATTATGAGTAGGCTAGCTGCTACGTGGTAGCAGTTAATTAAGAGTGAATCTGTATGTATGCATATCTTTGTTGATACTCTTATGCAGATTCCATGGCTGATGTGAATGTGCCTAATCCTGCTCTAACCATTTGATCAGATGTTCAAACTTCATTGGCTGGCTTTGATTTCACCACAACAACAACATCGGTAGCAACAATGACAACAACTTTTTCACTACCACCACCAGTTATCTTGTGCGTCATAAGTAGTGTGGTATCAAATGTTATGTGTCAGTACGTGATTTTTTATTTTCATGAGTTTCTCGTTAAACTTTAAATCATTTATAAACTCATCATAACTGACACTAACATTCTCCGTCATTGATTGAGGGGGAGTAACGCAACTGTCTCAATATCAGAATATCGTTAATCAGACCACATCTTGCTCCCAAACTTTTCTAACTTATAAAAATCTGATATAAAAATGTGATTGTTTTGGACTTTAACAAATGCTCCCCTATATGCGCTAAACTCTTTTGTATATCAATGCACATATTGAGGGGGAGCAAATGGTTTGTAGAAAAGGATCTTTAGCATCTCATGTGAGCAAGACTCAGACTTCACCAATGAATTGACGAAACAATAATTGTCATGAATCAAAAGGACTAGTCCTGGACGGGTAACAACTTCAAGTTGGTCTAACCAGTAATGTAAGCGTGTCTCGAAAAGGGCTTGTCTGAGTAGAATGTACCATTTCGAGAAACCTTTGGTGAATCTGATCGGGCCGGGTAATAACTTCAAGCTAGTTTAACTAGTGATGTAAGCGTGTCTCGAATGCCCGCTCATATTCACTTAAGGTGGATCAATTCAAAAAGTGCAACTCTTCCCGACATGTGTAAATTTCCAAATCAAAACTTATGAGCACATGTTAAGGGGGAGCATTTGAAAATGACAAAACTCTCAATGTGTTAACAAAATGTATTTCTCAATCATAAAAACGTTGAGAGAATTTTCAATGATTTGGTGTATGGCAACATAGGATAGTCATGAAGTTATAAGGTGGCTAAGATTAGGAAAACCGTCCTATGATCTGCCAGAGCCGGAGGGATCTACCCATGGACAATACCAAATAGATAGTATTAGAAAGTCCGTAGGTATGATCATGAAAAAAGGAGAAATGTGAGAATAGAGAAAGAAGGGGTTGAAGAATTAAAAAGAAATTAAATGAAAAAGGGTGAAAAGAAATAGCCCTCCAATTATTCAACCTTAGGGCAGAAACCGGGTTCAACTCATAATCTACTGATTGTTGCTAAGGCGACATTGGTATTGAAGACAAGACGTCATGGACCCAGTGACGCACTGCACTAAACCTTCTAGCCACTCAAGTTCTCTTAAAAGAACTTGTTTCATTCTCACGGGGAACCGATGTAATCTATCGACATATCTCTTAGAGATGGTTGATATTGAAGCAGGAGACCTCTCCCTAATCTCCGCATAGGAAAACCAAATGCACTTATTGAGTCTAGAGCCTCGAGATACATATAAAGATCTCATAGGAACACGTGCTACTTCTACCCTGGTTGTTCAACATTAAGGACACCAGTGGTAAACTTATAAGTCCTACGCAGATCTTAGCAATCTGCCAGAACATTTATGAGGGAAGTTACTATTGTAACTACCAGTGATTGAATGGAAATTCCTGCCAGGGTCAACATCAAGCAGCCCTGAAAGCAGGTCACTTAGGTAATTCCTTGTGGATTACGCTTAGTGGTCACGATGGTTACAAACGGTCAACAGTCGTGGAGTGATCTCCAGCGACTCACCCAATCGTTGATCTACTTAGGTAGGTCGTATGAATCCTTTCAGGGTTTGCCGATTGGGAACGGTCTTGGTAAGGGTTAGAAGGAGTCTTCACACTATGCTGTTGACGATCTCTAATTCCAAACCTATAAGTACCGGATGATTTGTTGCTAACTGTTTGCTTGCAGGAATTTTGGATGGTTGCAGTTGATTGCTGAAAAGATGCTGATCCATCACCACATGCTCACACTTCAACATTATAACCTAAGATATCATGATCATTGATTGGGCCACATCTATGCTTCCACAACTCTGATGAAAAAGATCATGATCCTGAAAAGTGTGAGCATGCCAAACACAAAGATGTTCATATCACATGGGGACGTTACTGCTCAAAGATGACCCTCAGACATTCTTTTGGATGATGAAGTTGAGGCAAATTTCAAGGATCATCCATCACATTGAAGGTGTCATCTAGAGTCTTCCACTTATAAGCACAAAGATCACAACTTTGAAGAATCAAAGTCTACGAGCGACAAGATTTCAAGGATGCAAGAATTCAGTACTTATCTTCTGGGGTGACCTCCCTTAGGGGGAGATTGTTAGGAATATGATTATTCAGTTAAAGACTCGGTCACCCCAAGTATTGCTAAGCGTTACGTAGCTCGTAGAATTATCCTTATTATAGTTATTATGTAGTTTATTAGTAGTTAAATATGTAAATAGTATTCGTAGAGTGGGTCGGGTCTTTACCCTCTGTCAGCTCACTCTACAGCTCGTTTCATGGAGCACCAAGTAGTAGTAGTATATATACCCTCTCCCACCCAAGGGAGAGGGTTAGACCTTTCACTTGAAGCTAATGAACTTTCATATTTCTCTTAAAGGCTCCCAACACTCTTACTCTCTCTCTCTATCTTCTCTCTAGATTTCTTCATCTATTCGATCCATTCTACACAAAACCATACGTGCTTATGTTTATGAATAGTCTACATATGGTGTAATGAAACCTAAGTAAACACAACTTTCCCCATTATTGTTACACCATATTAGCATAATTAGTTTCATTTCATTTTTGATATTTTATTTTGATTGCATCTTTAGTTATTTGGCTTAGTTGGCTAGCAACTAATTCCGCCCACTCTTCCAAAAACCGAGATTTTACTTGCTATTATAAAACATAAAAATACAAAAAGAATCATCCCTCGCCTTTAGACTTAGTTTAGGAGACTTTCTAATCCTAGCGACACTATTCTTGAGTTGAACGATCAATCCCCCGGTAATTGTCACTATACTATACTACAACGATCAGGTACACTGCCTGGTGGGGGTTGTAAACTTCTCGAGAGGTAAATCCTGGTGCGATTCCCACGTATCAGTAGCATAAGTGAGGAGTAAAAGTTGACAAGTTTGTGCATTTTAATGCGAAGCATTCACAAACCACTTTTACTCCTCCAAAGAACAACACAGTCCCTGAGATAGCTCAGTGTGACCTTATAGTTTGAGTTTAGAGAGGAGTCCACACCATACTTGTCGTTTCAATCCCAAGTGTTATTCCGCAAACACTTGGGTATAATTCTTTTGATTAACTTCTAATAAGAATTAAACGTTGAAAATATCGTGTCTCTTTTCTTTACGTTTTATCTTTGTTGTTAATCTTATATATCTGTGTTAAAAGTCATGGAACTTGGTTAGGTTAACTCTTTAGTTAACTATTAACTTAGTAAATGGGACCAACACCAATCCATACCCACTATTACATCAAAACTCCCATGACCAA
Source organism: Artemisia argyi (assembly GCA_030686995.1). Classification (NCBI taxonomy): domain Eukaryota; kingdom Viridiplantae; phylum Streptophyta; class Magnoliopsida; order Asterales; family Asteraceae; genus Artemisia; species Artemisia argyi. The sequence goes on from CM060682.1 coordinate 78,002,731, forward strand.
AAGGTATAAGATCGATAGTGAATGGGGTATCCTCTAATAGTAGAGTGCACCCACGGATGATTCTATTAACTTCTATCTCTTTACCATTAGCTACTTCAATAATATAACTGGGTTTAAACACACTAGACTCTACGTTCAGCATGTTCGCAAACTCAGTGGAGATAAAACTAAAATCGGCACCAGAATCAAATAACAAAGTAGCATAATGGTTGTTAAGAGAAAATGTATCGGTCACGATTTTCGGATCCTAACGAGCCTCATTCGCACCCATGATGAAGACTCTTCCCCTTGGTTGGTTTCTAGTGTTCCCCTGTTCCTGACCTCCCCCAATAGCCAAACAGTTTCCCGCCTGACTAGGTGCCCTGTTCAGCTTAGGACACGTGTTACAAAGATGATTTGGACTCCCACACTCATAAGAAACTCTCCCGTGACCCACCATGTTAACCGCATTAACCGAAGTCGCCTGTCGGTTCACTGACCTGCAATCCCTTGCAAAGTGACCTGGTTTGTTGCAGACGAAACACACACGGCACTGCACATGTTGTGGATGAAAGTAGCCACACGTGACACACTTAGGAGCATTACCCATGTACCCTCCCTTAACCTGATTATCTGTAGCCACCGGATTGACTGCTGCGAACCCTTTTCCCGTCTTAGCTTTCTTGTTCTTGTTGCTTGCCCAAGAACCTCCATGCTTACTTGACTCGCCCTCTTCCTTCCTTTTTTCACCATTCTTCGGAAGTAACCCACAACTAACCGCTTCATCAGTCAGTGCCCCTGCTTTCTGTATGGCACTTTGGAGAGTAGTTGGTTCAGTAGCCTTTACCATACCACGAATTTGAGGAACCAACCCGTTGATGTACCTAGCAATACGTTTGGGCTCCGGAGTAACCAAATGTGGAACCAACCTAGCAAGATCATGGAATGTTTCAGTATACGTCGCGTGACCAGATCCCACCATAGCATGATTCCAAAACTGAGTCTCCAGCTTTTGCATCTCATTATCTGGACAAAACTCCTCAATGATCAACACTTAAAATCTTCCCATGACATAGCAGTCACATCATCCGCACCCCTAGCCTGTTTTTGAGTATTCTACCAGGTTAGGGCTTTATTGATTAGGAAACTAGCCGCATACTTCACTTTTTGGTGATTAGCACGTTCACTAATATCCATAACCGACTCCATCTTCTCTATCCACCGGGTAAGTGCTATTTCACCTCCCTTACCATCAAACTCCTTCGGTCCGCAAATGGTGAACTCTTTAAAAGTACATCCCACCTTGCCACTTCCACTACCACTATTTCCATCACCACGACCTTTTCCCTTTTCACCATTGTTAATGACGTGGTCACCCAATTGAGTGAAAATTTCTGGGAGTAGCGATTTAAGTTGTTGTTGGATGATTGTAGCAAAGTCTGGGGGATTTTCGGATTCGCTTTTGTTAATAGGTTTGGAGAATTTGCGTGTCTTTGGAGCCATCGTTCTATAAAAGGAAAGGTATTCATATCGGTCAGATGGAGGGTGAAAATAGAATAAAAACATAATGTCATAATAAAATAAGAATATAGTGCCAAAATACGACTGTTCCACTTCAAGTTATGCATGTTAATACTTCTTGATGCAACCGAGTTCACGAGTCCACGTGTGTCGTGATGCATTTATAATTACGTTGGCAACCCATAATTATACATGCATCCATTCACATGTGTACTCATTACCAAGATTACACCTGTCAGTGTTAACACTCTAAATAAGTTTATATGAGACTACAAAATAATCCAAAGGTATAATTCTCACAAGACCTCCAAGTTCCATATAAAGTATGCCATAAAAAAATTCCTTATAAAACAAGTTCTCATAAAAATGAGGGAAAATAAGGCCAAAAAGGCAGTCACATAGATTAATGCATACATAGTTCCTAGGATGCATACTACATGAGGAAATTCTAGGTTATAGTCTAGGTAAAATCACCTAATTCTCTATAACCAAGGCTCTGATACCATTTTGTCACACCCCGCAAAAGCGAAAACTCGAGGTGTAACGAGAAATGGAATCGTCATAACACATTGTAATAACAATAGAGAATACACTAAGTGAAACAACATCAAATGTCATGACGACTCCTGAACAAGCATAGAACTTGTGTCGAGGATAGTCGGTACATAACAACATGATCATATAATATCAAAGAGTCTCCCAAAACAGGTAAGAATACACCAAACAAAGTTTTAACATCCAAACTAGAAATCAAAGTCTCCAAAAGCCATAAAAACATCCATAGTGATAAATGCCTAAGGTTTCTTTCTAAACCATGCAAGTAATCAACTCCTTAAGTAGTCTTATTCTCTACACCTGAAAATGATACTCGAAAATGTCAACATATTGTTGGTGAGTTTGTGGGTTTAAAGTGAACATAAACCTATTTGCCATGCATAAGTTTATAGGATAAGTGTGCAAACAATAAAGTGGCATAGGGCATTAGTACAACATGACCAACCAATAATCCAATCATAACATTCTTCATCTCTGTAAGTATATAGTGTACAACATGCATGCCTACCAGCTGGAGCTAACACATGAGTACTCCCATGTCAATCATGACATGAGACCACACAGCATAATACTCCCATGTCAATTGGAGTAAATCCACGACATGAGATCACACTGTAAGAATCCACACAATAAACAACTAATGCACCTAGCACAATCATACGCACAATAACTTGTCCAAGTAAAGTAAAAGTTTGAGCATAGTAGGAAAACAACTTTTGAGTATCATTCTCCCCCAAATAAAACATAAGTAAAAAGGGGCCACGAAAACTCACCTCGAAATCAAAAAGATAATGCCAAATCCAATATAGTGAATCAAAAGAAATAAACAAGGAATCCCAGCTACTCTTCCATCAGTGGATCTATACAATTTAGGTATCATACATTACTTAATAATCCATTATTGAGTTTATCATACTTTAAAGTTTTTACTAATTTATTAATCTTATATATTTAGTAACTTTTTGTATTTAATAAATTTGCCGAATTTGTAAGTTTGATAAATTAAGGTGACAAATGACATTTAAATAAACTTAAAGGTTTAATATGATCAATATAATAGTTTAGGATTAATTATGTCAGTTTAGTACAGATTTAGGTCATAAATGTAAATTATCAAAATTTAATGTCAAATAAATAATTTTAAAGTTTATACTATAAATTTATATTAAAATGATAATTTTAGACCATCGACGTTTTATAATATATATAAACGTACTCTCTTCATTAGTTAGACCGCGACGACCAAAAATACAGTTTTTCACATGCACCCCTACACGACTCACTGATGAAGCGAAAAGTGTACCGCTTTTAGAGGTCATTTAAGGCCAAAGTCGAGATTATTTGATCAAATATTGCCCTAAATCGTTCCTTTTGTCATTTTAGGTACTTTTGAGACGAAATTTACAAAATGAAGCATTTTGGACGTTTTTGGAGTGAAAAAGTGAAGAAAACGACAAAGTCTCAAAATCATGTTGAAAATTGTACATGACGGCGTTACAGGTTGCTAGTGACGGCGTCAAGACTTGACAAAGAGGTGGATAAATCAAATACACGTGACGCGCTAGAGAGTTTTCTAAAGAAATCGTGACAGCGTCACCCTTTAGGGTCGCCAAGGTCGTCACGTATAACAGAAAGAGAGACGGCCCAGAGCGTGTAAAGAGTGACGGCGTCAGAAGTTGATCTAGGCAATACGAGTATTATTTTGGCGGCGAGTTGACGGCATCAGACCTAACTCTTGACGCCGTCAGGATGTAAAATCTATATATAGTTTTCTAGTTTTCATTCATTGTGTGCAACTTTGAAGGGAGTAAACCCTAGACGAATTTTACTGATATGTTGAGGGTTTCAAACCCTTGTTCCATCCATGCTTAATTGAAGATAAGTCTTTCATCAAATCATTCAATATGTCTATGTGTTGTTTGATTATATCTTACGCTTGTCTTCTCTTTAACATGCTAGGATAGGTTTTCTTTGTGTTTGCTTAGATGTAATGAAACTTAGATATTGATTATGGGTTGGTTGTTTGTTTATAATTGTTGTGGATGAATGAATTCAATATTAGGCTTAAGAAAACTGGTAGACTTCCAATTGGTAACTTGCTTGAACGTCTTAAGAAACAAGATCAGAGGTGTACTACGATATATTGGTTGTATTTAATGCATAGGTAACTACTAATGAGGCCATGTTAGGAGCTAGTAGTCGGCTCGACATAGGAAGAGGTAGAAGCTTATAGAGTTAGGGAAGATCGTACACGGCCCTACGAATGGTATTAAGGAATATAACCCGTCATCCATGCAATTGTAACAAACTAATCAACTAGTAAAAGATAGCTAGGGAGTAGTGAAATCTAAGTAAACACATTTTCTCTCAATATTGTTTTTGCCATAATTAGTTTAAGTTTAGTTTATTTTATTTTGATTGCATCTTTAGTTATTTGGGTTAGTTGATTAGCAACTAATTCCGCCCACTCCTTCCAAAACCGAGATTTTACTTGCTTTCATTTAAAATATAAAAATATAAAAAGAATCATCCCTCATCTCTAGACCTAGTTTTAGTGAGTTTTAACCCTATGGAACACTATTCGTTGAGTTGAATGATCAATCTCCCGGTACTTGTCACTATACTATACTACAATGGTCAGGTACACTGCCTGGTGGGGATTGCAAGCTTCTCAAGATCCCTTGAGAGGTAAAACCTTTTGCGAAGGTTCAATTCCACACATCAAGTTTTTGGCGCCGCAGCCCGGGGAAATAGTTATTGTCTAGGTTAAAATTTTTTTTAATTAGGTCTACTTGCTAGATTCCTTTCTAGTAAGATTTTTATTTTATTTTTATAGATTTCTTTAGTCTATCTTTTTCTTCGTTCCTATATACGTAACCTTTGCCATCCGCCATCATGGAATGTGGTAATCTCTTTGATCTCATCAACCCACCACAACAAAACTATCCACAAAATCCACCACAACCAAACCAACCTCCTAGAACCCGAACTTTAGGAGAGTACTCCCGTCCTAGCCACCAAGGCTATCGAAACACCATTGAGCTCACTCAAGGAGCCAATGTGTCTCCCTTGCGATCCGACACCATCTGGTTGGTGCAAAGCGGATGTGCATTCCATGGACTTCGTTCCGAAGATCCTAATCAACATCTCAAGGATTTCCTCAAAATTGTAGATTCAATAGACCTTGATGTTAGAACTCGAGAGATGACCCGATTGCGTCTCTTCTAATTCTCTCTACGTGACCAAGCTAGTCAATGGCTTGAGCGTTTACCCGCGGGATCCATCACCTCTTGGGATGATCTCACCACTCATTTCCTTGCTTAATTCTTCCCACCGAGAAGGACTACCAAGCTTAGAAATGACATCTTGATGTTCCAACAATGTCAAGGTGAAACTATTTATGAAGCACGAACTCGTTTCAAGGACTTACTCCAAAAAGTCCCTCATCATGGCACAGATATTTGGCTCCAAATCCAAATTTTCTATGAACATATTGATCTCTCTACAAGGCGAACCATTGAACAATGGGCCGGTTGCAAGCTTCGTGATCTAAGTGCGGAAGAATCATGGGAACTCATAGAAGATCTTGCTCTCTATGACAACGAAAGTTGGAATGATCCCTGTGATTTGAACAAAACGGTCAAGGCAATATCTTTGCCTTCGAACAATTCGAGCACTCCCGACCGTAGGATCATGGAACTTGAAGACCAAGTCAAGTTTCTCATGAAATCCTATGAAGCTCCTAAACCTTCAAGCCAAGTAAACAAGATCCCTTCTTCATGCAAATTTTGTAATGGTCCTCATGAAACTCATAATTGCATGGAACTTCCAAAACGTGCTTTTAAGGAATTCAAATCCTCACATGTTGATAAAGCAGAGAATAGAGGGCCCGCCACTAATCGAGGGCCTCAAAATTTTGGCGAGGTCTATGAAGCATGGAAGGATAAGCCAAATTTCAGAGGATACCAGACTCGGAGCGTATCCTTCAATGATTCTCCACCACTCTCATGGTCCGAGCATTATCCACCACAGAACACCTCTAAGCAAAGCTATTAAGAAGCACTGCGAAAGTTCTTTCTCTCTCAAGAATTACAGCTTTCCACGCTCGAGACTCGATTCAGACAACAGCAAATCAATATGAATAACAAGGTTAGTAACTTGTTGAACGCTATCAATGAGCGCATTGATTGTAAATCAACTCAGGCTGAAGAGGTCAAATCCATCACCATCATTAATCAGCCACCTCCCATATAAAAATAAAGAGCCCTAGTAAATTCTTTAAACATATGTCACCAAAGGTGAAGGAAGCTAGGGACCATGTTAACTCCTCGGGACTAATCCACTTCGTAAACGCCATTACCACAATACTTGCTCCCACACCCGATAAGAGCCAGCAACCAACTTTGGATGAGGGTCATGAAGTTTAAGGTGAGACCCCCAAGGAAGACCACGATGTGGCTAAAAGCCCTACTGACTTACTCAAGAATTCCATCACACATGCGTCAAGCGAGTGGAAGGAGTCGAAAGAAGAATCCGAAGGGCATAAGGAAAATCTAGGAATTTTGGATGATTCTATTATAGAGAAACTCAAGAGAGACATGGTAGAGATTACTATAGGGTATAGAAATAGGATTGAGGAAAGCGACTCTAAAGTTTTTAAGATTTCTTGCACCACCAGGAAAAAGCTCATAACCGATACTTACGTAGATCCTAACCTCCCTGTAAATGCGATCAGTCTTTCCCTTTACAACGAAGCCTTCCCTGAACAAATTACGTGTAAAGGACTCGATGACGTCAGGATAATGAAAAGGTTATCAGTTATGATTGGAGGATTCATCCATAACATTGTTCTAACCGTGATCGATGACATAGACTCGTTCATTAATCCAATATTAACTAACCTCGTCCTCGGGAAACCATTTGTAAAAGAAATAGGGGTGACCCTAGATGAGAGCGATGGTAGTGCACTATTTACCAATGGTGTCAGGAAAGTAATTTTTCGTAAGGGTAATGAGGAAGTGTATGAATACCGACCATCATTAGATTGTGATACAAATGGATTACAGGGTGGAAGGTCGGGAAAGATAAATCGACGTGATCCGAATAACCTCAAAATCCCTTGTATGATAGGTCACAAGTATTTTCATAATGTCTACATTGACATATGCCTACCCAAGAATGTTATGTCCTTGTTCCACTACAACAATATTTAAAGATAGGGATTGATTTATAAAGGAGAAAATATTGTCGGTAGAGATCATGAAGTTCAAGTATTCGTAGGAAATATGACATTCACAATGGACTTTACGATCGTATACAATATTGAGGATAATATCGACCCGAGGTTATCACAAGTTGTTTTCGGGGCGCTCTTTTGTGAAATCACTTAATTATTGACAACCGGAATGGAATCATGACTTTCACAGATGGAATTAGGGGAATCTCATACCAACCACCGTATAAGATGAAAGATTTCGAAAGAGTAGATTGCGACGGACATGATAAGCGAGGGTCCCAACTTATTCTATGTGATGATGATGTTCGGAGAGGATGTAAAAACACCTCTGACTTATCATGTGGGTTCTTTAAGGATGTCAGTAAGCTTGGTTCCAAATATCGGGAAGATGTCTTTGAATTTGAAGACCCAAAATACCTGCACTATGAAAGCGATCCCGATATAGATTTGGAAGATGACCTAGGAACAGGAACCGATGACGAGGTCACGTAATAGCCCATGACCTTGAGTCTAGCTACAAGACTCGTAAATAAAGAAAAGCACTTCTTGGGAGGCAACCCAAGTTTTATTTGTTTGATTGTTTGTTTGTTTTATTTTATTTGTTTCCGTATGCATGCTTTATTTTTATTGTTTGTGGATCATGTTTCTTAATAAATTTTGAAAATGCTTTACCTTGTTGTTTGTCTTAACTTCATAAAAAGGTATTTCGCAAAAACTAATGTAAAGGAAATCTAAATTTGTTATTAAGAACGGAAATTAGACATGAAGCACAACAATATTATACGAACATATATATTAGTATTTGTTTGAGTCAAATGCTTGTATCTAGTCATAATGATGTTTTGCAGGAATTCCAGGAATTAAGGCATGAGTTTTTCCAGAAATTTTCCAGAAACTTAACATTAGAATTCTGTCAGAGCACTCTGACGGCGTTAGGATCATAACCTGACGACGTCAGGTGTAAAAATCTGAAAAATTTTGCAAGTTTTGTTTATCTAACGGAGTCTTAAAGTTTTTGTTAATTCTTTAGTTTAATAAACTCCAGGAAATCTGCAAACATTCATTCCACAAGTATTATATCCTTATATATATAGATTGCCGCCGATTTAACACGAGGTTTGCCATGATTATTTTCTCAGGTTTAACAGGTTATATTGGACAAGAAGATGATTTATATTTCTGCAAGGAAGCTTTCAACGTTCATTTTCTTGGAGGAGGATTTAACCTTGTTATCCATTTATCCACACCGAATGAATCAGGGGAGTATTTGTTTTCATTCTTTTACTTTATTTGCTTGTACATCTTTTAAATGAACACTGGGGACAATGTTCAGCCTAAGTGTAAGGGGAGGGTAAATGATGATACCTTAGAGAATACAACTAAGAGAAATAATTGTGAGGCCAATTTTAGCGCCAAATTTAAAATTTTTTACAACATTTAGGAGTGAAGCTTTAGCCTTAATGAGCGTCTCATGGATAGGAGTTGTATGACTAGCACAAAAACCGTACCACTTAAAAAAAATTCCACCCAAATATGTGAGGTTCGCCTTTAGATTTTTTAGGAAAAAGCATTCATTGTTGGTGCTTATGAGTGTACCGGTAGTACTTAGGTTCTAGAACTTGCGTTAGTGATGCATCCCGAGACCGCTAGTGAGACTACATTCGTGTAGTTAGGATTTACTACATGATAAGAGGCATTAGGATCACCCTTGTGTTAAACCCATATCATAATTACTTGACTAATAAAGTCATAATTACTTGACTAGTAAAGTCAATTAATTTTTCCCACACATTTCCGTTGTACTCATTTTTAGTACACGATACCCCTAGTACACCCCTCCGAGCCTATCTTTTTTATTTCTAACTTTAAGCATTTTACTTAAAGGAAGAATTTGTTTACAATCCACCCCAAATGTGCAACCAAATTACCTTAGTCTTCCGTGTGTGCACTCATCTTTAGTGCATTATTGTTATTTATTTAAACCCTTGGTTAATTGTCTAATTGATTACATGGTTGCTAAGTCGAGTCATATCTTGTACATATTGTTTTGGGACGATTGGGACGATTGGGTAAAGTACTATTGTTATGGAGTAATGGGGAAGAACATCATTTGTGCGTTAATTTTAAAAAGTACTCCAAGTGTTTTGATTATCTTGATTCGAGTCATTAGATTAGTTACTTGTAAATTATGTAAAAGTTCAAGTGTAAAAAGAATGCAAATTCCCTATGATGTATTATTTTGGATGGTAGGTCAAGAATGTATGCAAAAAAAAACATACGGACTACCATCCCATTTCATTTTATGTTTGTTTTATGTTTTGTTAGTTTTTGATTAGCTTAAGTCGAGTCGAATCTTGGCTTAGCAACGCCACATTGTACATGTAATTGACCAAGATGATTAACTCGCCACCAGTAAATACTCTTTGATAGTTTATCCTAGGTGTTTACGCCACATTGTACTTGAAAAAGACCTCTTTGATAGTTTATCCTAGGTGTTTACGCCAAGTGGTGGAGGTTTGATCCTTTCCTAAGCCTATGGTAATCTATTTGCTATGACAGGTAGTGAAAGATGTTTTCCATTTCCATATTGTGATATATATTTTATTACACCCTAGAGATGTAAGTATCTACACACTATTTGAAAGTGCTAGTGTATAATTTCCGTGCTTGTTTTTGTTTGAAGTGGAATGATTATTTGTTGCAATTACTTTTATATTAGTGTTAAATGACCCCTAACATGTATTTTGATTAGAATAAAAGTGCATTTGCTTGAGGACAAGCAAATCTCAAGTGTAAGGGTATTTGATGAAGCGAAAAGTGTACCGCTTTTGGGGGGTCATTTAAGGCCAAAGTCGAGATTATTTGATCAAATATTGCCATAAATCGTTCCTTTTGTCATTTTAGGTACTTTTGAGAGGAAATTTACTAAAGGAAGCATTTTGGACATTTTTGGAGTGAAAAAGTGAAGAAAACGACAAAGTCTCAAAATCATGCTGGAAATTGTACATGACGGCGTCAAGATTGACAAAGAGGTGGATAAATCAAATACAAGTGACGCGCCAGAGTGTTTTCTAAAGAAGTCGTGACGACGTCACCCTTTAGGGTCGCCAAGGTCGTCACGTATAACACAAAGAGAGATGGCCCAGAGTGTGTAATGAGTGACAGCGTCAGAAGTGGATCTAGGCAATACGAGTATTATTTTGTCGGCGAGTTGATGGCGTCAGACCTAACTCTTGACGCCGTCAGGATGTAAAATCTATATATAGTTTTCTAGTTTTCATTCATTGTGTGCAACTTTGAAGTGAGTAAACCCTAGACGACTTTTACTGATATTTTGAGGGTTTCAAACCCTTGTTCCAATCATGCTTAATTGAAGATAAGTCTTTCATCAAATCATTCAATATGTCTATGTGTTGTTTGATTATATCTTACACTTGTCTTCTCTTTAACATGCTAGGGTAGGTTTTCTTTGTGTTTGCTTAGATGTAATGAAACTTAGATATTGATTATGGGTTGGTTGTGTGTTTATAATTGTTGTGGATGAATGAATTCGATGTTAGGATTAAGAAAACTGGCAGACTTCCAATTGGTAACTTGCTTGAACGCCTTAAGAAACATGATCGGAGGTGTACTATGATATATTCGTTGTATTTAATGCATAGGTAGCTACTAATGAGGCCATGTTAGGAGCTAGTAGTCGGCTCGACATATGAAGAGGTAGAAGCTTATAGAGTTAGGGAAGATCGTACACGTCCCTACGAATGGTATTAAGGAATATAACCCGTCATCCATGCAATTGTAACAAACTAATCAACCAGTAAAAGATAGCTATGGAGTAGTGAAATTTAAGTAAACACATTTTCTCTCATTATTGTTTTCGCCATAATTAGTTTAAGTTTAGTTTATTTTATTTTGATTGCATCTTTAGCTATTTGGGGTTAGTTGATTGGCAACTAATTCCGCCCACTCCTTCCAAAACTGAGATTTTACTTGCTTTCATTTAAAATATAAAAATACAAAAAAAATCATCCCTCATCTCTAGACCTAGTTTTAGTGAGTTTTAACCCTAGCGGCCACTATTCTTTGAGTTGAACGATCAATCCCCCGGTACTTGTCACTATACTGTACTACAACGGTCAGGTACACTGCCTGGTGGGGATTGCAAGCTTCTCAAGATCCCTTGAGAGGTAAAACCTTTTGCGAGGGTGCAATTCCACGCATCACTCACATTTATGTATTTACACGAAACAATATACACTCTCACGCATACACACGCTTCACCTATACACATATGCCTTTTCAATAACCTCTTAACATGACAACATGAAATAATGAATCTAGAATATCCTAACGCCTAACTCTTTCCAGATGTGATCCCACAACACATATTTTATTCTTGTTTAAATCTCACCCCACATGATTTACGTGCACATAATACACACTCCCTCCTTCACACGTTTTTAAATCTTGTTAATTACACTTTATACATGTATGTTTCCAGCTCATGTTTTGACATCAATTTTACACCACACTACGTCCCACATATGCATGCACAAATACCTGATACACACACACACACACACACATTATTATCTTTCAAACAGTTTACACCCACTCTTTTTATGCCTTCTTCAATCCACACAGGTTTTCATGCAAACTCGTCATTTTGATAGCAATCACAACGACCATTCACTATGATATAACGAGACCTAAACAAAACCTCACGTTCTACCCTATTCAGAATTTGATTCAACATACATACTCACACTTTCATAGTCCAACAAACGCGACACCACACATGCACTACAAGACTAGAATAACTCCTACACTTGACTTTACACACATCTGATCATACACATGTTATAACCTTGTTTATTACACGTTATACAAGTAGGTCTCCAGCCCTACATTCATCACCCAATTCACAAACAAAATGTGTACACGAACACAGAAAATAATGTGGTACAAAACTGCATAAAATCATACTCAACCCAGACCTTAATTTACGTATAGAATCATGCACATCCCATCTTAATTCTTTTACTTTTATTTCCAGGTTTTAGTACATATATATTAGAGTCCAAACCAATGTAATAACCAGATATAGAGCGCCGTAAAATGACTGATCTGAATGGCATAAACAGGAAACAAGGTCAACATATAATTATCCATGTTTCATGATTTTATGTATCTTATATTTTAGCGATTCATATCACAGTTTTCTCAAAACAAAATCTTGCATGAAAGACTAAATTCATACTTCGTATAACATGTTTTTGTTTTCAAATTATAAGTTTCATGTGTTAATATACATTTTATTCGAGTACTTAAAGTAAATGATCAAAGATTAGATTAGTTTTCCATGTTATAACGTTTATATAGTTTACATGTCGAGCAGAAAACAAGGATGAAGATAAGTGATACCTTTGGGTCTGATTGAAGAACGAAACAAGGACCCAAAAATTAGAAACCTTATTCGAACAAAACAAGAACCCTCGAATAAAACCACATGAACAACCAAACGAACAACCCCATGATCACACCAAGTTACCACGATCACCCTCACGATCACACCAAGCTATACCGTCGTACCTTCTTGAACTTCTTGGAAAGAAAATAAGCAGCCGTTTGTATAGGTTTGTTTAGGGTTTTACGTGAGTGATGGAGACGTGATATTCTGTAGAAAATATATTGAGATGGGAGTGGGAATTATTAGCTGCTAACTGCCGAGTCTAAAGGATAGCGTAGACCAAATCTCTTTTCAAACTTTCGAATATCATGACCCGTAAAGTTGTGCACAACATTTTAAATGTATTGGACCCTTAGAAGACATATCCAACGTGTGACATTCCTAGGGCATAGTTTGTGTCATTTATTATCTTTGGCTCATGTGATTTAATCACATATAATACTTATTTGAAATTTACTTAAGTATTTATTGTCTTAGGAATTGTATGAAAGTTAATGTTTCCTTAAGAAAATATTCATGATTTCTAGAATTTAAGGCTCGAAACGAAGGATGTGATTTATATGATTTAAGATATAAACGAAGGTGTGTAAACTGATTAAGTCTTTATATGGACTAAAACAGGTACCTAAGCAATGGCATCAAAAATTTGATGAAGTGGTTTTGTCTAATGGTTATGTTCTTAACCAGGCTGACAAATGTGTATATAGAAAATTTGATGAATCTGGTAAAGGAGTCATCATTTTTCTATATGTTGATGACATGCTGCTCTTTGGCACTGACCAAAATCAGGTTGACCTGACAAAGGAATTTTTGTCATCAAGGTTCTCCATGAAGGACATGGGGGAGGCTGATGTTATCCTTGGTATCAGGATCAAACATGAAAGTAATGGTATATCAATTTCTCAGTCTTATTATATTGAGAAGGTACTGAAGAAATTTAATTACTTTGATTGTACTCCAGTGAGTACTCCTATGGATATAACTGAGAAGCTAATGCCGAATATTGGCAAAGCTGTATTTCAACTTGAGTATTCTAGGGTGATTGGCTGCCTGATGTATGCCATGACTTGTACAAGACCTGATCTTTCTTTTGCAGTGGGTAAACTAAGCAGGCATACTAGTAATCCTAGTGCTCAGCACTGGCAAGCAATTTAGAGGGCACTGAAGTATTTGAAGAGAACTATGAATTATAGTCTCTCATACACTAGTTATCCTTCAATGTTGGAAGGATACATTGATGCAAGTTGGATCAGTAACACAGAAGACAATTCGTCTACCAGTGGCTGGGTATTCCTACTTGCTAGAGGTGCAATTTCTTGGGCATCCAAGAAGCAAACTTGCATAACCAGTTCAACAATGGAATCTGAATTTGTGGCTTTAGCAGATGCTGGTAAAGAAGCTGAATGGTTGAAAAACTTGCTTTTTGAGATTCCATTGTGGCCTAAACCTATGGCACCTATTTCTATCCAATGTGATAGTGCTGCTAGATTGGCAAAGGCTTACAGCCAAATGTACAATGGGAAGTCTAGACACTTAGGTGTCAGGCATAGCATGATTCGTGAGCTCATCATGAATGGGGTGGTTTCTATAGAGTTTGTTAGATCTCAACAAAATTTAGCTGATCACTTGATGAAGGGTCTTGCTAGAGACTTGGTTATAAAGTCTGCTAAAGGGATGGGTTTAAAGTCCAACTTAGTCACTGAATGCTAAGACACCCAACTCCCTCCTAAGGAAACTTGGGAGCTGAGTTCAATGTGTAAAGTTGAACATTCAGTATACTGGAGCACATATTTTATATTACATCCCAAGGTTTGTGCTCAAAACTTGCTGAAAAGGAGGATGAAGTCATTACTTCTTAATGGTTATTTTCTTTGAAAAATTGCTTGGCAGGAGCATTAATAAAGAGGAACCACCTATGTGAATGTTGAAGTTTTGCCGCTTCAGGGAGCTTTGGACTTTTGGCTCTTACAACATTTATGAATTGGATATGGACACATGGCTTGTATAGTGTCAGGAGCTTTTAAGTGTTTGAAAATATATGTGTATTTTATCTTCAGGTATTCAAATGGGTTGAAGGGTTCAATTCTTTGGAACACCCTGATTCTCTAATATTTGAACGTGTAATGTACTAAGATGAAATTTAATCCTCAGGATATTTTCATTAATGCATATGTTTTGTTTAATGTTGATTTTCATTCAAAATAAGTGAACTAAATTTGGGGAGGATTGTTGGAAAATTAGTGCACTTGAGGGATCAGTTCAAACCTGGTAATGGGTCAGGAGGTACGGAGTAAACGCCCATCAGGTCCCTGAACACCCTGACTCATATAGTGGTTAAGTGTTATTCAGTCTCTGATGAAGTTCAGTGAGTTTACTCTTCAGTGAGTGACACTCTGGACTGAATGGTATTCATCAGGCTGATGAGTTTGGCTTTATACTCTATGAGAAATAAGCTGATGGATCTCATCAGGGAGTAATGTCATCAGAGAGTTCATGTCATCAGTAAGTGAACCCCTCGGTGACCACACTCAGGGAACAACCCTTTCAGGGACTAACACATCTATGGGTATAACTCACTAGACTGAATCATAACTAACTTGTAACGGCTTTGACCTATTCAAGTGGCAGTTTTTACTGCATTAATGACCACATTTAATTGGTTGTGTAACCACTAATACCTATTATTATGGAGGTAAACTAAGTGGGATTAATGGGTCATTAATCACTCTTAATTCCATTGACTAGGTTTGAGTAATATTACCTATAAATAGGTAAATCAAATCATGCATGAGGGATATACAGAAAACACGTAACACTTAAATGTAAAGGGTTATTGATTTGTGCCTAATTCAATAACATACATTTGGTCTTATCCCAAGTAGATATTCGTGATACCCAGGCATTAGGGTCGAATAGTTTACTTTGGAAAGTGATAACATGATTCCCAGTGATATCCGGTAACCTTAATTGGTACGTAGTTAGGCTATTGATTATCTTCACCCTGTTCTGGGATCACAACCACCAACATATAAGACTGGTTGTTACTTTTGCAAAAGAGTAAGATGAGCTAACAAAAACAATATCTAATTGAGAGTATTTAGATTATTGTTAATACATATGTTTACAAATTATAAAGCATAGTGTTGTATACGTACAATGATGCTAGAGGATTTTATCATTTATGATAAATCTTCTAACTAGATATGCTCAACGAAGAGCATTGTTGCATTACACATTAAGGAATAAGAATACTTTTTTTTGTAACCATGATTTCCGACCTTATAGCCGACTAATCCACGGGGTTTGAACCCAACACCACACAAACTCAAACTAGGTAAAGCCCTCCCTTTTCAGGAGGTTGGCGTGGCCACTTAAGATTGTTTTCACCTAGCAGGAATTGAACTTGAGACCTCACACATTTTAATACTTTACATTTTAAGATACTGTAAAGATGATTGTTAGTATGTTGTTGACTTCCAATACCTTATGCAAGGTAGGAAGACTATTTAGTTTTCTTGAAAAGAAAAGTTGAGAATGCTGGAAACATTAGACTTCAACTTACAAATTAGTCTCATGCATATCTGTTTTTAGTATTTGGATATTTGGGATTATAAAACAATTTTTTTCTATATGATGAATAAAGATGGTATTTGTTATTCATTCATATAATAATTGTTATCCTATATTTGCATGTTTAATCCTTGAATGATTTTATCATTCTAAATATGTCCATTATCATTTAACGATATGGGAATATTGTTATGCAAGGCAAATGTGACTGTTGGTTATATTCTATGAGAATGTGGATTGTTCCTGCCAAACTCATATGTATTCACAAGGGATGCATATTGGATACCCCAACTTTCAAACATTTACTTTTGGATCCTTGTCATAAGTAATATGTTGAAAATGGTTTATAAAGTAATCCTTAGACTTGAGATACAAGCAAGTTCTGTTGTGTGTAGATATCACTTTTGTAATTATATGCTAAACACTGTCCTGAATAAGGTAGTTATAAAGGCTATTTTTCGGAGTGATGTGAAGAAACATCCACAATACTTGTAGTCAACAAAGGATTTGTTACTCCACTTGATATGTGCAGAAAGATACCATGGGCCCTCTCCAGAATTAATTAGATAATTGTTTGGCCAAACCCAGAGGGTAATGCAAGATGATTCTTGATTACATTTGGTATATCGGAATTGAATTCTATAACGAGAATCTAAATAGTTAAACTATGTGGAATGAGTTAGGATCTATATCCATGGTTTAACGGTATCTATAACAAGGGATGATTATAGCAAGACATAAATAACCATGCTACTGAGAATATTTTTATTGAAACTTAAATCTCAGACATTTCTAGTTTAATAAAGAATGTGAGTGTTGCTAGACGTTTTCGTCGTTGGTATATGGTCTATCTACTACTCCAACTCCAAAGTGGGAGCTGTTGGAATGTGGAAGTTAGAGTACCAATATACACCTAGAAATGTGTGAGCCTATTGGGGGCACACACGTTAAACACTTAGAGTATGTTTAAACTCTACGTAAAGCTTCTAAAATGTAAACCGAAGGATCTAAAATGTCAAGACACGAATCCTATGGACCCTTAGTGATATGGTCAACCATATGGATTGTAGAATGGTCTTGGAAAGTGTCTAGGTTCATGATGAAGGATAAAAATTAAGAGAGTTGTGATAAGGCTTGGGTTATGTAGAGTGTAAGACTTATAATACTTTGTTTCTAAGGCTTATCATGAGTAGGGATGAGAGACTTTATAAATCCCCCACCCTAGCTCATTCCAGAAGTGGATTGTGGAAAACTAGAAGGGGGGGTTGAATAGTTTTACGTCAATTTAGATTATAAAAACTTTGTTTTCAAAAACATCGATTCTTGTTTATGTGAAATTAAACACTTGCACTATATGAACAATTTAATCTAACTAACTAAGCAAATATAATGTAAATATGAAAGTAAAGAAAAGATAGAGTTAGAAATATCAAACCACAACACAAGGATTTATAGTGGTTTGGCTACGAAGCTCCTCTTCGCCCTACTCCACTCCCTGAGTCTCTTACTCGAGAGTTTTCTTCACTATGTCAACAAACTCCCTTGTGGCGGAGAAACCTTACACAACTTTTGCTTACACCAATTTACGACACTAAGCTAAATGTCGAGTTCTAATAGTAGCTAGAACCAATCTCACAACTTCTTCACAACTTGGCACACCTTCTTCCCAACTTGTACACACCACTACTACTTCACAACTACTCACTACTTCACTACTTATTCTTCACACCACTACTTCTACAATACTTAATTACACACCCACCTAAAACTACTTATTACAAGCACTACATAACTTTACAATTAATTTACACAAGCTATATAACTAATCTTCAATACTTCTTGATTTAAAATGAACGGAGTATTCTTCTCTTGCACTTTGAATGATGAGGGATTGGATCACTTTAAACAAGAACTTATAATCTTATGATCAAAGGATTTAGGAAGATGATTTGAGAGGATTTGGACAGAAGGTTTTAGTGCAAAAGGTGAGGAAAAAATGCAGGATTGAACCTGTATTTATAGGCAAAAGATTCTAGTCACAGGAGCGTGTTGGCCCCCTTAAAATTAAGGGGGCCGCCCTCCTGTAACGGCCAGAACTTTTGTCATTTTCTGGAGAAGGTTTATTTGGTGAAAATTTAACTGGTTTTGGTTAAAAAATTGAATTCATATATTTATTATGAATTAAACATTTTCCTTTAATTACCAAAAGTGTTTTTCTAAATATATAAAATTTGTATACCATTTTATATAATTTGTAATGATTAAATAAACCTTTCTTTGATCATAAAATGTATTAGGCAATTGTTTATTCATACCTTAACTGATTAAGTTGGATATAATGATATTTTGTAACTAAATACTTGTTTACGTAATGATTTAAGATTTTGTGATCGTTAAAACATAGGGATATCGAGAAATATTAAAAACATTTTTACGCATTATTTATATCAACATGGATAACAACCCTAGAAACACAAAAACTCTCCCATATTCAATCATCATCATATCGAATCCTTAAGACCTTAATTAGGGTTCATAATATTCAATTTTTCATTTGATCTTCTTATGAAGATTCGTAGGCTAATCAAAGTGTTTACAAGTTGGTACTAGATCCCATAAGCTTTGTAACACCTTCTAGAACCTTTGTTTACAAGCTGATAAGCCATCGTAAGCTGTAGAAAGCTTTTGGATCTGTTTTGGTCATTCTCAGATAAAGACTGGAAAGTAGTCTGCCATAGTGTTGTCCGATATCGGACAACACAGAGAATTAGTTCTTTGATAGCAGTAGGATATCAGACAACAAAGGGTTTTGTGTTGTTTTGTTTTCAATTCGGTTTTGGGCTATTACACTTGGTGTTTGGACATATGTGGAGTTAGGCTAGCATTCCTAACATACTTGGTTGACGTGTTTGTGTGAGCAACCATAGAGATAGTATTTTAACCGCTATTTGTTTCATTTGCGGGTGATTATGTGGGTTAGTTTTCTATTTACTTTTCATGTTTATTTGTGTGTTAATCATATTTGCCAAACTAGATCCTTATTCGCTGCGTACTCGTAGTGTTAATGGTTAACATGTTGTTTAAATCTGAACATAGATGATTTTTATGTAATGATAGACAAGCCCCACAATTTAAATAGAATCAGACCAATGACAACTGACCATTATTATTCCTGAGATTTAAGCTCTGAGTTACAAATGGGACATCATATTGAATGTGGATTGATGTTTCTTGATTACATGTTCACACTAGATGCAATCCTATACCAATCTGCTTTCCATATAATAATGCTAACTATTCTTGTAACCAACATCTTCCACCTGGTATTTGATTCCTCCAGAATGAATGAATGTTGCAACTGTCCAAAAGACCCAACACATTTCTAAATAAAGTATTGTGAACTAAGGGATATTTTGGATTGAGTTAAGCTTATAACTTTATAAGCATTTATGAGATTAGAACTAGGGTATACATAGTCGATTAAGGTAATGTGTTGAGCTTCCTTATGTAAGTTACTTGCCTTGCAAGGCAAGTAGTATATTGATAGGTGTTAGCTTTGCTATTCTGTGAAGATAACGCTTACACGTCAATTGGACTAGATACGTAATATAATCGCACCCGCAGGGACTAATATACATAGTCGATTAGGGTAATGTGTTGAGTTTCCATATGTAAGTTACTAGCCTTGAAAGGCAATTAGTATATTGATAGGTGTTAGCTTTGCTATTTTGTGAAGATAACGTCTTACACGTCAATTGGACTAGATACGTAATATAGTTGCACCCGCAGGGACTAATATTATACACGGGGAAAACTAGTGTTGTAAAATGCCTATAAATACTCCCCATGACTCTCCATGAGGGGTGTGAGAAATTGGTGTAGATTATTCATTTACTCATATTGATAAAACACTTTTCTTTTACCTTTCTCTCTCTACTTTCTCTCTTTAGAACTATAATGTATTTCGATCAATCTAGACCTTCCGAAGGTGTTTCTTGATGTTTACAATAATTTTTTGAGTCAATTAGGTATTATCCGAGAGTTTCCTATGTTGGTTAGGACTAGGATATAATGTCGACCCTCTCATCTCTATAACTAGAAGTGAGAGGGCGTGAAGCTCATAGCACACATTCTTCATTGTTCTTTTCCTTTAACCAATTGAATAATAAAAAAACGTGAATCGTTCCATTAAAATTGTAGTATATTGATAATGTATGAATATTAGTGGCCCAAGCCCACTAATCACACGCTCGAATCAAACCCATCAACACTTGGTGGAAGCCCAGCTTAAATCCCAAGCCAAGCCTGGCCTTGGTAAAACCTCTCAGGCCCAACTGAGTAAGACAGTACTACTGCTCCCCAACTGTCACTAGCGGTTAAGATGTACCATCTGACACCGAATAGTGGGGAGGCACGACAAGCACCACTATGTACGAGCTAAAGGATGAATGACACCTCTCCTTGTCTGCTCTCGGATGATCAACACCTGGCTCTCTAGTTGCTGTTGATCAACCCCAAAGGGTTTATCTCTAAACCCTACAAGCCTCTCTATAAAAGTAGAGGAAAAATTACAGAAGCTGTGAACCATGCTTAAAAAATGTCAGGATGACGCCGTCTACAGTCTCAAATGCAATAAAGACTCATCAAATTAATCCCAAAGATAGCGAATAAACCCGAAGCATGATATTCCTACACTTCTCCATCAGAACATCAAGTACACACCTTTCCCCACTCATCTTACAACCCTGATTGAGATAAAAAAAAAAAAAAAAGTTACATATAGTCACCATCACAAAGGAAAATTTTGATCGAGACCTGGAAATAAAAGGCCTGAGAAAGAACCCTGGTAGCGCTGAATGTATTGGCGGGACTCAGTTACAAAGTCTAGAATCATATCAGTGCATGATCTAATATTAGACTGGAGCGGGCTGATACCGTAACAATAATAGTGGCCCAATCCCACTAATTAAACACTCTAAGAAAGCCCATTACCAAAGCCCATCAACACTTGATGGAATCCCGGTTTAAATCCCAGCCCATGCCTAGCCTGGTAAAACCTCTTAGGCTGGACTGAGTAAGACAGCCCTACTGCTCCCCAACCGTCACTAGCGGTTAAGATGTACCATCTTACAATGTATAGTAGGGACACACGACAAGCACCACTATGTTTGAGGCTAAGAACGAATGACACCTGTCCTCCTTGTCTAATCTTGGATGATCAACACCTCGCTCGGTAGTGGCCGTTGATTGATGAGACAAAAAGGGTACCGCTTTTAGGGGGTCATTAAAGCCCAAAGTCGAGATTATTTGATCAAATATTGACCTAAATTGTTCATTTTGTCATTTTAAGTACTTTTGAGGAGAAATCTGGAAAAGGAAGCATTTTGGACGTTTTTGGAGCAAAAAAGTGAAGAAAACGACAAAGTCTCCAATTCATGCTGAAAACAGTACCAGACGGCATCAAGATTTGCTTATGATGCCGTCACCCTTTGACAAAGAGGTGGATAATCAAGTTACACGTGACGCGCCAGAATGTTTTTGGAGGAATTACACGTGACGGCGTCACCAAGGCCGTCCCATACAAAATGCAAGAGACGGCCAAGAGGAAGTTTACACATGACGGCGTCAGAATTGGATCTAGGCAATACGATAATATTTATGGCGGCGAGTTGACGGCGTCAGAACTTACTCTTGACGCTGTCAGACTCAATACTCTATGTATAGTTTTTGATTTTTCATTCATTAGTTTGCAACTTTGAGAGGAGAAACCCTAGACGAATTTCACCTTATTTTTAAGGGTTTCAAACCCTTGTTTCATCCATGTTCTATTGAAGATAAGTTTTCCAATAATCATTCAATATGTCTATTGGTTGGTTGTTTGTTTATAATTGTTGTGGATGAATGATTTTCATGTTAGGCTTAAGAAAACTGCCAGACTTCCAATTGGTAACTTGCTTGAACGTCTTAAGAGGTAACTACTAATGAGGCCATGTTAGGAGCTAGTAGTCGCTCGACAAAGGAAGAGGTAGAAGCTTATAGAGTTAGGGAAGATCGAACACGGCCCTACGAATGGTATTAAGGAATATAACCCGTCATCCATGCAATTATAACAAACTAATCAACTAGTAAAAGATAGCTAGGGAGTAGTGAAATCTAATTAAACACATTTCTCTTATTATTGTTTTTCTCCATATTTACTTTTGTGTCATTTTATTTTATTTTATTTGCATTTGTAGTTATTTGGGTTAGTTGACTAGCAACTAATTCCGCCCATTCTTCCAAAACCCGAGATTTTTACTTGCTTTCCATAAAATATAAAAATACAAAAGAATCATCCCTCATCTCTAGACCTAGTTTAATTGAGTCTTGCCACTACACTATACTACATGACAAGGTAAAAAGTGTACTGCTTTTAGGGGGTCATTTAAGCCCGAATTCGTGATTATTTAATCAATTATTGCTCTAAATCATTCCTTTTGTCATTTTAGGTACTTTTGAGAAGAAATCTGGAAAAGGAAGCATTTTGGACGTTTTTAGAGCAATTAAGTGAAGAAAATGACAAAGTCTCAAAATCCTTGCTGGGAACAGTACCTGACGGCGTAAAGGCCATACAAGTGACGGCGTCAAGCTTGGAAAAAGAGGTGGATATAGAAAATACACATGACGGCCCAAAACAATTTCAAGGCAAAAATGCCTGACGGCGTCACCAAGGCCGTCAGGATCAATATACAAGTGACGGCCCAGAGCTTATTCTTAACATAACGGCGTCAAGATTGGATCTAGGCAATACGACCTTTAATTTGGCGGCGAGTTAACGGCGTCATAAGCTACTACGTGACGCCGTCAAGGTGTAAAATCTATATATAGTTTTCTAATTTTCATTCATTGTGTGGTGGAACTTTTGGAGAACTTTTTTGTGCAAACCCTAGATGAATTTTCTGTAACAACAAGGGTTTCAACCCTTGTTCCATCCATGTTCAATTAAAGATAAGTTTTCCAATAATCATACAATATGTCTATGTGTTGTTTGATTTTATCTTATGCTTGTCTTCTTTTTAACATGCTAGGCTAGGTTTTTCTTGTGTTTGCTTAGATGTAATGAAACCTAGATGTTGATTATTGGTTGATGGTTTGTTTATAATTGTTGTGGATGATTGAATTCGATGTTAGGCTTAAGAAAAATGGCAGACTTCCAATTGGTAACTTACTTGAACGTCTTAAGAAACATGATCGGAGGTGTACTACGATTTATTGGTTGTATTTAATGCGTAGGCAACTGCTAATGATACTACGTTAGGAGCTAGTAGTCGGCTCGACCTAGAATGAAGTAGAAGCCTATAGAGTTAGGAAATATCGTACATGGCCCTACGACTAGTATTAAGGAATATAACCCGTCATCCATGCAATTGTAACAAGCTAATCAACCGGTAAAAGATATCTAGTGAGTAGTGAAATCTAAGTAAACACATTTTTTCTTATTATGGTTTCCACCACAAATTAGTTTAAGTTCATTTTATTTTATTTTGATTGCATCTTTAGTTAATTGGGTTAGTTGGCTAGCAACTAATTCCGCCCACTCCTTCAAAACCGAGATTTTTATTTGCTTTTATAAAAATATAAAAATACAAAAAGAATCATCCCTCATCTTTAGACCTAGTTTAGTAGAATTTTAATCCTAGCGAACACTATTCATGAGTTGAACGATCAATCCCCCGGTACTTGTCACTATACTATACTACAACGATCAGGTACACTACTTGGCGGGGATTGCAAGCTTCTCAAGATCCCTTGAGAGGTAAAACCTTTTGTGAGGTCGCAATCCCGCACATCAAGTTTTTGGCACCACAGCCCGGGGGAATAGTTATTGTCTAGGTTACAATTTCTCTTTTATTAGGTCTACTTGCTAGATTCCTTTCTAGTAAGATTTTTATTTTATTTTTATAGGTTTCTTTAGTTTATCTTTTCTTTGTGTGTTTGTTCGTATAATTCTCATTAATTATTCCGTTGCCACTATGGAAAACACGAATCCACCCCTTTCACCTATTGAGGTTGCTTTGTTGCGTGAACAGATTGAGAATGAGATTAGGGAACTTAGAGAACTCAATAGATTTGTTGATATTGAGCTTGACTATGCGCTTGATGACTTAGCAATAGCTATGGACTTAGACAAAGAACTTGAATCCAATAACTTGGCAATTGTAGAAGATGTTAAGGAAGTAGAAGAGGAGGGTTTAGATGATGATTATTTCAATTTATATCCCACTAAGGAGGAAATTGCTTATTATAACAATCTCATTGATAACCCTAGGCCTCCTTTTGTTAAGATTGATCCTAAGATTAAAAGAGGTGACCCTAAGAATGTGAAGATACCATGTATGATTGGGTATAAATGCATTGATCAAGCCTACATTGATTTTGAATCCCCACTCAACATTATGTCTTCAAGTGTCTATAATGAGTTAGTAACAACAAGACTCGAACCTAGAAAAGATCCCAAATACCCCGGTGGAGTTTGTAACTTTGTCGGGAGAGTTAAAGGTATACATGTATTTGTTGGGAACTTTACCTACCTCGTGGACTTTATGGTTGTGGAAGACTTAGCCAATATTATAGATTGTCGCTTATCCCATGTGGTACTAGGTAAGTCATTTGTTGAGGAGTGCAAGTTAAAACACAATCGAATAGAGGGAACGGTCCAATTTTCCAATGGAACCGATTGGATCACATATAGAATGCCTAATAAAATGAAGGAGTTTCGTTATGTGCCTCAACTTGATATAGATAACATTAGTGCAATCGAGGTCATTAAAGAAGAAGATAAGAGTAAAGGAATGAATTTTGTTTGGGAAAAGAGGAGCCTTTACTATAAGAATTGTTTAGCCCTTGCACCTAAGTATAAAGTTGACAATGAAGTAGTTCAAAGGTTAAGAGAATCGATTGAAAAGTGGGAAAGGAAAAAGTAGCCCATAACCATGAGTCTAGCTACAAGACTCGGAAATAAAGAAAAGCGCTTCTTGGGAGGAAACCCAAGTTTTATTTGTGTTATTTGCTTTGTTTGTTTGATTTTATTTGTTTCCGTACGTGTTTTATTTTTATTGTTTGTGGATCATGATTTAAAATAAATTGTGAAAATGCTTTATTTTGTTTTTAACTTCGGCTTAATTACATATAAAGGTATTTTGCAAAATCTAAGTGTAAGGGGAGACCCAAATTTGTTTATAAGAACGAAATTGAGCATAAACCACAACAATATTAAATGAACATGTGTATTAGTAATTGTTTGAGTCAAATGCTTGTATCGAGTCATAATGATGTTTTGCAGGATTTTCCAGGAAGTAAGGCATAAGTTTTTCCAGAAATTTTCCGGAAACTTAACATGAGATTTTTGCAGGAACATTCTGACGGCATCAGGAGTTATAACCTAACGGCGTCAGGTACATAAATTTTGAAAAAATTTGCTAGTTTTGTTTATACCGGAGTCTTAAAGTTTTTGTTGATTCTTTAGTTTTATAAACTCCAGGAAATCTGCAACATTCATTCCACAAGCATTATATCTTAATTTGCTTTCTAGGATTTTTAGTATATATAGATTGCCTCTGATTTTATGCGAGGTTTGCCTTGATTGTTTTCTCAGGTTTAACAGGTTACATTGGACAAGAGGATGATTTATATTTCTGGAGGGAAGCTTTCAAAGTTCATTTTCTTGGAAGAAGATCTAACCTTGTTTACATACTATCCACACCGAACGAATCAGGGGAGTATTTGTTTTCATTCTTTTACCTTTATTACTTTTACATCCTTTTCATTGAACATTGGGGACAATGTTCAGCCTAAGTGTAAGGGGAGGGTAAATAATGATACCTTAGAGAATACAATAGCACTTGAGTTTGTTTATTTGATAGTAGGCGTGTAATAAAATGAGAAAAATACTTGTTAGGGCAATTTTAGCGCCAAATTTAAAATTTTTACAACATTTAGGAGTGAAGCTTTAGCCTTAATGAGCGTCTCATGGATAGGAGTTGTATGACTAGCACAAAAATCGTGCCACTCAGAAACATTTTCCACCCAAATATATGAGGTTCGCCTTTAGATTTGTTAGGAAAAGCATTCATTATTAGTGCTTATGAGTGTACCGGTAGTACTTAGATTCCAGAACTTGCGTTAGTGACGCATCCCGAGACCGCTAGTAAGACTACATTCGTGTAGTAGGATTTACTGCATGATAAGAGGCATTAGGATCACCCTTTTGTTAAACCCGTATCATAATTACTTGACAATTTAAGTCAATTACCTTGACTAGTAAAGTCAATTAATTTTTCCCACACCTTTGCGTTATACTCATTTTTAGTACACGATACCCCTAGTACACCTCTTGAAGCCTATCTTTTTCGTTTTTAACTTTAAGCATTTTACTTAAAGGAAGAATTTGTTAACAATCCACCCCAAATGTACACCCCAATCGCCTTAGCCTTCCTTGTATGCACTCATCTTTAGTGCATTATTGTTATTTATTTAAACCCTTAGTTAATTGTCTAATTGATTACATGGTTGCTAAGTCGAGTCATATCTTGTACATATTGTTTTGGGACGATTGGGACTCATGGGTAAAGTACTATTTTCATGGTGTAGTGGGGAAGAACATCATATATATATATGCGTTAATCTTAAAAAGTACTTCAAGTGTCTTGATTATCTTAATTCGTGTCATTAGAAAATTTGATTGTAAAGTATGTAAAAGTTCAAGTGTAAGGGGGACGTAAATCCCCTATGATGTATTATTTTGGATGGTAGGGTTAAGTGTATGCAAAAAAAAATAATAAAAAAAAAATAGAAAAAGGAAAAAAGAAAAAAAAAAAAAAAAAAAAAACATACGGACTACCATCCCATTGTACATGTCGAGTCGAGTAACGCCACATTGTACATGTAATTGACCAAGATGATCAACTCGCCACCAGTAAATATTGCCTTTATCCAACAAAACCGTGTTTATCATATCCCTACACCTCATGTTATAACCCTTTAAAAGACATCTTTGATAGTTTATCCTAGATGCTTACGCAAGTGGTGGAGGTTTGATCATTTCCCAAGCCTATGGTAATGTATTTGCTATGACAGGTAGTGAGAGATGTTTTCCATTTCGATATTGTGATATATACTTTATTACACCCGAGAGATGTGAGTATCTAAACACTATTTGTGAGGTGCTAGTGTA
The DNA here is from genome assembly GCA_030686995.1 of Artemisia argyi. Classification (NCBI taxonomy): domain Eukaryota; kingdom Viridiplantae; phylum Streptophyta; class Magnoliopsida; order Asterales; family Asteraceae; genus Artemisia; species Artemisia argyi. The sequence goes on from CM060682.1 coordinate 78,030,274, forward strand.
TAACCTCCGTGCTTGTTTTTGGTTTTAAGTGGAATGATTATTTGTTGTAATTACTTTTATATTAGTGTTAAATGACCCCTAGCTTGTATTTTGATTAGAATAAAAGCGCATTTGCTTGAGGACAAGCAAATCTCAAGTGTAAGGGTATTTGATAAGGCGAAAAGTGTACCGCTTTTAGGGGTCATTTAAGCCCGAATTCGTGATTATTTGATCAACTATTGCCCTAAATCGTTCCTTTTGTCATTTTAGGTACTTTTGAGAAGAAATCTGGAAAAGGAAACATTTTGGATATTTTTGGAGCTATTAAGTGAAGAAAATGACAAAGTCTCAAAATCCTTGTTGGGAACAGTACCTGACGGCGTCAAGGCCATACAAGTGACGACGTCAAGCTTGGCAAAAGAGGTGGATATGGAAAATACACATGACGGCCCAGAACAATTTTAAGGCAAAAATGCCTGACGGCGTCACCAAGGCCGTCAGGATCAATTTACAAGTGACGGCCCAGAGCTTATTTTCGACATGACGGCGTCAAGATTGGATCTAGGCAATACGACCTTTAATTTGGCGGCGAGTTGACGGCATCACAAGCTACTACGTGACGCCGTCAAGGTGTAAAATCTATATAAAGTTTTCTAATTTTCATTCATTGTGTGGTGGAACTTTTGTAGAACTTTTGTGTGCAAACCCTAGACGAATTTTCTTAAACAACAAGGGTTTCAACCCTTGTTCCATCTATGTTCAATTGAAGATAAGTTTTCCAATAATCATACAATATGTCTATGTGTTGTTTGATTTTATCTTATTCTTGTCTTCCTTTTAACATGCTAGGCTAGGTTTTCTTGTGTTTGCTTAGATGTAATGAAACCTAGATGTTGATTATTGGTTGATGGTTTGTTTATAATTGTTGTGGATGATTGAATTTGATGTTAGGCTTAAGAAAACTGGAATACTTGCAATTGGTAACTTGCTTGAACGTCTTAAGAAACATGATCGGAGGCGTACTACGATTTATTGGTTATATTTAATGCGTAGGCAACTGCTAGTGATACTACGTTAGGAGCTAGTACTCGGCTCGACCTAGAATGAAGTAGAAGCCTATAGAGTTAGGGAATATCGTACACGGCCCTACGACTAGTATTAAGGAATATAACCCGTCATCCATGAAATTGTAACAAGCTAATCAACCGGTAAAAGATATCTAGGGAGTAGTGAAATCTAAGTAAACACATTTTCTCTTATTATTGTTTCCACCACAAATTAGTTTAAATTCATTTTATTTTATTTTGATTGCATCTTTAGTTAATTGGGTTAGTTGGCTAGCAACTAATTCCGTCCACTCCTTCAAAACCGAGATTTTTATTTGCTTTTATAAAAATATAAAAATACAAAAAGAATCATCCCTCATCTTTAGACCTAGTTTAGTAGAATTTTAATCCTAGCGAACACTATTCCTGAGTTGAACAATCAATCCCCCGGTACTTGTCACTATACTATACTACAACGATCAGGTACACTGCCTGGCGGGGATTGCAAGCTTCTCAAGATCCCTTGAGAGGTAAACCTTTTGTGAGGGCGCAATCCCGCACATCACTACATCGGTCAGGTACACTGCCTGGTTGGAATTGCAAGCTTCTCAAGATCCCTTAAGAGGTAAAACCTTTTGCAAGGTTGCAAAACCACGCATCAAGGTTTTGGCACCGCAGCCCAGGGAATTGTTATTGTCTAGGTTGAAATTTATTTTTATTAGGTCTACTTGCTAGATTTCTTTCTAGTAAGTTTTTTATTTTTATTTTTATAGGTCTTCTTTAGTCTATCTTTCTCTTTGTTTTCTTTGTTCATAACCATTGCCATCCACCATCATGGAATGTGGTAATCTCTTTGACCCCATCAACCCACCACAACAAAACCATCCACAAAACCCACCACAACCAAACCAACCTCCTAGACACCGAACTTTAGGAGAGTACTCCCGTCCTAGCCACCAAGGCTATCGAAACACCATTGAGCTCACTCAAGGAGCCAATGTATCTCCCTTGCGATCCGACACCATCCGGTTGGTGCAAAGAGGATGTGCATTCCATGGACTTTGTTCCGAAGATCCTAATCAACATCTCAAGGATTTCCTCAAAATCGTAGATTCCATAGACCTTGATGTTGAAACTCGAGAGACGACCCGATTGCGTCTCTTCCAATTCTCTCTACGTGACCAAGCTAGTCAATGGCTTGAGCGTTTACCCGCGAGATCCATCACCTCTTGGGAAGATCTCACCACTCGTTTCCTTGCTCAATTCTTCCCACCGAGAAGGACTACCAAGCTTAGAAATGACATCTTGATGTTCCAACAACGTCAAGGTGAGACTCTTTATGAAGCATGGACTCGTTTCAAGGACTTACTCCAAAAAGTCCCTTATCATGGCATAGATCTTTGGCTTCAAGTCCAAATTTTCTATGACCATATCGATCTCTCCACAAGGCGAACCATTGACCAAGCGGCCGGTGGCAAGCTACGTGATCTAAGTGCGAAAGAATCATGGGAACTCATAGAAGATCTTACTCTCTATGACAACGAAAGTTGGAATGATCCCCGTGATTTAAACAAAACGGTCTAGGCAATATCTTTGCCTTCGAACAATTCAAGCACTCCCGACCGTAGGATCATGGAACTTGAAGACCAAGTCAAGTTTCTTATGAAATCCTACGAAGCTCCTAAACCTTCAAGCCAAGTGAAGAAAATCACTTCTTCATGCGAATTATGTAGTGGTCCCCACGACACTCGTGATTGCATGGAACTCCCCGACAAGCTTTTGGGGATTACGCATCCTCGCGTACCGATGGAACGGGAGACAAGTGGTACACTTTTAAACTCGAGCCAAACTCTTACGGTGATTCATACAACCCCTCTTGGAAAAATCACCCGAACCTTAGGTGGAAACAAAACCAAAACATGCCCCAAAACAATTCTTCCACTCCACCTAATCGTTATCAACCAAACGGTCCACCCTCTAACCGTACTTTCAACAACAATCCTTCCAAAAACTATGGTAGTACCAATAATCTTGAAGGATTGATGTCCAAATTTATGGCATCTCAAGAAGCTCGTACAGCTAACTTTGAATCCGAATTCAATCAATAACAAGCGGAGATGACCAATAAAATCGACAACTTGTTGAAAGCCCTCGACAACCAAGTGCTAACTACACCAAAGAAGGAAACTAGGGACACTAGTAGCGGAACCTAAATTAAGGACCCCTCATCATCTAAACATGTCCACATTGTCAACGTAGTCACTATTAAGCCAGTAGATAATAATAGGGAAGAAAGTGATATGGATGAGATTAAGGAAGTTGAGGATAAAAAGGAAGAGAAAGTTGAGGAAGTAGAAAATCTAGAGGAATACTTTGATAGGTTACCTACCAAGGAAGAACGGGAATACCATAAGGATCTATTCGATGACTCCGAGACACCATACGTCCTTGGTTCACCAATCATCAAAGCGGGTGATCCCTCTAACATCAATATACCATGCAACATTAGGCATGTGCATGTGTGGAAAGCCTACATAGATCTTAGATCTCCCATAAACATTATGACTAGGACCTATTACAATTGGGTAATGAAGAGGTAACTAGGACCTAGGATGATTCCCAACACAGGTTGGATGAGTAACTTTGTGGGAAGAGTGAATGGATTGCACGTCTTTGTAGGAAACTTCACTTACGTTACCGAATTTGTGATTGTAGAAGATATTCGTCCGGTAATAGATGGTTGCCTAAGTCAAGTAGTGTTCGGAAAGCCGTTTGTTGAGACCTCTAAGATGAATTATGACCCGTCTCTAGGGATAGTTAGGTTCAAGGATGAGAACGATGAGATAGCTTACCAAATGCCCTATAAGATTGAACAATTTCGTCTTTTATCAAATATCGAAAAGGAACACAAGCAAACGGTCTACTATAGGAATGATGAGGATAGACGTAGAGGAGTAGACTATGTTATGAATATAATATTTGGTTTTTACAAGGAATGCTTGCAACTAGGTCCGGAATACAAAACTAAAATCGAGGATGACCTAGGAAGCGTGACCAATGACGAGGTCACGTAATACCCTATGACCTTGAGTCTAGTTACAAGACTCGTAAATAAAGAAAAGCGCTTCTTGGGAGGCAACCCAAGTTTTATTTGCTTTATTGGTTTGATTGTTTGTTTATTTGATTTTATTTGTTTCTGTATGCGTGCTTTATTTTTATTATTTGTGGCTCATGTTTCAAAATAAATTGTGAAAATGCTTTACCTTGTTGTTTAACTTCGTCTTAACTTCATATAAAGGTATTTCACAAAAGATAAGTCTAAGGGAAATCTAAATTTGTTTCTAAGAACGAGATTGAACATGAACCACAACAATATTAAACGAACATGCATATTAGTATTTGTTTGAGTCAAATGCTTGTATCGAGTCATAATGATGTTTTGCAGGAATTCCAGGAATTAAGGTGTGAGTTTTTTCTAGAAATTTTATGGAAACTTAACATAAGATTTCTGTCAGGGTACTCTGACGGCGTCAGGATTATAACCTGACGGTGTCAGGTGTAACAATCTGAAAAATTTTACGAGTTTTGTTTTTCTACCGGAGTCTTAAAGTTTTTGTTAGTTCTTTAGTTTTATAAACTCCAGGAAATATGCAAACATTCATTCCACAAGCATTATATCCTTATATATATATAGATTGTCGCCGATTTTACGCGAGGTTTGCCATTATTGTTTTCTCAGGTTTAACAAGTTATATTGGACAAGAAAATGATTTATATTTCTGGAGGGAAGCTTTCAACGTTCATTTTCTTGGAGGAGGATCTAACCTTGTTATCACATTATCCACACCGAACGAATCAGGGGAGTATTTGTTTCATTCTTTTACCTTCATTACTTTTACATCCTTTTTATTGAACATTGGGGACAATGTTCAGCCTAAGTGTAAAGGGAGGGTAAATGATGATACCTTAGAGAATGCAATTGTACTTGAATTTGTTTGTTCAATAGTAGGTGTGTAATAAAACTAAAAGAAATACTTGTTACGGCAATTTAGCGCCAAATTTAAAATTTTTTACAATATTTAGGAATGAAGCTTTAGCCTTAATAAGTGTCTCATTGATAGGAGTTGTATGACTAGCACGAAAAACCGTACCACTCAAAATTTTCCACCCCAAATATGTGAGGTTCGCCCCTAGATTTGTTAGGAAAAGATGCTTATGAGTGTACCGGTAGTACTTAGATTCTAGAACTTGCGTTAGTGATGCATCCCGAGACCGCAACACAGCTTAAAACACATGATACACAGCTTAAAAACCGAACACAGTCATAACCTTTCACTATAGGTCTCGTGTGCAAACCGAAGACAAAACGAACACATAACGTGAAAGGTCTCGTGTACAAGATGGTAACATCAGATCTGTGACACAAACAAATGACGAGTCGCCTGAAAAAAATGTGATATACCATATCTGTGACGGGAGCATATAGGGTTTCTATGTCGTTCTACCCAAAATCCGATGGGATAAGGAAACCTCGCCTGAAAAACAAAGCCCTGTCCAGATAACGAATCCTCGCCGAACAACTTCTCTGTGGCGTTTTACCAAATATCATGTGGGGGTTCGATGGTTTTGACAGGTCGATTTTTTTTAATGACATGTATCCGTTCGAGACCTCACATATGAAACCCAAATCCGTTGGAGACACATATCTTGCTTGTTCTTTTTTTTTTTTTCGTTCGATTCAATGATGGGTTGTTGTGGAGAGATGTGGCGGTGGTAAAACCAAATCCGTTCTAGACATAGATTATGGTTGTTCTTATTTTGTTCGAATATGTTTTTTGTTATTAAGAGATACGATTTTGGTTATTGTTAAAATCACGCCAGAAATTGAAAGGATATATGTGAGGAGGAAATGATGGAAATGGGAGGGAGGAGAAGATGGTGGCTTGTAACTGAAAGCATAATGATGGTTATTTAAGTTTAGTGTAGTAGAGAAAAATACCTATAATACCATTTTTCTTATATTTTTAATTTTCAGTTTTTTTATTAATTAAATTTCACTTGATTGCCACTTGTCTTCCTCCTATTGGTGTTTGAATGGATCTTATTATTAGAACTTGAACATTGATCTTATTAGAACCCAATTCTATATATATATATATATATATATATATATATATATATATATATATATATATATATATATATATATATATAATAACCCTCTTTCAATCATTGACAAAGACACCAAAAAGATGCTTTCGACCAACCTACCAAGCACAATCATAATTTTGCTGCTTCTTGTTCCTATCCTCCAAATTTGTCTACCAGTCTTTTCGTTTTACATGTATATTATTATATGCTATACGATTAACCGTGTATAGCTACGAAATTTTATAACAACAAATCGTTATAATTGTGATATTTGGATTAAAATACGGATCAGGATTTGGAGCAAGAATAAGATGAAACTGTAAAATACGAAAATTAAAATTAATATAATTGGGTCAAACAAAAATCGCAATAAATAAAATATCACAATACTAACCTCATTTTGGTTTGAAACTTGTTCAACAATTGCATCAACATTCTTATATTTATAATTTTCAGTTGGAACATTGTTAAAGCAATTATTTCATTAAAACAACATAGTTTAAATTTTAATGTATTAAAGTAAACAAAAAATTCAAATTTAAGTTTTAAAATGATATTTGAGTATTGAACATTACTTATTTTTAACTTTTAAACAAAAACATTAATTTTTGCTTTATATATAAAAGAGAGATGTCACGCGTAGTATACTAGTATCCCTTCCTACTAATCGCTACATTTGTTTCAATGTTATTTTTATCATTTTTTTTCTTGCCATATTATCGTACATCTATAGCTTAATTAGCAAATATGTTTTATCATGATCGGATACTTATTATTGAGATAAAATTGATCAATATTGCTAACGATAATCAGTTTCGCTAATATCATGTAATCGTGCTAAGTTATAAATATTTAAGCTTATAACAACTTAGTTTAGAAAAAAAAAAAAAAAAAAAAAAAAAAAAAAAAAAAAAAAAAAAAAGCTGTGGTCATTTTTAGATAACCATAAACAAAATATAACATTATATCTTTTTAGCAACCAATTAATTTATTTTCATGCAAAATTCTTTTATTGAAAAGTAAGTGTGCTGGTCACCAAATAATCATAATCAAGATTCGTTGCATAGTTCTTTTGATTATTTCAAAGTCTTTCAATGAAGATTTCAATCCATCAGGGTTTGAATCTGGAGAAGGCAAGGTTTACTTCAATTTAAATGTCGTGCCTTCGGGCGGCTTAAGTTGAAGGTTTTCTCCCCATCGGGTTTCAAAATGAACATGGTTTTCCCTTAAAAAGAAAGTAACCGTAAAAAAAAAAAAAAAAAAAAAAAAAAAAAAAAAAAAAAAAAAGGCTAAAGAAAACCATCACAATCATTGTCAATCATTTGGTGTTGGTGTAACCTCTCTAATTTCATTTTTCGGGGGTTCATGCCATTGCTCTTTTTTTTACTTGTATCTTTTTATATCCGCCGTGTCTTTTTATTAAATATTTTAACTAAATGATTATCTAATAAAAGCAAAGATGGGAAAATTTGAAGATTGAATTGAACTGGCGTGACCTTTCATCTTACCTGAAGTTGACGCATCATAAGTGAAATTGTGAAAGACCAAGATGAACCATAAAAACACATGCACTTACATATTATCCTCTCTTCTCTTTTTATATATGAAGAGACAAAACATGTATATACCATCTAAAACACGACTACCAACACCAAAACCTTTTTCGTGCCTCTGTATTGGGTGAGTGTCGTCGTACTAGTAACTTTTAACAGACTACATTTAGTCCGGGCCGAGGAACCGTTATTGCCAACTGACCTTCTTGAACAATGAAATTTTGAAAAACAATATATATCTACACCATATTGCTATAATAAACGACAATATGTAAATGACATATCAAGCAACAATGTATAAACTCAAGGCTCGGTTGATATATTACGTCTAATTATTGGCTTCTAAAAAAATATTAGCTTCCCAAATTACGAGCTTATTAAAAATTCGGTAATTTCAAAGACTTATTTTTGTATTTATTGTTGGAAAATTTAGTGCATTTGAGGGATAAGTTCAAATCTGGTAATGGGTCAGGAGGTATGGAGTGTACACCCATATGGTACCTGAACACCCTGTTTCAGATAGTGGTTAAGTGTTATTCAGTGTATGATGAATTTCAGTGAGTTCACTCTTCAGTGAGTGACACTCTGGACTGAATGATATTCATCAGGTTGGTGAGTCTAGCTTTGTACTCTAAGAGTAATAAGCTAATGGATCTCATCAGGGAGTAATGTCATCAGAGAGTTCATGTCATCAGCAAGTGAACCTCTCAGTGACCATACTCAGGGAGCAACCCTTTCCGGGACTAGCTCATCAGTGAGTATAACGAACGCACTTGACTGAATTCAAACTTGGTTTGTAACTGATTTGACCTATTCAAGTGGCAGTTATGACTGCATTAAAGACCACGTTTAATTGGTCGTGTAACCACTCATTCCTATTATTATGGAGGCAAATTAAGTGGGATTAATGGGCCGTTAATCACTCTTAATTCCATTGACTAGGGTTGAGTTATCTTACCTATAAATAGGAAAGACAAATCATGCATGAAAAATATACAGAAAACTTATAACACTTGATTTGTGCCTAATTCAATAACAAAAATTTGGTCTTATCCCAAGTAGATATTCGTGATACCCAGACATTAGGATCGAATAGTTTACTTTGGTCTTATCCCAAGTAGAAAGTGTTAACACGATTCCAAGTGATATCCGGTAACCATTCATTTGGTACGTAGTTAGGCTATTGATTATCTTCACCCTGCTTTGGGCTCTTAACCTCCAACATTTATTTTATAGGATTGTCTAACAAGTATCTTTGGAGCATTGTTTTATACGTTTAAACAAGGAAACTTTGTGTTCATTAAATTAAAAATAACATTTCATTAAGGTAATTTTCCAGTTTGATTAATGTGTATTACATGCATTTCTAATCGAAAAGGAAAATTTATGTTCGTTTAATATATTCTAACCAGTGCCATGAGGGCATTCATTAAACAAACCTTATTTTGTTATACTAACATGGTACCGCCCACAAAAGAGCGGGTTTGAAGACGAATGTTGTTTAACAATTTGATTATAGGTATTCGCCGCCGAATGTTGTTTAACGAATGTTTCTCGAAGGCGAATTGAATTGAGTGTGAGTTTTGCTTTTTGAATGAGTAAGATTAAAACGTTATCAGAAAAACATGTTCTTGATGTTGCGTTGCTTATTAGAAGAACCAATAGAAAAAAAATCAAATAAATAACAAACTTGTAAGGCTCGTGTAAACAATCACAAAAGTTGTATATGTATTATATGTATTTGGTTGTACAATAAATGTTGTATATGTATATATATATATTTGGTTATGCAATAAATGAACAGAAGTTTATTGTAGTCTAGCGGTTGGAATATTTTATTTTCACTCGGAAGATTTGTGTTCGAATATGGCCCGTACATGTTTTTAATTCTTACACAATTCTACAATTAGCAAATATGTAATTTGAAATTTTAAGCTTTCTATAAATGGAATATTCTAAATGATTTATATAGCAGCATAGATTATATGCGCGAGTGATCAAATTAAATCAAGTAATCAACCATACAATCCTATCAAAATTATGCTCAACACATAAATCAGTGGATAAAGTGATAAACATGCCACATTTACATTTAAAATCCTCCATATCATTTTTCACCTACAACACCCCTATTTATTTACGTATTAAATTCCAAATCTTATGAACAATCCATAAAATACCATAAAAAGGGAATCACAAAATTTAATGAGACAAAGAAAGGACATGTCGTGTAATACCAAATTTAAACAGATGTGGGTCATACCAAAAAGATATTCAACACACCTACCTTTTTGTTTTTTTTCACCTTAATTTCCTTTTATAAGTACAGGTACTTCAGTTCTTCTTTCAACAACACACACTTTTTCAGTTTGCTTTGAAAGGTGAATCATTATTGAAGTTTGAAGCTTTATTATTTCTGGTAACTTACTTTCATCACTACCCATATCATAGTTTTCTGTTTTGTTTCTGATATCATTTCATAGACTGGAATTTTTTGTCAACGTTGACTTTTTAGTAGTTTGACTATGGTTTAGTTACATTTGTATGGTTTTTCAATGATTGTTTTTGGGGTTTCTATTGAGTGACTATGCAAGTAAAACAGTTTATGCTAAAATATTGGTTGACTTTTTGGTAAAAAAATCGTTTTGAACACATAAGTAACTTTCACTTATAATTTGGTCGTTTGATTAGCATGATTTCAGTTGCAAATTGTTTTAGTCGTTGTAAAGTTAAATGAAACTAAACTAAAAATCATCGGGATTTTCTAATTTCTGTCATGGTGGCACAAGCTTTAAGCCATTCAACAAAGTGAAATTACCGTATTTACATGTTAGTTGATATTACTATTGTCTAAAATTGACGATGTTTACCAAATTTATTATTGTTGTTTTAACGGAATAAATGTCTTTATTTAATGCTTGGCACAAGTTGGAAAAATCCAAAATCATCATATACTTTGTTTGATATATGTGATGAATGGACATATAAACTAAGGTATATTAATTAGGGCATCTACTATGGTGAAATTTTATAAAGCTTTATACATTTAATATTTCTTGCCACCTCAACAATTTATAAACCTTTTGAGTTGATAAACTTATTTCCCCTATGATATAAATATTTTAAAGCTTTATACTTGTTTCACATAACATATACATTAAATGTTCTAAGATTATAAAGAGGTCTAAGATTTAGGACCTTTTCATGCCATGTAATCATGAAATGAAAATCCACTATTGTTGAAACAAAACATGAACCTTTTCAAGTTTTATAAACCTATTCTTAAACCTCCCATAGTGGATGCTCTTAGTGCAGTGCAAGTGTATTAAATGTTGAAGATATGGTGATTTTGATGACCAAATCTAATGTTATCAATTATCTGCTGTGGTGGCCATGGGAAAATTAGTAATTTTATACAGAAACATCTCTACTGGAGCTAAACTTGTAATAAGCTACGAACATCCTATGATTAAAATTGTAGCAATCTATTTATACATTTTTTGGTTTTGCAGTATACACAAAGTTTAGCATCAAAAATGGGATCTGGTGACTGGTTGAAGAATATTATCAGTTTAAATAAAGCGAGGAAACAAAAAATATACAAAACTAAGGTATGCAATTTATGGTTTTACCTACTTCATTCATTCATTTTATTTATACGTTTCTAACCTACATAGCTGCAACACAAAATTTCAAACCTGACTTTGTGTTTAGTATCATTTTATTCATATCCTTTTAACCTCGGAACCAAAAAACCTTTAGTTTCAAGGTCCTTTTATGTTGGCTCATGTGTATATTTGTTTTTTTTACACTAACACTGCATAAAAATGGACTCAGAAATTTTAAGCTTCTTTCAATTTTTAACTGTATATTTTTCATTGGCTCTCGGCCATAATATATATTTTCAAACACTGCAATTTTTCAGGATTTGTCATTACCAGAAACAAATGGATATATTGTAAAACCCCGGTTTACAGAGAAACCAGCAAAGTTTGTTTTTAATGCAAATGAGCATCGTATGGCTGCTGGTCTGCTTAATGAAGATACGGCTGCAATAAGGATTCAAACTGCATTCAGGGCGTTTAAGGTATATGACATTGAATGATTATTGTTATAAATTTTACCAAATTAGCATAGTAAAAGTCTATAAAACCTTTTAGAGGGAATTCTGCCATGATGATGATAGGAATTTGGTCAATTTAGCGCTAATGTTCAAAGTTTTCTCTTTTTGTGAAGATACGGAATCCTACAATTTTCATATCCTGTATGTTTGGATGATTTGCGCTCATGTTTGACTTTTTTGTGTGATTTTTCAGGCAAGAAAATTCTTCTGCATTTCGAAACGAGTAGCAAAACTGCAGATGGTTATGAAAGGCGATTATGGCAAAAGGCAAACCTCAAATACGTTAACAAATCTTCAATCATGGAGCAAGATACAAACACAGATAAGAACCCGCAGGCTTGCTATGGTGGAAGAAAGCGGGATCAAGCAGAAGAAGCTTGAGAATCAACTGAAGCATGATGCTAAAGTCCGTGATCTAGAGGTAATTCAATTTCTGACTTACAATAAAGTCAAGTTTTTCACATGCTCAATAATTTGATCAGTAAGCATTTTGAAAAGGAGAACATTCAAAGTGTTTGTATTTTCAAAGAAGATTGAAAATTTAACTTTATTTGTTATTCTGAATCAATAAAGACTGTAAAAGTTTAATATAGTTATTAGTTAAACCTAGGTAGAATTGATTATACTCGGTTAATCAAGTCAAGATTTGAACTCTTTTACATTTTCAACTAGTTGTTCAGGCATACGAAGTACGGAGTAAAAGATTAGGGATACAGGTATCCTTAGTCGGATAATGTTTCAAGGTTTACCTAAGTATTGGTGAAAATTGATTGCAGGTGGAGTGGAGTGGCAGCTCTCATACAATGGTTGAGGCTCTTGCACGGATAAAACAAAGAGAAGAAGCATCTGTCAAGCGTGAACGAGCAATGGCATACGCCTTCTCTCATCAGGTAAACTCAAATCACATTTCCTAGCCGTTTACTATCCACTTTCTGCTAAGTAGTTATTAATTTGTTGGCTTTTCATAAATTTGCAGTGGAGGGCACATTCTAAATCTAATCTAGGCCCAAATGATTCTGCTCTTGCCACATCTAATTGGGGTTGGAGTTGGATGGAGAGATGGGTTGCAGCTCGACCATGGGAAACCCGAGCTCTAGTTGCATCAACTCCAAAGAAAGTCAACAGTCCACCAAACAAGAAATCACCATCAGCGAAAAAGTCAAAATCACTTCAAACTTCACCTACCAATAAGAAAACATTAAGTAACCGAAGGTTGTCGCATGGGTCAGCTGTTAGGCCCGAAGAAGTAAAAACAAAGCCGGAAAAGCAGTTAATAAAGTAACAATAATTGGTTGAGTTATGGTTCAAAAAAGTTAGGAAAAATGTTTGTAATTTGACATTCTTTTGGTGTGGTGTGATTTGGTTTGACAGAGCAGTGTTGTTGCAAGTTAATAGATAATGAGAGCACTCTCAAGGTTTTATGATTTACTTATGTATTTATTGAATAATTTGTAACTTATGGTGTAAATAAATGTAATAATGGCTTTTGCGTTGAAATTGAAGGTGCATTGTGTGTGTGGCTTTTGAGGAGTTGTAAAACTATTTGGGTGACCGCTCCATGCCAAACATACCGATGTTTCAACCGTTGACCCATTTTAAATGGGTGGGTTTAACAGGAAGGGTAACTAAACAAAATGGGTAAGTGATAATGTGGGTTATGATGTTATGGGGGTCAGGGGTGGGAAACAATTTATAACTGATCCATACAAGCTTACTACGTAAGTATTGTAAGACTTTAGTTACCCATAAGTGGTTCGTCATTATATCATTTTTAACGGCGATTTTATTAAGGAAGCTAGAAATTACAACGACACTAGGTAAGGATTTTTTAACCAATCCACCCAAATAAAAAACACTTTACTTCTATACCGACACCAATAAAAGGAATACAACACAACATCATCATAAATGTTCGCCTTAGAAGGAGACATCACGCCGAAGATTTTCTTGTTCCGAAACGTCCAAATGAACCACCACAAAGCATAACACATTCCTTCCAAAATGTTCTTATGTTTAGAAGAAATCCTTAAATTTAGAATCCAAGACGCCCAACCATCAAAAGAAGAAAACTCCATGACATTTACGTTCCACCAAATACAAATCTTTCGAATAATATCTTTCACGACACAACACTCAAAAAACAAATGAGCCGATGTTTCCACCGCCCCTTCACATAGAGGACAAGACAAAGAGGGAATATCCATACCTCTATTAGATAATCTCCAACGAGTTGGAAGATAATCCAATCTCACCTTCCAAGCTAGAATATTAACTTTAATGGGTACCTCCTTAATCCATTTAGTTTTAGAAGAAACTACCGGTAAAGTATTCTTATCGATAAAATTGCGAACCGAAGCAATGGAGAAATCCCCCGAACCCGTTAAATTCCAAGACCATCTATCTTCGGCTGAGTTAAGTAAGATTCCCTCTGATGCGTAGGGATTGCACCAGGCTTTACCTCTCAAGGGATCTTGAGAAGCTTACAACTCCCACCAGGCAGTGTACCTGATCGATGTAGTATAGTATAATGACAAGTACCGGGTGATTGATCGTTCAGCTAGGAATAGTGTCGCTAGGATTAGAAAACCTAAAGACTAGGTCTAGAGATGAGGGATGATTCTTTTTGTATTTTTTATATTTTTATAAAAGCAATTAAAAATCTCGGTTTTGAAGGAGTTGGGCGGAATTAGTTGCTAGTCAACTAACCCAATTACTAAGATGCAATAAAAAAAAATACTAAAAATGAAAATAAACTAAATTAAACTAGTGGTGTGAGCAATATATGGAAGAATTGTGTTTACTTAGGTTTCACTACTCCCTAGATATCTTTTACAGGTTAATTACTTGTTACAGTTGCGTGGATGACGGATTGTATTCCTTAATATCATTCATGGGGTGGCGTACTTACTCCTATGTCGAGCCGGCTAAGAAGCTCCTAACATGGGATCACTAGAATTTGCTCATGCATTAAATACAACCAATAAAACCTAGTACACATCGGTTCATGTTTCCTAAGACGTTCAAGCATGTTACACAATGGAGATCTGCCAGTTTTCTTAAGCCTATCATTGAAATCATTCATCCATTACAACTATAAACAAGTAATCAACATATAATTAACATCTAGGTTTCATTACATCTAAGCAACACATGAAAGATCTAGCCTAGCATGTTGAAATCAAGACAAGCATAAGATATATTCAAACAACACATAGACATATTGAATGAATTAAAAGAGGACTTATCTTAATTGAACATGAAAGGTTTCAAGGGGTAAAAACCCTTGAAAATACTGTAAAAACGACCTAGGGTTTATTAGGTTCGACCCTATTATTCTCCACACAAGTTCCTCTCTTAATGAATGAAAAATAGAAAAGTATATATAGATTCTGTAAGGTGACGGCGTCAAGAACAAATGTCTGACGCCGTCATCTCGCCGCCAAATAATTTCTCGGACTGCCTAGATCTGGGTTTGACGCCATCACGTGTATTCCTTATGCAGGCCGTCACAATATTAACTCTTAACGCCCTTCTCTTAACGCCTTCAAGTTTTCACTGGGTCGTCATGGATTTTACTCCTGACGCCGTCACAATTTTCTTCTTAACGCCGTCAGGTACTGTTCTCAGCATGGAAAATTAAGTCTTTGCCGTTTTCTTCACTTTTATGCTCCAAAAACGTCCAAAATGCTTCATTTTCCAGAATTCACTCCCAAAGTACCTAAAATCACAAAATGAACGATTTAGGGCAATATTTGATCAAATAAATTTAATTCCGGGCTTAAATGACCCCCTAAAAACGGTTCATTTTTCGCCTCATCATATACCCTTACACTTGAGATTTGCTTGTCCTCAAGCAAATGCGCTTTTATTCTAGTCAAAATACAAGTTAGGGGTCATTTAACACTAATATAAAAGTAATTACAACAAATAATCGTTCCACTAAAGACCAAAGACAAGCACGGAGGTCATACACTAGTACCTCACAAATAGTGTTTAGATACTCACATCTCTCGGGTGTAATAAAGTAATATCACATTATGGAAATGAAAAACATCTCTCACTACCTGTCATAGCAAAATAGATTACCATAGGCTTGGGAAAGGATCAAACCTCCACCACATGGCGTAAGCACCTAGGATAAACTATCAAAGAGATCTTTTAAAGGGTTGTAACGTTAGGTGTAGGGATATGGAATACACGGTTTTGTTGGATATAGGCAGTCTTTACTGGTGGCGAGTTAAAAATCTTGGTTAATTACATGTACAATATGGTGTTGCTAAGCCAAGACTAGACTCGACTTAAGCTAATAAATCAAAAATAACAAAAACATAAAATAAACATAGAATGAAACGGGATGGTAGTCCGTATGTTTTTTCTCTTTTCTTTTTCTATTTTTTTTTTTCTTTTTTCTCGATTTTTCGATTTTTTTTTTTTTTTTTTTTTTTTTTTTTTTTTTTTTTGCATACACTCTTACCCTACCATCCAAAATAATACATCATAGGGAATGAACATTCCCCTTACACTTGAATCTTTACATACTTTACATTTAATTAAACTAATGACTCGAATTAAGAAAATCAAAACACTTGCAGCACTTTTAAGATTATCGTACATATGGGGGTAATAAATGATGTTCTTCCCCATTACTCCATAAAATAAGTACTTACCCATGAGTCTCAATCGTCCCAAAACAATATGTACAAGGATATGACTCAACTTAGCAACCATGTAATCAATTAGATAATTAACTAAGGGTTTAAACATGAAACAATAATGCACTAAAGATGAGTGCATACACGGAAGGCTAAGGCGATTTGGTTGTACATTTAAGTGGGGTGTAACAAATTCTTCCTTTAAGTAAGATGCTTAAAGTTAGAAACGAAAAGATAGGCTCGGAGGGGTGTACTAGGGGTTTCGTGTACTAAAAATGAGTACAACGCTAAGGGTGTGGGAAAAATTAATTGACTTAACTAGCCAAGTAATATGACTTAAATGGTCAAGTAATTATGATACGGGTTTAACACAAGGGTGATCCTAATGCCTCTTAGCATGTAGTAAATCCTACTACACGAATTTAGTCTCACTAGCGGTCTCGGGATGCATCACTAACGCAAGTTCTAGAATCTAAATGCTACCGGTACACTCATAAGCACTAATAGTAAATGCTTTTCCTATCAAATCTAAAGGCGAACCTCACATATTTGGGTGGAAAATTTTTCTGAATAGTACGGTTTTGTGTTAGTCATACAATCTCCTATCCATGAGACGCTTGCTATGGCTAAAGTTTCACTCCTAAATGTTATAAAAAAATTTAAATTTGGCGCTAAAATTGCACTAACAAGTATTTCTCATAGTTTTATTACACATCTACTATCAAACAAACAAACTCAAGCGAAAGTGTATCTGTAAGGTATCATCATTTTACCCTCCCCTTACACTTAGGATGAACATTGTCCCCAATGTTCAAGTAAAGAATGTAAAAGTGAAATAAGTAAAAAGAATGAAATCAAATACTCCCCTGATTCGCTCGGTATGGATAATTAGGTGGCCAGGTTAGATCTTCCTCCAAGAAAATGAGCAATCAAAGCTTCCCTTTCAGAATATAAATCATCTTCTTGTCATACATAACCTGTAAAACCTGAGAAAACAGACAAGGCAACCTCGCATAAAATCGGCGGTAATCTACATATGCTAACAAATCCTAGAAAACAAAATAAGATATAATGCTTGTGGAATGATGTTTGCAGATTTCCTGTAGATTATAAAACTAATGATTCAACAAAAACTTTAAGACTCTGTTAGAAAAACAAAACTGGTAAAATTTCCAGAATTTTACACGTGATGCCGTCAAGAGTAAACTCGTGACACCGTCAGAAGTGATCTACAGAAATTCTTATGTTAAGTTTCCAGAAAATTTCTAGAAAAACTTCGTCCTACTTCCTGGAAAATCCTGCAAAACATCATTATGACTCGATACAAACATTTGACTCTAACAAATACGAATATACATGTTCACTTAATATTGTGGAGAATCATGATCGGTTTTATTTCTTAAAAACATATTTGGGGTTTCCCCTTACACTTATCTTTTGCGAAATACCTTTGGATGAAGTTAAGACTAAGCCAAACAACAAAATAAAGTATTTTCACTATTTTAGTTTGAAACATGATCTACCAACAATAAAAATAAAGCATGCATACGGAAGCAAATAACAAACAAACAAAATAAAAATCACACAAAGCATGGGTTGCCTCCCAAGAAGCGCTTTTCTTTATTTACGAGTCTTGTAGCTAGACTCAAGGTCATGGGTTACTACGTGACCTCATTGTTGGTTTCACTCTCTAGATCATCTCCTATACCAGTTTTGTATTCCGGACCTAGTTGCAAGCATTCTTTGTAGAAACCAAGCATCCTATTCATCACATACTCTACTCCTCTACGTCTATCCTCATCATTCCTATAATAAGCTGCTTGTTTGTGTTCCTTTTCTATATTTGACAAGAGGCGGTACTGCTCAATCTTATAGGGCATTTGGTAGGCAATCTCATCATTCTCCTCCTTGAACCTAACTATCCCTAAAGTCGGATCATAACGCATCTTAGTGGCCACAACAAATGGTTTTCCGAACACTACTTGGCTTAGGCAAGCATCTATCACTGGACGAATATCCTCTACTATCATAAAATCGATCTCATAAGTGAAATTTCCCACAATCACATGCAATCCTTTCACTCTTCCTACAAAATTACTTATCAAATTCTTATTGGGCATCATCCTATAACTAAGTTGTTTCTTCATTACCCAATTGTAATAAGTCCTAGTCATGATGTTTATAGGAGATCTAGGATCGATATAAGCTTTCCATATATGCATATGCCCGATGTTGCATGGTATGTTGATGTTAGAGGGGTCTCCCATTTTGATAAGGGGTGTGCCAAGGATATATGGTGTCTCGGGGCCATCGAATAAATCCTTATGATATTCTCGTTCTTCCTTGGTGGGCAACTTATCAAAGTACTCTTCTACGGTCTCTAATTCCTCTAACTCTTCTCCCTTAATTACCTCAACTTCCCTAATTTCATCCCTAGTCTCGGTTTCTACTTCAACTTCATCTTTGTCACTTTCTTCTATATTCTTATCTATTGGCTTAATGGTGACAACATTGACAAAGTGGACATGTTTGGATGACGAGGGGTCCTTAGTTAATTTGTGGTATAACCTTGAGGTTTCATCCTTAGCTTTATGATCTAGATGTCCAGCTGGTTGTTGGCTCTGGTTAGGTGTGGGAGTGGATATTGTGGTGATGGTATTTACAAAATGGGTTGGTTCTAGGGGGTTAACAGGATCTTTCACTTTTGGTGATAGATATTTAAATAGCTTACTAGGACTTTTTATTTTCACAGGAGAAGTTGGCTGATTCATGACGGTAACAGATTTGACCTCTTCAGCGTGAATTGGTTTATTAACGGCGTGCTCTTTAATAGCAGTTAACAGATTACAAATCTTGTTATTCATATCGGCTTGCTGTTGCCTAAACTTAGCCTCGAGCGTAGAGAGCTGTAATTCTTGAGATAGAATGAACTTTCGCAGGGCATCTTCACAGCTTTGCCTAGGAGTGCTCTGTGATGGAAAATGCTCGGACCATTCGAGTGGGGAGGAGTCGTTGAAGGATACGCTCCGCGTTTGGTACCCTCTGAAATTAGGTTTATCCTTCCATGCCTCATAGGTCTCGTCAAAGTTTCGAGGACCTCGACCAACGTGAGATGATGTGAATTCATTATAAGCGCGTTTTGGAAGCTCCATGCAGTTATGAGTTTCGTGAGGGCCATTACACATTTTACATGAAGAAGCGATTTTGTTCACTTGGCTTGAAGGCTTAGGAGCTTCGTAAGATTTCATGAGAAACTTGACTCGACCTTCAAGTTCCATGATCCTACGGTCGGGAGTGCTAGAATTGTTCGAAGGAAAAGATATTGCCATGACTGTTTTGTTCAAATCACGGGGATCATTCCAACTTTCGTTGTCATAGAGAGAAAGATCTTTTATGAGTTCCCATTATTGTTCCGCACTTAGATCACGTAGCTTACCACCGGCCGATTGGTCAATGGCTCGCCTTGTGGATAGATCGATATGGTCATAGAAGATTTGGACTTGGAGCCAAAGATCTATGCCATGATGATGCGTGGGAATCGCAACAGGCTTTACCTCTCGAGGGATCTCGAGAAGCTTACAACCCCCACCAGTCAGTGTACCTGATCGTTGTAGTATAGTATAGTGACAAGTACCGGGGGATTGATCGTTCAGCTTAGGAATAGTATCGCTAGGATTAGAAAGCCTAAATACTAGTTCTAAAGATGAGGGACGATTATTTTTGTATTTTTATATTTTTATGAAAGCAAGTAAAATCTCGGGGTTTGAAGGAGTTGGGCGGAATTAATTGCTAATCAACTAACCCAATACTAAGATGCAATCAAAATAAAATACTAAAAATGAAAATAAGCTAATTATACTAAAGTTGTGAGCAGTAATTGGAGAAAATGTGTTTAGTTAGATTTCATTACTCCCTAGACATCTTTTACACGTTAATTACTTGTTATAATTGCATGGATGACGGATCGTATTCCTTAATACCATTCATGGGGTGGCACACATAACTCCCCAATTCTATGAGCTCTTATCTCCTCCTACACCATGCCCAGCACAATTATAGGGATTGTAAACAGTGGCTCATGCATTAAATACAACCAATAAAGACCTAGTGCGCCTCGGTTCATGTTTCTTAAGACGTTCAAGCATGTTACCAAGTGGAGATCTGCCAGTTTTCTTAAGCCTAACATATAAATCATTCATCCAAAACAAGAATAAACAAGTAATCAACACATAATTAACATCTAGGTTTCATTAGATCTAAGCAAACACAAGATAGATCTAGCCTAGCATAATGGAATTGAGACAAGAACAAGATATAGACAACCAACACATAGACATATTGATTGAATTAAAGGAACACTTATCTCAATTACAATGCAAGGTATCAAGGGTTTGGAACCCTTGAAAAACCTATAAAAGTTGCACCAAAATCGTACTTAGGGTTTCTCCCAAAACTTCTCTTTTTTTTGTGTGAAAATTAGAAAACTATATATAGAAAAATGGGTTTGACGGCGTCAAGACAAACATTGTGACGCCGTCACCTCGCCGCCAAAACTCTTCTCGGACTGCCTTGATCTACATTTGACGCCGTCAAGACTTATACAATTCCAGGCCGTCATGACTCTTTTACTCTTGACGCCCTTCCTACGTAACGCCGTCAAATCTGTTCTGGGTCGTCATGGACTTCTGCTCTTGACGCCGTCAGAGAAATACTCTTGACGCCGTCACCTACTGTTCCCAGTATGGAAAATTAAGACTTTGGCGTTTTCTTTACTTTTATGCTCCAAAAACGTCTGAATTGCTTCCTTTTCCAGATTTCACTCCCAAAGTACCTAAAATCACAAAAGGAACGATTTAGGGCATTATTTGATCAAATAAATTCGGATTCGGGCTTAAATGACCCCCTAAAAACGGATCATTTTTCGCCTCATCATATACCCTTACACTTGAGATTTGCTTGTCCTCAAGGAAATACGCTTTTATTCTAGTCAAAATACAAGTGAGGGGTCATTTAACACTAACATAAAAGTAATTACAACAAATAATCGTTCCACTAAAGACCAATAGACAAGCACGGAGGTCATACACAAGCACCTCACAAATAGTGTTTAGATACTCACATCTCTCGGGTGTAATAAAGTGTAAATTACAATATGGAAACGGAAGATATCTCTCACTACCTGTCATAGCAAAATAGATTACCATAGGCTTGGGAAAGGATCAAACCTCCATCACATGGCGTAAGCACCTAGGATAAACTATCAAAGAGGTCTTTAAAAGGGTTGTAACGTTAGGTGTAGGGATATGAAATACACGGTTTTGTTGGATAAAGGAAGGTTTACTGGTGGCGAGTTAACAATCTTAGTCAATTACATGTACAATATGGCGTTGCTAAGCCAAGACTAGACTCGACTTAAGCTAATAAATGAAAAATAACAAAAACAAAAAATGAACATAGAATAAAAAGGGATGGTAGTCCGTATGTTTTTTCTCTTTTTCTATTTCTATTTTTTTTTTCTTTTTCTTGATTTTTCTATTTTTTTTTCGATTTTTTTTTTTTTTTTTTTTTTTTTTTTTTTTTTTTGCATACACTTTTACCCTACCATCCAAAATAATACATCATAGGGAATGAACATTCCCCTTACACTTGAATCTTTACATACTTTACATTTAACTAGACTAATGACTCGAATTAAGAAAATCAAAACACTTGGAGCACTTTTAAGATTAACGTACATATGGGGTAATAAATGATGTTCTTCCCCATTACTCCATAAATAAGTACTTTACCCATGAGTCCCAATCGTCCCAAAACAATATGTACAAGGATATGACTCGACTTAGCAACCATGTAATCAATTAGAAAGTTAACTTAGGGTTTAACAAATAACAATAATGCACTAAAAATGAGCGCATACACGGAAGGCTAAGGCGATTTGGTTGTACATTTAAGTGGGGTGTAACAAACTCTTCCTTTAAGTAAAATGCTTAAAGTTAGAAACGAAAAGATAGCCTCGGAGGGGTGTACTAGGGGTTTCGTGTACTAAAAATGAGTACAACGCTAACGGTGTGGGAAAAATTAGTTGACTTAACTAGCCAAGTAATATGACTTAAATGGTCAAGTAATTATGATACGGGTTTAACACAAGGGTAATCCTAATGCCACTTATCATGTAGTAAATCCTACTACACGAATGTAGTCTCACTAGTGGTCTCGGGATGCATCACTAACGCAAGTTCTAGAATCTAAATGCTATCGGTACACTCATAAGCACTAATAGTAAATGCTTGTCCTATCAAATCTAAAGGCGAACCTCACATATTTGGGTGGAAAATTTTTCTGAATATACGGTTATGTGCTAGTCATACAATCTCCTATCCTTGAGACGCTTGCTATGGCTAAAGTTTCACTCCTAAATGTTGTAAAAAAATTTAAATTTGGCGCTAAAATTGCACTAACAAGTATTTCTCATAGTTTTATTACACATCTACCATTAAACAAAACAAACTCAAGCGAAAGTGCATATGTAAGGTATCATCTTTTTACCCTCCCCTTACACTTAAGATGAACATTGTCCGCAATGTTCAAGTAAAGAATGTAAAAGTGAAAAAGTAAAGAGAATGAAATCAAATACTCCCCTGATTCGCTCGGTATGGATAATAAGGTGGCCAGGTTAAATCTTCCTCCAAGAAAACGAACAATCAAAGCTTCCCTTCCAGAATGTAAATCATCTTCTTGTCATACATAACCTGTAAAACCTGACAAAATAGACAAGACAACCTCGCGTAAAATCGGCGGCATTCTATATAAGTTACTAAATCCTAGAAAACAAGATAAGATATAATGCTTGTGGAATGAAGTTTGCAGATCTCCTGGAGATTATAAAACTTAATAATTCACAAAAACCATAAGACACCGTTAGAAAAACAAAACCGGTAAAATTTCCAGATTTTAACTCCTGACGCCGTCAAGAGTAAACCCTTGACGCCGTCAGAATTGACCTGCAGAAATCCTTATGTTAAGTTTCCGGAAAATTCTGGAAAAACTTGGTCCTACTTCCTGGAAAATCCTGCAAAACTTCATTATGACTCAATACAAGCATTTGACTCTAACAAATACGAATACACATGTTTATTTAATATTGTGGAGAATCATGATCGGTTTGTTTTTTAAAAACATATTTGGGGTTTCCCCTTACACTTATCTTTTGCAAAAATACTTTTAGGTGGAGTTAAGACTAGGCCAAAACAACAAAGTAAAGTATTTCCACTATTTAGTTTAGAAACATGATCAACCAACAATAAAAATTAAAACATGCATACGGAAGCAAATAACAAACAAACAAATAAAATCACACAAAACATGGGTTGCCTCCCAAGAAGCGCTTTTCTTTATTTACGAGTCTTGTAGCTAGACTCAAGGTCATGGGTTACTACGTGATCTCATCATTGGTTCCACTTTCTGATTGGAGATATTCCTTGTAGAAACCAATCACTTTTTTCTCAACCGCCCCCATAATCATTTGGGCAAATTCTTTATCGACTTTATACCTTGGTCCAAGAGCCAAACAATCTTTGTAATAAAGACTCCTCTTTTCCCATACATAATCCATGCCCTTTTTCTTATCCTCCTCATTAGTATCCTCAAAAGCACCAACGTTGTCCTTATCAAAACGAGATATAAATCGAAATTCTTTCATCCTATTAGGCATCCTATAAGTGATACTATCGGTGTTACTTGCAAATCGAATTGTTCCCTCTATCTCATCATATTCCAACTTAGACTCCTCAACAAATGGTTTGCCAAACACAACATTAGCCAATCGACAATCAATAACATTAGCAAGATCCTCCACAATCATAAAGTCGGTGATAAAAGTGAAATTACCAACAAAGACATGTAAACATTTAACTCTCCCGACAAAGTTACAAACTCCACCGGGGTATTTGGGATCCCTTCTAGGTTCAAGTCTTGTTTTCACTATATCATTATAAACAGTTGAAGACATAATGTTGATTGGAGATTTAAAGTCGATGTAAGCATTGCTAATGTGCCTATATCCAATCATACATGGTATCTTAGCATTCTTAGGATCGCCTCACTTGATCTTAGGTTCAATTACGGTGAAAGGAGATCGCGGGTTATCAATAAGATTATTATAATATGCAATCTCTTCCTTAGTGGGGTATAGATTAAAATAGTCATTAAGCTTCGGAACTATTTCCCCCTCTTCAAGTCCCTTAATAACATTCACAAAGTCATTAGGCCTTAGGTCCTCATTTGAATACAAGGCGGTCGCTAGGTCACTAAATGCATGTTCGAGCTCAACCTTGATCAAACTATTAAGCTCTCTAAGTTCCCTAATCTCACTCTCAATTTGTTCACGTAACAAAGCCACTTCTCTAGGGGAAAGGGGTGGATTCGCGTTTTCCATAATGGCCAACGGAATAGTTAATGAATTTGATTTACTAACAAAGGCACAAAGAAAATAGATAGACTAAAGAAACCTAAAAATAAAAATAAAATCTTACTAGAAAAGAATCTAGCAAGTAGACCTAATAAAAAGAAATTCTAACCTAGACAATAACTATTCCCCGGGCTGCGGCGCCAAAAACTTGATGTGCGGGAATCGCAACAGGCTTTACCTCTCGAGGGATCTCGAGAAGCTTACAACCCCCACCAGTCAGTGTACCTGATCGTTGTAGTATAGTATAGTGACAAGTATCGGGGGATTGATCGTTCAGCTTAGGAATAGTGTCGCTTGGATTAGAAAGCCTAAATACTAGTTCTAAAGGTGAGGGATGATTATTTTTGTATTTTTATATTTTTATGAAAGCAAGTAAATATCTCGGGTTTGAAGGATTTGGGCGGAATTAGTTGCTAATCAACTAACCCAATACTAAGATGCAATCAAAATAAAATACTAAAAATGAAAATAAGCTAAATTATACTAAAGTTGTGAGCAGTAATTGGAGAAAATGTGTTTACTTAGATTTCACTACTCCCTAGACATCTTTTACACGTTAATTACTTGTTATAATTGCATGGATGACGGATCGTATTCCTTAATACCATTCATGGGGTGGCACACATAACTCCCCAATTCTATGAGCTCTTATCTCCTCCTACACCATGCCCAGCACAACTATAGGGATTGTAAACAGTGACTCATGCATTAAATACAACCAATAAAGACCTAGTGCGCCTCGGTTCATGTTTCTTAAGACGTTCAAGCATGTTACCAAGTGGAGATCTGCCAGTTTTCTTAAGCCTAACATATAAATCACTCATCCAAAACAAGAATAAACAAGTAATCAACACATAATTAACATCTAGGTTTCATTAGATCTAAGCAAACACAAGATAGATCTAGCCTCGCATAATGGAATTGAGACAAAAACAAGATATAGACAACCAACACATAGACATATTGATTGAATTAAAGGAACACTTATCTCAATTACAATGCAAGGTATCAAGGGTTTGGAACCCTTGAAAAACCTGTAAAAGTTTCACCAAAATCGTACTTAGGATTTCTCCAAAACTTCTCTCTTTAATGTGTGAAAATTAGAAAACTATATATAGAAAAATAGGTTTGACGGCGTCAAGAATAAACTTGTGACGCCGTCACCTCGCCGCCAAAACTCTTCTTGAACTGCCTTGATCTACATTTGACGCCGTCAAGACCAAATCATTTCCAGGCCGTCATGACTCTTTTACTCTTGACGCCCTTCCTACGTGACGCCGTCAAATCTGTTCTGGGTCGTCATGGAATTCTGCTCTTGACGCCGTCAGAGAAATACTCTTGACGCCGTCACCTACTGTTCCCAGCATGGAAAATTAAGACTTTGGTGTTTTCTTCACTTTTATGCTCCAAAAACGTCCGAATTGCTTCCTTTTCCAGATTTCTCTCCCAAAGTACCTAAAATCACAAAAGGAACGATTTAGGGCAATATTTGATCAAATAAATTCGGATTCGGGCTTAAATGACCCTCTAAAAACGGATCATTTTTCGTCTCATCAGTAACAAATTCTTCCTTTAAGTAAGATGCTTAATGTTAGAAACGAAAAGATAGGCTCGGAGGGGTGTACTAGGGGTTTCGTGTACTAAAAATGAGTACAACGCTAAGGGTGTGGGAAAAATTAGTTGACTTAACTATCCAAGTAATTTGACTTAAATGGTCAAGTAATTATGATACGGGTTTAACACAAGGGTGATCCTAATGCCTCTTATCATGTAGTAAATCCTACTACACGAATGTAGTCTCACTAGCGGTCTCGGGATGCATCACTAACGCAAATTCTAGAATCTAAATGCTACCGGTACACTCATAAGCACTAATAATGAATGCTTTTCCTATCAAATCTAAAGGCGAACCTCACATATTTGGGTGGAAAATTTTTCTGAATATACGATTATGTGCTAGTCATACAATCTCCTATCCATGAGACGCTTGCTATGGCTAAAGTTTCACTCCTAAATGTTGTAAAAAATTTTAAATTTGGCGCTAAAATTACACTAACAAGTATTTCTCATAGTTTTATTACACATCTACCATTAAACAAAACAAACTCAAGCGAAAGTGCATATGTAAGGTATCATCTTTTTACCCTCCCCTTACACTTAAGATGAACATTGTCCGCAATGTTCAAGTAAAGAATGTAAAAGTGAAAAAGTAAAGAGAATGAAATCAAATACTCCCCTGATTCGCTCGGTATGGATAATAAGGTGGACAGGTTAAATCTTCCTCCAAGAAAATGAACAATCAAAGCTTCCCTTCCAGAATGTAAATCATCTTCTTGTCATACATAACCTGTAAAACCTGACAAAATAGACAAGACAACCTCGCGTAAAATCGGCGGCATTCTATATAAGTTACTAAATCCTAGAAAACAAGATAAGATATAATGCTTGTGGAATGAAGTTTGCAGATCTCCTGGAGATTATAAAACTTAATAATTCACAAAAACCATAAGACTCCGTTAGAAAAACAAAACCGGTAAAATTTCCAGATTTTAACTTCTGACGCCGTCAAGAGTAAACCCCTGACGCCGTCAGAATTGACCTGCAGAAATCCTTATGTTAAGTTTCTGGAAAATTTCTGGAAAAACTTGGTCCTACTTCCTGGAAAATCCTGCAAAACTTCATTATGACTCAATACAAGCATTTGACTCTAACAAATACGAATACACATGTTCATTTATTATTGTGGAGAATCATGATCGGTTTGTTTCTTAAAAACATATTTGGGGTTTCCCCTTACACTTATCTTTTGCAAAAATACCTTTAGGTGGAGTTGAGACTAAGCCAAAACAACAAAGTAAAGTATTTCCACTATTTAGTTTAGAAACATGATCAACCAACAATAAAAACTAAGCATGCATACGGAAACAAATAACAAACAAACAAATAAAATCACACAAAACACGGGTTGCCTCCCAAGAAGCGCTTTTCTTTATTTACGAGTCTTGTAGCTAGACTCAAGGTCATGGGTTACTACGTGATTTCATCATTGGTTCCACTCTCTAGGTCGTCTTCTAAACCAGTTTTGTATTCCGGACCTAGTTGCAAGCACTCTTTGTAGAAACCAAGCATCCTATTTCTCACATACTCTAATCCTCTACGTCTATCCTCCTCATTCCTATAATAAGCCGCTTGCTTGTGTTCCTTTTCGAAATTAGAGATAAGGCGGTATTGCTCAATCTTGTAGAGCATTTGATAAGCAACCTCATCATTCTCTTCCTTGAATCTAACTATCCCTAAAGTCGGATCATAACTCATCCTAGTGGCTTCAACAAATGGTTTCCCAAATATTATTTGGCTTAGGCAAGCATCTATCACCGGACGAGTGTCATCAACTATCATAAAATCGATCTCATAGGTGAGATTCCCTATAATTACATGCAATCCTTTCACTCTTCCCGCAAAATTACTTATCAGATTCTTATTAGACATCATCCTAAAATCAAGTTGCTTCTTCATCACCCAATTGTAGTAAGTCCTAGTCATGATGTTCACGGGGGATCTAGGGTCGATGTAAGCTTTCCATATATGCATGTGCCCGATATTGCATGGGATGTTAATGTTAGAGGGGTCTCCCATTTTGATAAGGGGGTCGCCAAAGATATATGTTCTCTCGGGACTATCGAATAAATCCTTATGGTATTCCCGTTCTTCCTTGGTTGGCAACTTATCAAAGTATTCTTCTATAGGTTCTACCTCCTCTAATTCCTCTCTACTATCAACCTCAACTTCCCTACGCTCATCCTTAATCTCGGCTTCTACTCTAACTTCATCCTTGTCACTCTCTTCTATCTCCTTATCTATTGGCTTAATAGTGACAACATTAACAAAGTGGACCTGTTTAGATGATGAGGGATCCTTAATTTGGTTTCCGTTATTGGTGTCCCTAGTGTCCTTCCTAGGTGTGACTAATGCTTGGTTGTTGAGGGCTTTCAACAAGTTGTCAATCTTGTTGGTCATCTCCGTTTGTTGTTGGTTGAATTCGGTTTCAAACCTAGCTATGCGAGCCTCTTTAGATGCCATAAACTTTGACATCAATCCTTCAAGATTGTTGGTACTACCATAGTTGTTAGAAGGATTGTTGTTGAAAGTACGGTTGGATGGTGGACCGGTTGGTTGGTAACGGTTAGGCGAATTGGAAGAATTGGGTTGATTTTGTTTCCACCTAAGGTTTGGGTGATTTTTCCATGAGGGGTTGTATGAATCACCGTATGTGTTTGGCTCGGGCTTGAAAGTGTACCACTTATCTCCCGCTTCGTCGGTACGCGTGGATGCGTAGTCCGCAAAAGCTGTTCCGGGGAGTTCCACACAATCACGAGTGTCGTGAGGACCACTACATAATTCGCATGAAGAAGTGATTTTGTTCACTTGGCTTGAAGGCTTAGGAGCTTCGTAAGATTTCATGAGAAACTTGACTTGGTCCTCAAGTTCCATGATCCTACGGTCGGGAGTGCTAGAATTGTTCGAAGGCAAAGATATTGCCTTGACCGTTTTGTTCAAGTCACGGGGATCATTCCAACTTTCGTTGTCATATAGAGCAAGATCTTCTATGAGTTCCCATGATTGTTCCGCACTTAGATCACGTAGCTTACCATCGGCCGATTGGTCAATGGCTCGCCTCGTGGAGATGTCGATATGGTCATAAAAAATTTGGACTTGGAGCCAAAGATCTATGCCATGATGAGGGACTTTTTGGAGTAAGTCCTTGAAACGAGTCCATGCTTCATAAAGAGATTCATTTTGACGTTGTTGGAACATCAAGATGTCATTTCTAAGCTTAGTAGTTCTCCCCGGTGGGAAAAATTGAGCAAGGAAACGAGTGGTGAGATCATCCCATGTGGTGATGGATTCCACGGGTAAACGCTCAAGCCATTGACTAGCTTGATCCCGTAGAGAGAATTGGAATAGGCGTAATCGGGTTGTCTCTCTAGTTGCAACATCTAGGTCTATGGAATCTCCGATTTTGAGGAAGTCCTTAAGATGTTGGTTTGGATCTTCGGAACGAAGTCCATGGAATGCACATCCGCTTTGCACCAACCGGATGGTGTCGGATCGCAAGGGGGTCACATTGGCTCCGGTGAGCTCAATGGTGTTTCGGTAGCCTTGGTGGCTAGGTCGGGAATACTCTCCTAAGGTTCGGGGCCTAAGGGGTTCTAATGGTGGGTTTTGTTGTGGTGGGATGACGGGTTCAAAGATGTTCCCGTTGTCCATGATGTCGAGTGGTTACGAACAAAGGCACAAAGAAATGAGATAGACTAAAGAAACCTAAAAAATAAAAATAAAATCTTACTAGAAAGGAATCTAGCAAGTAGACCTAATAAAAAGAAATTCTAACCTAGACGATAACTATTCCCCGGGCTGCGGCGCCAAAAACTTGATGCGTGGGAATCACAACAGGCTTTACCTCTCGAGGGATCTCGAGAAGCTTACAACCCCCACCAGGCAGTGTACCTGATCGTTGTAGTATAGTATAGTGACAAGTACCGGGGGATTGATCGTTCAGCTTAGGAATAGTGTCGCTAGGATTAGAAAGCCTAAATACTAGTTCTAAAGATGAGGGATGATTATTTTTGTATTTTTATATTTTTATGAAAGCAAGTAAAATCTCGGGGTTTGAAGGAGTTGGGCGGAATTAGTTGCTAATCAACTAACCCAATACTAAGATGCAATCAAAATAAAATACTAAAAATGAAAATAAGCTAATTATACTAAAGTTGTGAGCAGTAATTGGAGAAAATGTGTTTACTTAGATTTCATTACTCCCTAGACATCTTTTACACGTTAATTACTTGTTATAATTGCATGGATGACGGATCGTATTCCTTAATACCATTCATGGGGTGGCATACATAACTCCCCAATTCTATGAGCTCTTATCACCTCCTACACCATGCCCAGCACAACTATAGGGATTGTAAACAGTGGCTCATGCATTAAATACAACCAATAAAGACCTAGTGCGCCTCGGTTCATGTTTCTTAAGACGTTCAAGCATGTAACCAAGTGGAGATCTGCCAGTTTTCTTAAGCCTAACATATAAATCATTCATCCAAAACAAGAATAAACAAGTAATCAACAAATAATTAACATCTAGGTTTCATTAGATCTAAGCAAACACAAGATAGATCTAGCCTAGCATACTGGAATTGAGACAAGAACAAGATATAGACAACCAACACATAGACATATTGATTGAATTAAAGGAACACTTATCTCAATTACAATGCAAGGTATCAAGGGTTTGGAACCCTTGAAAAACCTGTAAAAGTTGCACCAAAATCGTACTTAGGGTTTCTCCCAAAACTTCTCTTTTTTTTTGTGTGAAAATTAGAAAACTATATATAGAAAAATGAGTTTGACAGCGTCAAGACAAACATTGTGACGCCGTCACCTCGCCGCCAAAACTCTTCTTGGACTGCCTTGATCTACATTTGACGCCGTCAAGACTTATACAATTCCAGGCCGTCATGACTCTTTTACTCTTGACGCCCTTCCTACGTGACGCCGTAAAATCTGTTCTGGGTTGTCATGGACTTCTGCTCTTGACGCTGTCTGAGAAATACTCTTGACGCCGTCACCTACTGTTCCCAGCATGGAAAATTAAGACTTTGGCGTTTTCTTCACTTTTATGCTCCAAAAACGTCCGAATTGCTTCCTTTTCCAGATTTCACTCCCAAAGTACCTAAAATCACAAAAGGAACGATTTAGGGCATTATTTGATCAAATAAATTCGGATTCGGGCTTAAATGACCCCCTAAAAACGGATCATTTTTCGCCTCATCACATGATGAGGGACTTTTTGGAGTAAGTCCTTGAAACGAGTCCATGCTTCATATAGAGTTTCATTTTGACGTTGTTGGAACATCAAGATGTCATTTCTAAGCTTGGTAGTTCTCCCCGGTGGGAAAAATTGAGCAAGGAAACGAGTGGTGAGATCATCCCATGAGGTGATGGATCCCGCGGGTAAACGCTCAAGCCATTGACTAGCTTGATCACGTAGAGAGAATTGGAATAGGCATAATCGGGTCGACTCTCTAGTTGTAACATCAAGGTCTATAGAATCTACGATTTTAAGGAAGTCCTTGACATGTTGATTTGGATCTTCGGAACGAAGTCCATGGAATGCACATCCGCTTTGCACCAACCGGATGGTGTCGGATCGCAAGGGAGACACATTGGCTCCGGTGAGCTCAATGGTGTTTCGATAGCCTTGGTGGCTAGGTCGGGAATACTCTCCTAGGGTTCGGGGCCTAAGAGGTTGGTTAGCTAGTGGTGGGTTTTGTGGGTGGTCTTGTTGTGGTGGGATGATGAGTTCAAAGATGTTACCATCGTCCATGATGTCGGATGGCGAAGAGTTACGAACAAAAACACGAAGAAATAAGATAGACTAAAGAAAACCTAAAAATAAAAATAAAATCCTACTAGAAAGGAATCTAGCAAGTAGACCTAATAAAAAGAAATTATAACCTAGACAATAACTATTCCCCGGGCTGCGGCGCCAAAAACTTGATGCGTAGGGATTGCACCAGGCTTTACCTCTCAAGGGATCTTGAGAAGCTTACAACCCCCACCAGGCAGTGTACCTGCTCGATGTAGTATAGTATAATGACAAGTACTGGGGGATTGATCGTTCAGCTAGGAATAGTGTCGCTAGGATTAGAAAACCTAAAAACTAGGTCTAGAGATGAGGGATGATTCTTTTTGTATTTTTTATATTTTTATAATTGCTAGTCAACTAACCCAATTACTAAGATGCAATCAAAATAAAATACTAAAAATGAAAATAAACTAAATTAAACTAGTGGTGTGAGCAATATATGGAAGAATTGTGTTTACTTAGGTTTCACTACTCCCTAGGTATCTTTTACAGGTTAATTACTTGTTACAGTTGCGTGGATGACGGATTGTATTCCTTAATATCATTCATGGGGTGGCGTACTTACTTCCCCAATCCTATAAGCGCCTACTTCACTCCTATGTCGAGCCGACTAAGAAGCTCCTAACATGGGATCACTAGAATTTGCTCATGCATTAAATACAAGCAATAAAACCTAGTACACATCGGTTTATGTTTCCTAAGAAGTTCAAGCATCTTACACAATGGAGATCTGCCAGTTTTCTTAAGCCTAACATTGAAATCATTCATCCATTACAACTATAAACAAGTAATCAACATATAATTAACATCTAGGTTTCATTACATCTAAGCAAACACATGAAAGATCTAGCCTAGCATGTTGAAATCAAGACAAGCATAAGATATATTCAAACAACACATAGACATATTGAATGAATTAAAAGAGGACTTATCTTAATTGAACATGAAAGGTTTCAAGGGGTAAAAACCCTTGAAAATACTGTAAAAAAATGACATAGGGTTTATTAGGTTCGACCCTATTATTCTCCACACAAGTTCCTCTCTTAATGAATGAAAAATAGAAAAGTATATATAGATTCTGTAAGGTGAGGGCATCAAGAACAAATGTCTGACTCCGTCAGCTCGCCGCCAAATAATTTCTTGGACTGCCTAGATCTGGGTTTGACGTCGTCACGTGTATTCCTTATGCAGGCCGTCACAATATTAACTCTTGACTCCCTTCTCTTGACGCCTTCAGGTTTTCACTGGGTCGTCATGGATTTTACTCTTGACGCCGTCACAATTTTCTTCTTGACGCCGTCAGGTACTGTTCTCAGCATGAAAAATTAAGTCTTTGCCGTTTTCTTCACTTTTATGCTCCAAAAACGTCCAAAATGCTTCCTTTTCCAGAATTCACTCCCAAAGTACCTAAAATCACAAAAGGAACGATTTAGGGCAATATTTGATCAAATAAATTCAATTCTGGGCTTAAATGACCCCCTAAAAACGGTTCATTTTTCGCCTCATCACCCTCCAAGCTTTTTAACAACTCCAGCCATTGCTCTTTCTCTACACCATCGCGAGGGAGACGCCGAAAAGAAGAACGAAATTCGACCTGCCTAAATTTTGACGCAACAGAAATAGATTTATCCAACTCCAATGCATACATGCGAGGATAAGTTTCCATCAGCTTCAAGTCCCCCTCCAACGATCTTGCCAAAAAAGAGTCTGCTCCCCATTGCCAATCTTTTTTTTCAGAAATCCGAATAAATCTATACCTTGAGTCGATAAGTTTTCCATTTCCTTGATAATGTTACACCAAATAGAACCGTGACCGAAAGTTTTCCCACTACCGATTCTACCACTTCTCCCATGAATCGCACTAATAACTCTAACCCATAGCGATTCCTTTTGCGTAAAAAACCGCCATACCCATTTGAATAACAAAGCTCTATTAAGCGCGAACAAACTAGAAACTCCAAGGCCGCCTTTATCTTTAGACGTCAAAACATTGTTCCATCTAACCCATATCGACTTCTTACTATTGAGATCAATCCTATTAAAGAAATGACAACGAATGGATTCCATACGTTTTAGAATAGCCCTAGGAACCTTGAATATAGACATATTATAAATCGGCATCGACCCTAACACCACCTTAAGAAGCGTTAAACGACCTCCAATCGATAAAGTTTTCATCTTCCATTTCGAAAGATGATTCACCATTTTATCCACAACCTCATTCCAAGGTTGAATCCTAGACATATTGCCCCCTACTTTCGAGCCTAAATAAGAAAAAGGAGTTTTGAGCACACCACAACCAATCCTATTAACGGCCTCCTCCACCTTATTATTCGAAACCCAATACCCATTAGATTACTTTTACTTAGATTTATGCCAAGACGCGAAGCATGATGAAAGCACTTCAAGATATACATTAAAGTGTCAATGTTCTTATTACTCCATTGACCCATGAAAATCGCATCATCCGCATAAAACATATGAGATAATTGCATAGAACCATTTAACACAATACCGTGAAACATATTCGCGTCCAGCACTCTTTGGAAAGACAAGTGAAGACTTTCCATGACAAGGATGAATAAAAAAGGAGAGAGCAGATCACCTTGTTTCAAACCCTTGTAAAATTGAAATTCCTCCGTAGGGCTACCATTAACTAACACCGAACCCCGAGATGATCGAAGACATTCTTGAATCCAACCACACCATCTTGCTCCAAAATCGAATCTCCTCAACACATCATCTAAAAAATCCCAACGAACGGAGTCATACGCTTTCTCAAAATCTATCTTGAAAATAAAGGATTGCTTTTTCTTCACTTTACACCATTGTAAGACCTCATTGAGAATAAAAGGACCATCAAGAATTTGTCTATCCGCCACAAAAGCCATTTGAACCTCACTAACAATATCGCTCAACACCATCACAATACGATTAGCCAATATTTTTGCAATGATTTTATATAAACACCCAATAAGACTTATAGGTCTAAAATCCTTTACCATTTTAGTGTCCGGAACTTTTGGAATTAAGGCAATAAAAGAAGCATTAAAACCTTTAGGAAAAATCCCGGATATAAAGAAGTACTTAACTGCCGCCACTACCTCTTTTTCGACTATAAGCCAATAATGTCTAAAGAAGTACTTAACTGCCGCCACTACCTCATATTTTATGTCTTTAGTATTGTTTTTAAACTTTATTTTATTCATATGTAACATGACTATTATCTATTC
This sequence comes from Artemisia argyi, assembly GCA_030686995.1. Classification (NCBI taxonomy): domain Eukaryota; kingdom Viridiplantae; phylum Streptophyta; class Magnoliopsida; order Asterales; family Asteraceae; genus Artemisia; species Artemisia argyi. The sequence continues at coordinate 78,065,913 of CM060682.1, forward strand.
ATATATCTAACATATCATTTATTGATATCACAGACACAAATCAATCGATTATATAAACATATATATTATTTTTTTTAAATAATAACAAAACTACTAGTTCATAGTTTTCAATTTAATCTCGTAAATTTAACAGATCATAAACTAGCACTATAAGGGGGTGGCAATGATGCCTAACCATGCCTCAAACTAATTTGTCATTAGCCAATAAAATGAATCCAACACATTCCATGCCTCATGATGCCTAACCATTTATTTTTATTGGCAATGATGCCTAACCATGCCTCAACCATTTATTTAATGTGGAACGGTCATAAACATTTAATGGATTGCTCTCACCGAATAGGTAAATGATGAGTGTGTAAATACTCATCATTTTTACCGTATTTTAACTGCCAAAACACGTGAAAACACTCAAGAATGCATCAAAATAATGAAAATATCCCAAAGTCATGTTTTAAATGCAAATTGATTGAAAACAAATGAAAAACGAACAAAACGATGCATAACTGGTAGTCTTAGTCCCTCAACTTTCACAACTTGTCAAAATCAGTCCCTAGTCTTGTAATTTGTAAGAAAAGTCATCAAAGGTCCTTGAAAAATAAAAAAGTTGTCAAAATTGGTACTTTGATGAAAAGTTTCAAAAATTGTCAAGTTAAGTCCCTGAGCTTTGCAAATGTGTCAAAAATGACCCCTGGGATTAAAATCTTTTGGAAATTAACAATTATGGTCCTTGTACTAATAAACTTTGGCAGGAATGATTCTTTGGTGAAAAGTTTGAGATTTTACAAGATTGGTCCTTGCAGTTTCAGAAGTGGCAAAACTAGTCCCCGGGAATTTCATTTTTGGGAGATTATTCAACAAAGGGTCTTTGGATTATGGATATGTGGAAAATTTTGGTCCTTATGGTTATTTTGGAACATTGACAACCCCTCCAAATTCAAAATTACATTATTGGTCCCTAAGCTTAAATAATATTACAAACCAATTGGACCCTAGTTGTAATTTGAATACCCAATCCAAAACACCCCCACCTTATACCCCATGATCCACTACACACCCAAGCCCAATTCCCCCCAAGCCCAACACCACCCCGTTATTAATAACCCTGGTCAAAAAGTCAAGCTCAGTCAAAACCAGGATCAAACTCAACCCTTTTCTTCTTCCCTCCCCATTTTACCCAGCAGTACACCACCATCACCACACTCCACCTCTGCAAACCCTCCCCTACCACCTCAAAAGCACCCCAGCTCCATCTCCCAATCCCACTACCTTCTCCAAATCCATACCTAACCCCCAATACACCCTGGCAATCCCAAACTCTCCATATAATAACTTTGGCGCCAAAATTGGATAGAGGGCTAGGATTACTTTTAGAGAAATTGGATGGTGGGGATTAATTCGCAAGTCCACAAGGGTCATTTTAGGGCTGATGTGTTTCAGAAAACAAGCACAAGGATGAAGTTCTACCTACCTCTTAGTTTTAGTATAAATAGGACATCATTGTAGCCTTCAAAGGCACCTCTTTCTCTTGTATCTTTCTGTTTTCAAGTTAGTTTACTTCTGTAATTTCAATTCTCAAGTTTAATTAAAGTTTTATTTAAGTTTATGCCAATTCGTATTTTTACTCAAAATTTAAGTTTCTTGTTCTTCATTTAAATACTGGTTATTTGGCTTCAAAATCTCATTGAAGTGTTGTTTAAGTTTATTGGAACCACAGAAAAACAAAAAAAAAATCCAGAAAAGAAAAGAGAAAAGAAAAATACTAAGAAAATTCAAAAACAAAAAAAAAATATAAAGAAGAGAGTTTGAAGCAGTGAAAGGAATGGTTGTGGATGCTGGTTTAGAATCCCATGGGGGATGTTAGGATATGATTTGGTCTCTTGTTCTCAGTTTACTACTGGCTTGGATGCCAAGTAAGACTTTGATCTCTCATTTTGTCACAAATTATATTATTTGATAATTGTTGGTGTTTGTTGTTTATTTCTGCTTAATTAGGTTTAAATTAGTTAAATATAAGTTAGTTAATCAAATTTTAGTGTTAGTTTGTTCACTACCTTTGAAAGTCCACAAAAACAGTAGATATTAGGGGGGTTTGGATTAAAGTGTACTGAGAGTTGTGGCTTGTTTTTGTTATTGTTTTCAGTTGGTATAGGTCACAACAAGGGTCACTAGCATAGTTAAGTCATAAAATCAAAGTGTCATTTGGATAAAAGTCAAAAATTAGTTTTGATTTCTCATATTTCCTTATCTGTTTGAATGTAAAGTTGCACACCCATGTATTTGAGTTTAAAAGTATCTTAGATAACTTAATTTAGCCCTATTATAACTTAGTGTACCATTTTCAGTTAACTAGACAGGATCAAACATTACCAAAGTCAACATTCCTAGTTTATTTCAAAAAGTCAAATTTCATATTGTTCTAAAAATCCAAAATTTCCAAGAATTGTTATGAATTTTGTGTTTAGTTTTAAGCTTTGAAATTTCTTGGGTATACTGTACCACAGCTGAACTTTGAAATCCCATTGGTGTTTTATTTTTGTGATTTTTCCTGTGGGTCCCACACCCCTCCAAACAGACCTGCAGGGAAAGCCCTTCCCCTGCACCCAGTTTTTGCAAAAATTAGATTAGGCATAGATTTCTCATTAGTGGAAGTTAGGCCTTGATTCTTGTTGTTTTGGAGAGCCCCCTAGGTTGAATTTTTAGATTTCCCTTTAGGTTAGAGTAGTTTGCTTATCTACTGCTTATTATTAAGCACTCTTAAGGCCTTATTGAAGCTGCATATTCAGTAAATATTGAGTGTGTTTGATTTTGTTGATTCATTGTCATTTGTTGTTATTCTTGCCTTAGTTGTTGTTTAGAGTTGTTATAATTGCTGTTTATTAGCTCAACCAAGCTTGTGAGAGCTTATTTGCTTATTTTGCTCATTGTTGTTGCTGCTACTATCTGCTACTGTTCCTGTTGTTGTTCTTGTTAAAAATTGTTGTTCTTGTTGATTGGATATCCTTGTATGTTGTTGTTTTTGATCTTATTGTTGTTCATAGGTGTTGTTGTTGTTGTTTGTTTGATTGTTTAAGTTTATTTAAACATAGGAATTTGTTGGCAGTCAAATAAGAGAAAACAAAAAAAGAAAACAAAGAAAACTTTGAAATGCTCATGTCGAATCTGTTTTGAAATTGATAATCATCCCACAAGTTGTTGTTGTTATCTGTTTTCAAAAAAGAAGGGAAAAGAAGTTAGTAGGCCGTGTTTGTGTTAGAAGCAGTAAAACAAGAGAAAAAACAAAAATAACAAAAAAAAAATTAATATTTGGAGTTTTTTGCAAAAAATGGGTTTCGAACCCCTGACCTCTAGCCACACGTAAAACACTCCCTCCCAACTGCTCTGGGGCACCAGTTCCACCAATCTTTACATAGCCACCCCTTTTATGCCCATTTTGATCCCTTTTGCTTATTTTTCATAATATGCTTATTCTGGCTTATTTATAAGCAGTTTTGCAAGTTTGTAATTTTTCTTATAACACTTTTAGTATAACTAAATTTCCAAAAGTGGTTTCAGATTTTTAGAGTCATTAAATTAATTATTAGGATTTAATTTGTAATTTATAGTATTTAATTCGTAATAAATAGGATTTTTGTTAAAAAAAATTAATTTTCTTTTTTCTAAAATTTTCTTTTGTCATTTAGTGCGTAAGAAAATTAATTGGAAACCCGTAGGACCTTTGTAGCTCAAATTTCACGTTTTATTTTGTACGTTGACGTTTATTTTTAATAAACGTCGCGTTTTTAATTTAGATTACGTTTTAGGATTCCCCGTTTTCTCTAATATGTTTCCCGTAGTTTTTAGGTCATTTTAAATAGTTCTTAGCATTCCTTAGTGTAATTTCCCATTTAGGTTACGTTTATCCCGTTTTCGTTCGTTAATTCGTAATTTTCGTTAATTTAACGTATCACAAAATCAAACAATCTTTCACAACCAAACATACAAGGTTGTAATCTCGATCTTTTCACGAAACTTTCCATTCACACCTCGTTGGGGTACGACCCGGGAAATCACTTCCCGGTCTCACAATTTTAATATCATTTTCACTAGTTTTGCGAGGTAATCTTTTTCCTAAAAGGTTTACTCGTATTTCTCTACGTCTTGTTGTCTCACGATAACATAGACTACACGTTTGTTGATATTTTGATAAATTGTTTTTGCACACACCAAAACACAACGAATTAGTAAACCTTACCGAAATCCTTGCCGAAACTATGATGCCGAGAAGATGGCATTGTTGATGCCGAGCATCGCCGAGCCATGCCGACCATTGCCGAGTTACATTGCCACCCCCTAATAACAATCACTTTATATGCTAACAAAGTGGTAGTATTTTTTTCCATTTCCTTTTTCATTATAACATACCTACCATGCACTAGCCAAGTAGTATTAGGTAAGTATAAAGATTCAAAAGTAGGATCTTGATACCGACAAGCAATTGAATAAACCAACCACCCTTCTTTTGTTTTCTTAAGCTGAGCTAGTCCTTATACGTGTGCGTTTATCCTTTGAGATGTTTATTTGTTTTTTGGATACCATTTTTTGTCAACGATGGTTTATCAATAATCTGATTACCAAGTTTAAAAATTATATCAAGTTAAATAGTTAATGGATAGACATTAGACTTTAGATACAAATCTTTCGTAAGTGAATTCAAAAGTATATTTTTACATCACAATTAAAGTAGGGTTAGAGCAGTTGGAAAACCCCTTGCCTCTTAACCTAGAGGTCAAGGGTTCGATCCTCACTCCCTACAAAAGGCCGGAGGTCCTTTTCTACCTTAGGTAGAACCGGAAGCAGCCTCTCTACCTTAGGTAGGGGTATGGTTGTCTACGTCTCAACCTCCCCCATACACCGTGGAAGACGGTATTGGGACCCATAACCCGTGAAAGACGGTATTGGGAGTTACTTTACTTTACTTTTTATAATACAAATACACAATTGTTTTATGAGTGACTGTATACGCATACATGCACACGTGCCCGTAAAAGAGGAATTTAAAACTCACTGCGATCGGCTTCTGTACAACTAACGCTTTCTTGTATGTTTTTGCTTGAATATATATCTTGTACACATCACAAAATTCGAATTATTCAACTTAATAAGGTTGTTTATCTAGTAAAACTACTTTATAAACCACCAAAATTTACATTTGTTTGATCCCACCGTTCTTCACTTTTTAAAAAAATATACATTTATTTCCGTTTATATCGATTACGATTTAGTTTTTTCTTAGCTTCATAAAATGACATGAATTGCGCTAACTTCTACATATCAAACAATAGCGATATGACTTTGAATTATACATTTCTAAATTGATTTTGTTTAAATAAGTATGCACTTAAACAATAGTTTTATTCTTGTTATTATTATAACTCTTCAACAAACAAATATTCGGAATTCGTAAAGTGAAAACAAATATATTAACGATATTTTTCCGGGGATTTCCACTTTACCAAAAAAATATATATATATATTAACAATAATATAAGGACAAAGACAATTATAATATAGCGATTTTTCTAAATATAAACTTTACGGATTTTTTTATTATTTTTTTTAAATTTATAACAATTGAAAGAATTGATAATTTTACACTTAAATTCAAAACGTTGATTGTAAATTTTATTAAACAATCAAAATATAATGTATTTTGATTTTAAGCCCCACAATTCCTAAATTACCTTTCTTTAAGTGTCTTTTATAATTTAAACAACGTTTTTATATCATTTTTGAGACTAATTTAAGCCACTTTTGACTAATAAAGTACTCAATTTTGACTTTAATTTGCCACATACTCAAATTGAGTTCTTTTATTAAACTAGGTATAGTGGTGCGTTTTTCATCGTCAACTGAGCGTCACATCATGTTCTCTCTTCACCATCAACTCTACCACCAAATGTGTGTAAGAAGTCCACAAACTTCAGCAAATACCTCACTTTAAACAAACATTCCCAATGATACCACTCACAAACACACAAACAAATAAAAAACTCAATCGTCTGCACGACCAAGTTATTCGCAAAATTGGTTGGCGGTCAAATTGTCGGGCGATCGTGTAATAAGGAATGACCGAGCCGCGGGTGGGGGGACGGGGACGCGTTGTGTAACCTTCACTACACTCGGTATTAGTCTAGTTTTGCTTTCCGCTAATATTGAGTTTTCTTAAATAGCTCTGAAACAACGTTTTCAATCTAAACCTATAAAGTAGAAGGTTTTTTTTATAATGACTGTCAAATGTGACGTGGCAAGAATGCATGACATGATATGCCAAGGTGATTGAATGCAGACATAATTGAAAAATAATTTTGATTTACATTTCTAAAATAGTTCACAATTTTTTTTTTTTTTTTTTTTTTTTTTTTTTTTTTTTTTTACACCATTTCACAAACTTTTAATGCTATAATATTTAAAGTATAATAACAACCGACATAAACATTTACGAATATGCAAAATTATGTTCATTATGTTCGCATTTTTGTCACGATTAATACAAACATAAATATATAATTTTTAACATACTTAAAACATCATTATTTATATAAAACAATTTAAAAGATATAATATTGTTTAAAAGATTTTAAATTTCAATTTGCAACCTTACTAAATATAAATATTGATAATGTAATTAATTATATAATGTATGACTTAATCAACATGAAAATCATATATATACTTATAGCCATAGGTTTATAGTTGTCTCATACCATTAATTTATAATTATTATTTTTAAACCTATCTTGACTAAATATAAACTCTTTAAAACTTTATCAACATCTCACGTAATCTAAAAGTATTATTAAATTATGACGAAGTTTAATATCATAAACCTTTATGCAACGCAAGTTTAAAATAAATCCTCACTATGGTTTAAAGCTTTTATACATCTTCATAATTTCATAAAATGAACCAAATCAACATTGTAATCATATTTAAAAATCATTTAATATTTCCATTTTAAAATATAATAAAATATTATTTCTATGTCACTTTATACTAGATCATATACATTATATACATAGAGTTGAGATCATTATAGACCCAATATTTTCTATAGACTCAATGAACTAATACTATCCATTCTTTAAAAAAAAAAAAAAAAAAAAAAAAAAAAAAAAAAAACACTTTTCACATTTCTTTTGAAAATTAAATATCTTGCAAACGATAAATCGTAACGCGACAAAAAATACACCATCACGACAAGAATTATGTTATCTTTAAATAGACGAGCACTTCAATATACTTTCGACCGATTTTTTTTCGAGTTTTGTTTTAATTTTAAAATTTGTGTATAAAAAATCACATGTGATTTGTATGTTAGAAATCACATGTGACTTTAAAATTACAAATCACCAGATTTCTTCAAATTTAAATTTCAACACTACAAAGCAAAAACAAAAAAAAAAAAATAATAAATAAAAAAAAAATCGTAGAAAGTATATAGAAATTCCTCTTTATAGAATTATTAATTTAATTCTCGTCGTTAGGGCGTCATTTTTTTTGCTTAACGATTAACGATTTGCGAGATACTATATTTAATTTTTTTAATAGTAAAATTGGGTTTTTTTTTTTTTTTTCTTTTTCTTTTTTATGATTAAAAAATAAATAATTGTGATCGGTTCTTTAGAAAGAATTTTGATCTACATTGAACTTTCTCTATATACATAATGATATTTATTTTATATTTGATGCTTTTAAAATATGTCAATAGTAATTTCTATCTTAAAATATAAGGCATCCCGATGTTTATTATGTAAAAAATTGTTTGGAACTATGTCGGTCGACATGTTTATTATTATGTAAAACAATTTGAGTAAACTTTTTTACTACGTAATAAGTACTAAAGAAATCTGTATACGTGTAGAAACCAATCTTATAAAAGAAACCTGAGTTGCACGTGGCCACAAGTTTCGCATATCACCACCACCACCACCATCACCACCGTCGACATTTATTTCTCCGCATGCCGGAAAAAAAACACCCACCATCACCAAAAATACACACACAATACATATAAATAAACCAAATCAATTGAATCTTGATGGGTGATTCAACAGCAACAACAACAACGGGGGTTGATAAAGATAAAGATAGTGACAGGGACGTGTGTTCAGAAGTGAATAGAATAATAGAAGAAAGTAAAGAGTTACAAGAATCAGCGTCGAATTTAATTTCTAAAAATTCAATTGAAGAAGCTTCTTTAAGACAACGAGCTTTAGCTCTTGATTCCAATATCAAGATTGTCAAGTCTTTTATTAGCTCTGAAGTTAAGAAAGGGGCTTTGGATTCTAAACATGCAGATAAAGTATAAAAAAATACAGTATTCTTTTTTTACTTTTTTTTTTTATACGCAAACAGTATTTTTTTATTTTTTTATTTTTTATATATTGATTGTTGTTTTGTATACAGTTGGGTGAAGTTTTAAGTAGAGCTAGTTATACATTAAGTGAAGGAGATGCTGCTACTTTTCTTCCTTGTAAATCACATGGTATTAATTTTTTGTATTTTTTTTTTCTTTTCTGCATGTTTATTAAGTAATAGTTTTGAGCAGACTGTTTAGAGATTGTGTAGATAGTTGCGACTTCTGAGCCCGTAGTTGAGTTTAGAATGTACTGCAGAGGCGGAGGCAGGAGGGGCGCAGGGTGGGCATGTGCCCCCTAGCGAAAAAAGTTTAGTGTTAAACTTTTAAAATATCTGGCTATTTTTGTAATTTACCCCCTAACGAACCGATTTGTAGCGTAGTTTCTAAAAATTATCAAAGTTTGCCCCCTCGACTATAACATTATGGCTCTGCACATGATGTGCTGTATGATTTTTTTCCCCCTAAAGCCAAGTGAAATAGACGAGTTGTTTTGAGTTATGATGATATTTTGGGGGTGTTTGAGATTTGGTTATCAAAACTGCTTATTTGCTAGTGATAGAATTTTAATAACGGTTTTTGGATTACTAATCCAAAGTGTATATCTGATTATTTTGTTATTGTGGATAAGTGGCTTAAAACTGCTTACTCAAAGCATCTTTTTTGAAACACGATAAGCATATAAACAGTTTTAGTTAGCAATTCCAAACATCCCCTTATTTACGTGACACCTTTTTCAGCTTTCACATAGAAGTTAAATTTAAGTGTTTATGTATTCGAAATGGAGAGGATTATTCGGTGTTGGTTGTTGATTGAGTATTGTTGGTTTATATAAGCAATCACAGACATCCCCTTAATTATTGATACCATGCATAGAAGAAATCTGACTTAACATTGTATCTGTTAGATGATGGAAGTTAGATTCAAGTGCATCACTTTATTTTATAAACTTTAGTTTGTTGATGGAGTGTTGTTGTTGGGTTACAGGAAGGTTTTTGAGAATGTTTCTTGGTCCAATAAATGTCCGTGCTAACAGAAAGGATATTCAATTGAAAGTGAAGGAGGAATACTATAGTTTCAGAGTAAGAAATTTTTCGTTTTGCTTCTATGTTATGTATGTTTTTCATGTTGTGGACCCATTATGAGTAGACATTATCTGCTGCTTAATCACTAGTGAGTGAGTTATACAAATTCGATAGCGTGCTTCAGGAATTAACATAGACCTTATCATCTTCCATCTGACATTGTCTATATTCTGAAGTCTGAACGGTTTATAAATTACATTACCTACTAGTGTGGATCTTCTTTCACTATTAACATCCCTTATCCTAATGCATCATTGGTTTGTTGAACAATCTGATAATCTCGATGTTTATGCCTTATATCTATTGTGGAATAGGGTTTAATTGAGAAAAACTAGCTCTTACCTCCCATAAAACTAGTAGTATATTCTTTATCGAAGTCATGTGATTGATATATTATTTCCAACAGCAGCAGACCTTCTCGCTAAGCCAACCTTTAAAATTCGTAGAAAGATATCTTTTAGTCTTTAAAAGAACAGTATATTTAGTTGTACAAGAATGTTTATACGGTAGTAATAATCTTCACCTGACCAATGAGGACATCATTGATATCATCAAATGCTCCAAACTGGTGAACGGGGCTACCTGGGTGTTAATTTCTTATGGTATAACTCATCACTCTCACTCGGGATCCTTTCAGTATACCACATTTCCCTTTACACCACATCCTCTCTTCCTGAGCTGAGTTCTGTGGCATCGTGGTGTGTTTGGTATCTAGTGTAGGGTTGCAGTTAAAAGTTAGCGTAGATCTTTGTGATAGATAGGTGTATAAGAGCTCTCTTTGCAGGCCTCCATATTCTTTCCATACATGCAAGCTGCTTCTAGTTGCCTAGTTATTGCTCAAAAGCATGTATAAGATGTCTTTTTCTTGTTTAGTTAAATCTGACCACTTAAAAGGATTTTCTGTGGACTATTCGCAGGATAGAACTGCATATCTGTTTCTGATTTTTCCATCACTTCTACTGGGGTTAAGATCGTGGCTTTGGGATGGATGTTTCCCTGCATTACCTGTCCAGCTTTACCAGGTAGACATATTGTTACTTCTCAGTAATTACTATGTCCTGTTAAGACCTATCAATGAATAAACATGCTACAAGAGCATAATCAGTGTGTCCTTTCCAGGCGTGGTTGCTCTTTCTCTACACAGGGTTAGCTTTAAGAGAGAATATTTTGAGAGTTAATGGAAGTGATATACGTCCATGGTAATTCTACATATTTTGTGAATTTTATCACATTTTTATGCAATGTTGTATGCTTTGAAATTTTAACCTAATCAAGTTCATCCATGCGTTATAAATATATGATTGATTTGAGAGTAAGTGATGTATTAAGAATTGTGATGGTGCAGGTGGATATACCATCATTATTGTGCTATGGCTATGGCACTTATCAGCCTCACTTGGGAAATAGAAAGGCAACCTGACTGTGCCCAGAAGCAGGTTAGAATATTGTTTATATCCAGGGGTGGCAATGAGAATCGATTTTGGTTTGATTCTGGCTGTGTATTACTCTCATACATGTCAAGTGGATAAAATTATAGAGGTTAGCTTAAAGGGAAACAGGTCAAATGGGTTGAATGAGTTGAAAACGCCTAATGTCTGTTTTTGATTCATACAGCCACCTGAAACCCTCTATTTGAAGATTTGGATTGTTATTGTAATCATAACTAACACATCCACTATTTATAAAAAAAAATGGAGTTAAAGTGTTTGTGAATCAACTGAACCGAACTGGCCAGTCCAACCGATACTAAAAAAGTTAAAATTGGTACATTTTATTCCAAAAAATATGTTGTAATGTGATACCAAATCCATCAACTTGCCACCTCTATTTATTTTGTTAAATTCTAAGATTTGAGAACCAACTCTTGATGTGTGTAATTACCCCATTTGCAGAAAGGTATACAATTATTTTTGAGATGGGCAATCATGCAAGGAGTTGCAATGCTTCTCCAAAATCGATACCAACGGCAGAGACTATATACACGCATTGCGCTAGGAAAGGTGCGGTTACTGAAATGCCTCATTACTTTTTGAGCATATTGTCATGCTGAGTCTTCCAATTTAACGTACCGACAGAAGAACATAAAAAATACTTCAAAATATATATACACGCCTTTTTACTTATGGGAACTAATTTTTAAGGATTACCCAATAAAACCGTTATACATACTTTCTCTGTTGTATACCATATTCTAATAAGCGAGTATGATCAGTTGCGAGATCCTTGAGGACTCTTATTCAGGAAACATATATCAATAGTCTGTTTTGATTTTAGGCTAGAAGAATGGACGTTGTGTGGGGTGAAACTGCTGGAGTAAAAGGTCAACTATGGTTGTTATTGCCCATACTCTTCGTCTTGCAGGTGAGTTGCTCATAGCCATTTTGTTGAGTGATGCTAGTGTAAGGAACTAAGGAAGCATCTAGTGGCTTCCATCATAATGGAAAATTTAATATGAGAAATTTATTTAAAACTATTACAATAGCATTGCATACACTGATGATCCAGTACGTAGAATTGCAAAGTGGTTGGAGGAAAACCTTCAGCATCTATCAAATAATTTTAGTCTGCATTTTTCTTCATTTAAACTTTATTACTTTGGATTTTACAAACATATGAATTCAAAATACACATATGCAACATGTGACAGAGTTGGGGTCATAACTGCCTTGGGGTCATATTTGCACTTTCACATTGTTATACACATTTTTTATCTTGTGTCATATAACTGAAGAGACCAGAAGCTAGATGATACTTGTAAAGAGGCATCATTGAAAAACCGTGACACTTCCTGGTAGTTGTAAATGAGGCAAATTTATGGCAACCACCAGTTTACTTGAATAAATGAATCTCCATTTCACTGTCGTTTTACTGGTGTAACGACAATTCTTCTAAGTAAAACATATTTTGAGTTTACAGTTTTTAGTCCCTTTTCTTGATATTAAATCAGCTTAAAGATGTAGAGAATTTGAAGACATGTTTAAAATTTATACGCCCACTGTTTATTTTCTCATTACAGGCTTTTGAAGCATACGTGGGTGTGCTATTGCTACAAACTGCAGTGGCGGGTGTTATCTCTGAATGGCAGGTAAGAAACTTTACAATACTTGTGAGATACAAGTTCATTTTGTTTTAGCAAAAAAGGAACAATTCAAATTGGTTAAAAGTCACCCAAGGTGTATATTAAATGCATACAGCCTCCTAATCATGTCACCCAACTTGTTTTTACCCGAGCCGTATCTACCCAGTACCCAACCAGCGTGGATCACCATCATGCCACAGTAAATTTTCATTCTAATCATGCTTAAGTTGAATGATATTTGTGTTTGGCAGGTAATTACGTGTGGGATCCTTCTGATAATTATGGCTGTCGGGAATTTTGCAAACACAGTGCAGACTCTTGTACTGAAGTCTCAGTTTAAAGCAAAAATGAAGAAAGGGAAAAGCAGGAATGACTTAACACAAGTTTCCCCCACACTAAAGGATCAATGATTCAAACAATCATCGCAATAATCTAAACAACATCAAGATGGGATAGGAGGATTCTTTGTCAAGTTTACGACCCATCAGTTACTGTTCTTTATTTGCAAGTGTGAGCTTTTTTGATTTCATAAATGGGTAGCTTAGCGCCAGTTTGTTATAGCTGTACACAAAATTAATAAAACACCTGGTTTTGTTACTCGTCTTTTTGGCATATTGCGTATCTTCAGGACTAGAAAATCCTTGTTTAAAGACAATGGCTTTAAGGGAGATATATTAATATTTTGCTCTGGTACATCCATGATTCCCTTAGAATGTCAAAGTGTTTGAACTATCATATGTGGAAAGCTCCAGTTGTTTCAGAATGACGACAAAATTTCTTCCAAGAATTAAGCCAATTATCTCTCATAAGCTCTTTTTTTTTTTTTTTTTTTTGTTGCTTATTGTGTTTGAAACTGAAATAAGAGAATATGTGCCCTAAATAAGTTGATACAAACACCCCTTACTTTTTAACAAAGCATCTTATATAGGATTTTTGGATATCAGGTAATTATCTGATTTCAAGTCCGATTACAATCAGGGTATTTGTTTAGGCATGCATAAATAATTACTTGCAAGATGCTGCATATGTCGTTTTTTACGATTAATTTATCAACCAACATAACCGAGCTACATTTGGTCTGATCATCTACGAGGAGGCAGTAATATCATTACATCAGTATCATCACCCAGTGGGAAGGAGGGTAACAAAAGATAACATGTCAGTCAAAGATATCTGAAAGTGTGATCACAGTGATTTTATATCAGCTTTCAACAATTTGATTGAAAATGCTTAGTTTTGGCGGTTGCTATAGCAACACCCCAATAGTACAAAAGGTACAAAAAAAAAGTATAAAAAATACACTGGTGATGCACACCGTACAACACCACTAATGCATAAAGGGGTGTGTGTGTATAGAATAACCCGTTTTTTGTCATTACGTACTATGACATTTAAAAGGTTTTTCTAATATACGTTTTTACAAATTCTTTTGGGAACCAATTCGGAGAATTAGCTTTATCACCTAACAGAAAGGTTGACGTTCGATCTGATAGGAGGCATACCTATTGTTAGGGGAGTTCATGTGAAGGGGAACTGGAAGTGCAAACTCGGCCCGGTTATCAAGGAAAGATAACAAAAGTTGATATTGAACAGCTTATGTGCTGAGTTGTTCGTAATAGTTGATAATTTTAGGTTTATTAAAATGATTTAATTAAACTTATAATTAGTTATAACTTATAAGCTATTTACTTTTGTTATTTTTCCCTCCAAAAATTAGAGGAAAGTTTTATACACAAAACCTTAAAAGATCTTCCTTTCTAGTTCCCTTCTGTTTAACAACTTATTAGGCTGAACTCTCACGAGGCCGAAACAATAACTTACTCGGTCATATATTACTGTTTGAGCATTGATTAAAATGCCTAACTCACATATGTGTTAATACGCCTAAACATATGTGTTAGCATTCTATTGGGGACAGCAGGGAGACCCACTTCTTCACAAATCAATAATTTATTGCCACATTTATTAGGCACACAATTAGTCACATATTTTAGGTCTCCCAATCATTTTCCTTACTGTTTTTCTGCACCTTAATTTTATAGTCCACCTACACCTACGTCAGCTTTCTCTCCAACGAACTTCAGGCGATTGGGTGCCCCAGTAACGGCGACCTTCATCAATTTTTTTTTTTTTTAACATAAACTCAAATTTTATTAATAGTTAAAACGTTACATAATAATTCAAATAAATTTAAAACATTACAACACTTATTAAAAACTAATAATATAAGTTATGGCGTGCCTTGATCGAATCTTTGATTTCCTGCATTTTTTGTCGTTGTAGTGCGGGCAAAGATGGCTCGATTGGTGTGATATAGAATATGATGTCTTTTTGATATTTATTTTCTCGCTCAAATTCAAGTTTTTGTTGTTCTAGTGCAAATCTTTTGTCCACCATTTTCGCTGCTTTCTGATCTCTTTTTGCTTGCAACTCCAACTCCATTTGCTTTTGCTCCAACTCTTTTTTCTTCTCGTAGTATTTGTCTGCCAGCTCCTTCTTCTTTCCCAATGCCATGGACTTAATGGTTTTTCATTTGTTGGCTACCCCTTCCATATACGAAGACTTGGAACTCTCCGATGATTTCTTCTTATTTTTCTTAGCTTGGTCACAATCAATTGGTCGCTCATTTCGAGTCTCTTCATTAGTAGGCACATCCGAGCCGGTTTCAGACGTCCTTGCTTTTTTTCGACTCACATCTTGGCTTAAAAAAGCCGGCATCTCAGTATCCCTCCAAACCTCATGGTCCTTCAAAATTTCCCAACAATGCTCCAATACAAACGGATGCTCATATACTATTTGGTATTCTTCACACGCTCGTCTGTAAACTGTGAGATCATTCCCACCACTTCCATAATTCTTAAAAGTATTGTCGTAAATGACACAAAACTGACCAACTCTAGGACGAATCCTATTTTTCCACTTGGTAATAATCGAGTTGTACATCCTGTTTGCACCAACCTCTTTTTAAAGTAAGTAATAACTTTCTTCCAAAATCCCTTAGCCTGTTGGTTGTTTCCCATCACGCTATTCTCGGACATATCACACAAAGCTCGGCACAACACGATCTCTTCATTGCGTGTCCAAATCGATGAATCATTCTTGGTTTCTTTCTCAACGGTCTTTTTTTTAGCTTTGTAGCTCGTTTCTTAGGTTTGACCAGTGACATCTCTTCCGAAAGAGTGTTGTCGTCATCATCATCAGCAACATCATCATTTGGAACCGAATCATGATATGATCCGTGAGCCGAACCTTGAGCCATAGAATACTCTTGACTCGGATAACCTTCAGCCGAATAACCCGAACCAGTTCCCACATAAAAATATGGATTGTTGTATAATTGATCAACAAAATCACAAGCATCAAGATTCATGTGGTTAACCAAAGAATAATGTTGATAATTTGAAAGGGAAGATGTTGATGAATTCATTGTTGGACGATACACCGATTCTGGTGAGCCATACATAGATTGTTGGGATAAGCTTCGACAGGAGTGGCTTTGTTGTTGTTGTTGGTTGTTTTGATACGGTGGAACAAATAGACGATTGATAGGACTATTTATAAAAAATGGATTGTGAGTTTGTTGTTGTGGAGGTTGTTGCGATTGATAATCTTAAGTACCGGGTCGAAAATTGACGTTTGGTGAAACACTGGTTAACTGGAAATTCGGATCCGGTGTTAATTGCGAAATGTTTTGTGGCAATCGGGATTTTCGGCCTTTTGGTTGTGGTGTTTTCTTAGACATTTTGAATAGAGAGAAGTGTGAGATTTGTGGATTGAAGTGAGTTAATATATTGTGTATTTCTAAGTTAGTATAAAAGTTTTTTTTTTCTTTATTTTTTCAAACCGTTACAATCCAAACGGCTACTTTGATTTTTTTTTTCTTTTATTTACTTTGCAAACCGTTGTGTAATGGTTAAAATATTAAATACACAAGGAAATCAATTGATCTCTCCAACGACCATGATTAAAAAAAGGGAGGGGCGATCGACTAGTCACAATAAGCCGATCGAGTAGGAATCGATTGACTCAATCAATCACAAACCCTTACTAGGGGCAGCCTAAGTCCATAAATTATTCGTCAGATACTTATACTAGTATGGTACTTTTGTCCGAAAGTTCTTAATGAGCCACATTTATAAGAATAAATGCCAAAATACGAGAAGCAAAAGGCAAAGCTTTTACACAATACATAAAAAGAAGAGAAAATTACTTATATGAACTCTTTATTACCTTGTTATGAAAATAAACCATGATTTTTTCTTTTTACCAAAATAAACTTTTAGCGTGCAAAGCAAAACAAGTTTCCGCGCATCTTCAATAATATCCAATGCACATCAAACACATGCGCAAGTCTACAAGAGCACGCTTCAAAAAGGATATAAACCACATTCAAGGACGGAACTTGAACACTGTTTGTGTTGGGGGAGGGGAGGGGCAACTTGAAAATATTTATTTTATGGGGCCCGATATACACTATGCTGAAATATTTGTATTAAAAATGATTAAAACCATATATAAGGGTATAAAATGTAATAGGGTCAAAAATTTTAGAGGGAGCCGCAACCCATCTTAATCCTTTCTAAATTCCGTCCATGACCACATTAATAGTAGTAAAATTAAACCTTCTGCATACAAAACTAAACTTTGGAAATAGTAAAAACCTAGTAATAGTATCAAAATTCTTGAAAAGTACTATGACATCAATAATCCTTTTACATTTTGGATCACCATTCTTTACACTTTTTTCCCCATTTCGTTTCATGAACCCATGTTCAGTATTCATTATTCTTCAATAAAGCTACAACTCAAAATAAGAAGAAAAATGTAAAAGATGACGAAATGGATGAAACTAGAACATGAGGACATGGGCTAAAGTTACACACGCCAGAAAAACGTCGCTGAAGATGAAGTAAATGAAAAGCTCGATCCCCATAATTCTAAGCGCGCAACGCGCATAACATGAAGTGCGCGGGGTACATGTGTCCATCATGAATTGGATATTGTGGGAGGTGCTCACGAGCATGGCACATGAAGCGTGCGGTTCGTTTTTGTAAAATATTGAAATTTGGTTTGTTTTCATAAAATGAGTATGTTATTGGTCTTATTTGGTAATTTCTTTTAAAAAGAAAGTGTATGAACCTCAAACTCCTAAGCTAAGTTGGCATTAGAGCAACGGGTATACTGGCTTGAGCCGTTTCATCACTTCAACGCCATCTCAAGATTTTACTTTTCACATTCACATTTCAAAATACCTTTTCACTAATAACGCAAGTCATTTCTACTTTTTAAAAGCCGCATTATTTTCTTTTCCATTTTTTCAAACCAACTGATTTCAAATTAAATATTATATTTATACAAAAATATTAAATATTTTATCCAAAAATATAAAACTTACATTACATTTACAATTTTTTCAATGAAACTTACATTTACGATTGACCTGTTTAATGCTTACTCAACCAAAATACGACTTGTTTATTAAACATTTTTTACTCAAACAAGTTTATCTTCGATCAAAAATCATATAACTTCATTTTATGTTCGTGTCATTTAGTGTATCGTGACGAGGATTTCCACCTTAATGCCAACCCTCTTTTGACATTTGATCGATTAGTACCACGTTAAAGTTGATCATGTAAATGGATGAGGTTTTCTCTTGAAATTATTTGAAGAAGACGACTACAAATTATTATTATTATTATTATTATAACATAAAGACGAGTAATTCAGATGTCTACGGACTTTATCATTTCGGATTTTATTTTTATTTTTTTAACCGAAATTGACCATTAAACAAAAAAACTAAACTTTAAAACACTCAACAACCTTATTAACACTTATAGCAATTCAGTTGAATCTTGTTCATGGATTCCAACACCATCACAAGATCCAACCAACTACTTCAACTATCTCAACGGTTTCATCACTCAAAACCAATAATATCCCCTCCTCACCCCATACAAACTGAATCTAACTCATCTCACATATCCAAAAAACCCAACAGAGCTGCAGTTTTAATTTGTTTATTTGAGGAAAATGATGTTATTTATGTCATTTTGACTAAAAGATCACCGAAATTGTCCACTTATTCTGGTATACAAAGTAGTGCAGTTTTTATGTTTGATGAAATGTGTGAATTTAGGGGGTGTTTGGGAGTGGTTTCAATGTAGTATACTTACCCATTTTTCTTGTGTGTAGCATTTTTTTTTTTTTTTTTTTTTTTTTTTATTTTATCCCAAGAATTTTGATATATATGTGTATATTTACGATGGTTCCAAAAGGCTCGCGAAGGCGTGAGGCTTGGTCATGTCACGCGTTATACCGACTTATTCACATCTTTTTGTAAACTAGATATATATGAAATATAACATAAATATATAAATATTTTCATATTTTGTGCGGTTTTATTGCACGGTTTATAAACGCAAAAGCTTCAGTTTAGCCGTTAAGGCGTTGGTCACGCCGTCACGCGAGCCTCGCCTTGCGCTTTACTCATATAAAATTATCATTTTACCAGTTTACCCTTGTATTTTGTAATCACTCTTATTGACAACATAAGGCAAAATAGTCATTTTACATAACAAAACACACAAAAGCCGAAATCAAAAAGTTTAAGGCCGATAATAGCAAAAAAAAAAAAAAAAATGCACCACTAGAAAAATGGGTACTGCATTTTTAGGTGATTATAAAATGTTTAACGTCAAATATGTTACGTACTAAATAATTTTAAGACCTGCATACCAGAAACTGCGTATTTGATCACACAAATATAAAACGGCTTCTGCTTAAAAACTAGCGGATAAGCAGTAAAAGTAAGCAATCCCAAACACCCCTGAAGTTGAAATTTATGTTCGGTTTGTTTTGGTTTTTTCAGGAGAAGTGTCGTTGCCGGGAGGTAGGAAGGATGAAGCGGATACGGATGATATTCGGACTGCGTTAAGGGAAGCTGAAGAGGAGATTGGTTTGGATCCTGGTCTTGTTGATGTTGTTACCGTTCTCGAACCGTTTACAACTAAGGTAAAAAGTGGGTGAAATGTTTTTTTGGTAATATGAAATGTAGATTGATAATGCTTTATATACCCTTATTATTACCTTGGGAAGTTTCGAGAAAATGTCGTGTAATAACGATGTAGTTGTTTGTCGGTCTGATCCGACAGAGTAAGAAAGTTATAAATATGTGAACAGAGTAGTGAGAAGTGTTATGTTAAACTTGTCTAATGGATCACAGCCTAAAATTGTGTATAGCGTGCATAGCAGACATGTTATGCATACCAAGATGTTAAGAGGTAGTGTGTGCTTATTTATAGAACTGTACTAGACTCGTTAGATATTGAAGTAAAGATATTTTGTTATATGTTTATCATTTTATGGGCGCATATGTGATATTGTGATGCATCCAGTGCAGTTCTGTAGAGTAAGAAACACTGAGAATGTGTTAAAATTTTTTAATCTATTACAAAGTACAAACTTACATCGCACTTATATTGAGTTGTGCTAAAGATAATGTTTCAAACATGGGCGGAGACAATAATTTGCTCACCCTAAGAACCAATTTATAGTGTAGTTTCTAAAAATTATTAAATGTGACCCCTCGAGCAAAATTTTCTAGCTTCTTATATAGATCTTTAGACTTAACTAGGAGCTCTCTTGATAAAAGCAAGTACAAATTTGATTTTGCATTGGTAATATCTTTACTGCTTGAGATCTGAAAGTAGATTTATAGTTGTTCTGCTTTAAGATTGAAAGATTGACATTCAACTCTACAATTCTCTTCTTTTCACATGAAGTCAACTATTTTGGTTTTGATGGCAGGAGAAAGTTACTGTAGTTCCAGTGATGGGTATACTATGGGATAAGCAAGCATTCAATCCAGTTCCAAATGTTGATGAAGTGGAATCAATTTTCTACGCCCCTTTAGAAATGTTTCTCAAGGTTCCTTTCCTTATTTTTCTTAACCTTCTTCAGCTGCTCTTTTAGACTTCAGAATCATATTATAGTCTTGAAAATGGGATTTGCTGATTCAGGATGAAAACAGACGGCATGTGGAAAAAGAGTTTGAAGGAGACACATATTTGCTTCAGTATTTTGATCTCGAAACAGATAACAAAACATATGTAATATGGGCTCTAACAGCAGGGATGCTGATAGCAGCTGCGTCTCTTGTTTACCAGCGGAAACCAGATTTTCAACCAAGGATGCCTAAATTCTGGTTCAAAAACCATCATAGCAAATATTAAAGCTCAAGAAAATATGATGTCAAATTGAATATTTCTGATAATGGAGCAATGTAAGAATTCATTATCAGTGTGTATTGATACAAGCAGAATCATCGTATTGCATTATGGTCCGGCTGCGAGGCCTTTATTGTTATCTTTGTATGTATTTATTAGGATTAGATTGTAATACATATTGTCTGGACTCCGGAATGTATGTTTTAGATCCAAACTCCAGATGTATCATTTATTATGAAACGTGGTTATAGGACATACCCTATCATTATTAATTTATTATCATTGATCGTTAATCCATAATTGAGGCCCTATGGGATTACCGTGTCATTAAACATGGGATTAGGGAGCTGGAGATATGTTATTACCATTTTTATTTGATTGTTTAATTGTTTTTAATGGTCCCTTGTCATTTTTGATTGACTAATGCTAACCATCAGAGCATACAAACTTAGGAGCAAACACCTACAGAAGATCAAGTTCAGTATATGTTTCAATTTAACCAAATCTCAAAGATTCAAAAGACCCAACAGAGCTGCCGTTCTCATATGAATGTGCATATGTTATCAGTTGTCCCAATGATAATAGAAACTTCCGTCTTTGTTCTGATAAGGAAAGCTGTACATTTTTGGTTTTTTGATAAAATGTCTAAATGAATATGAAGTGACTTCATTAGGTTTTGGTTTGCAGGAGAAGTGTCTTAGCCCACAGATAGAGGCGAAGAGGATGCGGATGGTATCCCAACCTGGTTGACGGAGGATGAGAAGTAAATTGGTATGGATCCTTCCGTCTTAGTTCATGAACCGTTTCTAAACACGGTAAAAGTATATGGAGTAAATACTATACTTATATGTGTTCGTGATTGTGCTGCTCTTCTTTCCACATGTTATTAACTATTAAAATGTAACGGCATGGGAACATTAATGCAGTTCCAGTGATTGGTATTCTACGGAATAACAAGCATGCAATTCAATTCTCAAGGTCCCATTTTCTTGCTGCTTCAGATCAATTTATATTCTTAAAATCGTATCAGGACCAAACTGACTGGCAGGAGGAAAAAGCATTTCAAGATGATATATAATTGCTACAGCATTTGATCCCGAAACTAGTTACAAAATGTATGTAATATAGGCTCTAACCGCAGGGATCTTTATAGCAGTCTTTACTGTTTACACGAACAGAATTGTGGCTTGTCATATTCCAAATATACTTGATAGCTTTAACAAGCGATGGTCCTGCAGTGAGACTCAATTGAAACGGTAAATGTATTAATCGAGTATACTCAATCTTCTAAATAGATTCATGGAAAACTACATCTGCAGGGTGAAAACTTTGTCCCTAGTACTTGATCGAGTATATGTGTTTTGTAGACGTTTCAAACTAGCTCCCTTACTTTGCAACCTTGGAGTGCTGATTTAACTATAGTTACAGCCAAGGGATTGTCTGGTAGCTTAGGTGAGAGGACAAAAGCGAACAGTTCATGCCCTCCCCCGCCTTCCGCAATCGTGTGTTTGAAAATGGTACATCATGTGTCTAACGTGCCATCTTCGAAATGAAATGATAGGCATGAGTCCAACTCGAATCACTATCTTTTACCCGGCATTCTATGCGTACGAAGACGCTATAGCTTGAAAAAGTAAAATTGAAACTGATTTTAAGGATTTAATAGATGTTACTGTATGTATTGTGTGGATGACGTGAACGAAGGCTATAAATGAATGTTTTTATACCAAAGGGGCAAAGGACATTCTAAAAATAAATATAACTTGGAAAAATAAATATAACTTGGAATTAGGGCTGAGCAAATGACCCGAACGGACCGGACCATACCGATCACATTCAGTTCAGTCTTCGGTCTTTGCTTTTTGGCTAATTCGATCTTCGGTCCGATCGGGCTGGTCCGGTCCGGACCACAAACCGATTATTTGGCCTTGTTGGACCGGACCGATCGACGGACCGACCGAGACCGGACCGGACCAAACCAACCACATTCGGTCCGGTCCTCGGTCTTGGCTTTTTGGCTAATTCGGTCATCGGTCTTGTTGGTCCGGTCCGGTCCTGGACCGATGCTCACCCCTACTTGGAATCAAGATACAAAGATTACATGTCCAAACATATCAACAGTACAATAACTAAAAAAATTGTATTGTCATGTCAATAAAGTGGGTAAAAGAGGTGGGAATAATATAACCGTTTATAAAATACTCTCTCCGTTTTAAAATATAAGTTCATTTGATTTTCTTTTTCAACTTTTACCTTTTTTTTTTTTTTTTTTTTTTTTTTTGAACGGCGAATTTTATTAATCTAGCAAGATGCTAGAAGAAAATTACAAAGTAATTAAATGGGGATTTTTTAACCAATTCTCCCAAGAGAAGCTCCTATTACAACGACTAGAACACCAATTAAAAGCGTGAAACACAATGTCATCAAAAATAACCGATCGTCTTGGATGAGTCTCCTGAAAGATGATACGATTCCTAAAAGACCAAATAGCCCACCAAGCAACGTAGAAAACACCTTCTAACAAATTCTTAACCTTTGAAGTGAGCCGAACCGAGGAAAACCAACTTTGCCACTCAACGAATGACGTCCAGGTATGCGGAGTTAAATCCCACCATCTACAAATGCGTTGCAACACAATCTGGGCCAAGTCACATTGGAAAAGAATATGTTGAGTATCTTCCTCACAAGAGCGACATATCGGGCAAGTATTAGACTCAATATTTACCCCTCTACGTACCAAGTTAACCCTTGTAGGTAAGCAATCTCGACGTGCCCTCCAAACGAAGATATTGATCTTAATAGGAACACACTTCACCCATCTCGTAGAATCAAAAAAAGGAAGGAAAAGATCGTCAATGAAATTACGAACCTCTTTAACCCGGAACTCACCATCACCCGTCAAATCACAAAACCAACGATCCCGAGAATTGAAAAGAGAGATCGGATCCAACTTAGCCTTTAACTCCGTCATCTGCTGAAATTCAATGCCATCGCGAACACATCTACGAAAAGAGTGATCCAAAGAAATATTTAATTTAATAGCCACTGAGATATCTTTATTTTGTTCCAAAGCAAACAAACGAGGGAATTGGATATGAAGAGGAGACTCTCCGATCCAACAATCGAACCAAAACCTGGTGTCGCACCCGTTCCCAATACGCTTTTTGCAATGAGACCAGAAATCAAAACCTTTGTCTCGCAACACTTGAAGCTCGCGCAAGATAGAACTCCAGTTAGACGAAACTTGAATCGAGTGAGAATTAATATTATCACCATACAACGCTTGAATAACCCGATACCAAAGAGAGCCATCTTGAGAGACGAAACGCCAAACCCATTTAAGAAGAAGGGCTCGATTTAAAGCAAAATAACTCGAAACACCTAAGCCTCCATTTTTCTTGGAGGCTAATATCTTATCCCAGGCAGCCCATGTAATTTTCCTATCCGAAATATCTGCTCCATTGAAAAAACGATTACGAATAGCCTCCATTATCTTCAACACTCCTTTAGGAACCTTAAAAATAGACATGGAATAAATCGGAGACGCGCCAAGAACCGATTTTAATAGAGTTAAGCGACCACCAACTGATAAGAAATGATTATGATGCTTAAACTTATACTGTAACTAATTTTGTGCCTAAAAGTATGTGGCGTTAGCTCATTGTTTTATGATATTTGGTCCCTCGGTTACGACCAATAAAAAAGTGACATCCAAGTTTAGATACAAAATTAGGCATGAGTTTAGGCCTCCTAATCATTCTCTTAATTATTATTTTTTTCGTATTATATAATCCTTGATACAAAATATATAAATGAATTGTGTTTTAAATGTATTTTCATTGGTATACTTTTTTATCTACTACTCTATTATATTAACCGAAAAAGTAATAATAATAATAATAATAATAATAATAATAATAATAATAATAATAATAAGTTCATACCATTTGTTTTTTCTACGTTTGGGGAATTAGATGCGGAAGCTTTGGACACACTTTCACGTATTAAGTCTATTGCCATTAGCCACTCAAATAATGCTAAAAGTGGTGTTTTTATCTTTCATAGAGTTAGCTTTTGTATTCAAAAAGGAGTGGGAGCACAACTTGTGTCTAGACTCTCATCCAACTTTATGTAAATTTTTACATCGCTAAAATAATAATAATAATAATAATAATAATAATAATAATAATAATAATAATTGAAGTCAAAGTTTGAAAAAGAAAAAATCAAAATAAACTTGTATTTTAAGATGGAGGGAGAAATCAGAAATGTTGTACAACTACAAACTACTTGTCAACATTACTAATTGTTTGTCTTTATTATTAGTACATGGATGTTGACCACAAAAAAACATGAGAACAACAGCAATTGAAGATCAAATCTAGTACAGTATTTGTTTAAATCTTATTCATGGATACTAATAACTTTACAAGATCACAAAAACTACTAGACTTGTCTCTACAGTTTCGTCAATGGAAGTCTCTTTCACCTCTTTCGAATGCTCAAAGGTCTGAAAGAAAAAACCGGGCTGCAGTTCTAGTATGCCTATTCGAGGAAGAAGATGTTATATATGTTATTCTAACCAAACGATCACCAAAACTTTCTTCTTTCTCTGGTAAAGAAAGTTGTTCTGTTTAAATGTTTGAATGAAGTTAAACTGAGTTTTGTTTGTTTTGCAGGACAAGTGGCTTTACCCGGAGGTAGAACTGATGAAGGGGATACAAATGATATTCGAACCGCGTTGAGGGAGGCTGAGGAGGAAATTGGGTTGGATCCTGCCCTGGTGGATGTTGTTACTGTTCTTGAACCGTTTGTTAACAAGGTAAAATATTTTGTTCCAACACGAAATACTAGTTAAGATGTCCTTATATCGTGTTCTAGGGCCGTTTGGGTTGCTTATCAGAACTGCTTATCTGTCCATTACGCTTTTATACACCAAATATTTTAGTTAGACAACTTGAAACTGATTATTTAGCTCAACTACTTAATATGATAAGATGTTTAAGTAAGCAGCAATCTCAAACACCCCCTTAATTGTTTTGCACTAATTTTCACGTGTTAACTATTTGATTGTAATGGCAGGGGAATGTAACTGTGGTTCCGGTGATTGGCATACTATGGAATAAGAAAGCGTTTAATCCAGTTCCAAATGCTGATGAAGTAGAATCAATTTTCTATGCTCCTTTTGACATGTTTCTCAAGGTTCTTTTCTTATTTTTATCAGCCTTCTTCAGCTTCCATTTTTAACTCCGCATATATCCATGAAATGGGATTTTGCCGATTCAGGATGAAAACAGACGACAGGAGGAAAGAGAATTTTATGGAGATAAATGTTTGTTTCACTATTTTGATCATGAAACAAATAACCAGGTGTATGTGATATGGGCTGTGACCGCTGCTATCTTGATAACGGCTGCATCAATCGGTTACCAGCAACCGCCAGAATTTCAACCAAGGATGCCTAAAGAGTGGAATAGAAACCATAGCAGACTCTAAAGTTCCAGGATATAATATTTTCGATGTAGACCATTAGTTAGGAATGAATTGTAACTTTATTTGTATCTTGTATTCACAACAGATGAAAACCATATGTTGAAGTATAGAACATTTCATTATTGGCTTCATTTTTGTAGTTCCAGGTCAACATAAAACGAAAGTTATAAACGACATGGAACAAAGACATGCAATTTAACATATCAAAAGTAACATATGCCTCTTGTTGAACGAATCTACATTTGTCAAAACGTATCATATAGACCATAAGTTGCGTGTAAACCAGCATATGGACCATATTATTGTCGAAAGAATGACAAAGACAAACACAAAATTTACATTATTCAACTAAAAACCTCGTAGAACTTCTCGATAACTAGTGAACCCGAATCAATCGACTCCAAAGGATCCTTCCTTAACCTGTGTCTCAAACAATTCGGGATCACAACAGCAATATCTTCAGGTGTCACTTGATCTCTTCCTTTCAAAGCAGCCAAAGCTTTTGCAGCCCTGTTTGTCACAATATCACCTCTTAATCCATCCACATTCAATTCAGCGCAAACCTTCGAGATCTTAACACGAAGATCATGATCAATATTTACAGCAGACAGACAACTCCTAGCTGCCGTGATTTGATCTTGAAGTTTTTCTTGATCTGTTTTGTAAGTTTCACGGAACTCTTTTGGGTTTTTATCAAAACGAGCTCTTTCTTCCACAATTTTGACTCTAAGTTCAGCATCACGTACAGTACCCACTTGAGCATGCATCCCGAATCTATCAAGCAATTGTGGCCTGAGTTCACCTTCTTCCGGGTTTCCAGACCCAATGAGGATAAACCGAGCTGGATGTGATATAGAAATACCTTCTCTTTCAACTGTGTTCCATCCTGATGCAGCTGAGTCAAGAAGAACATCGACTAAATGATCATCCAAAAGATTTACTTCATCAACATACAAAATCCCTCTATTGGCTTTAGCAAGAAGACCGGGTTCAAATGCTTTAACACCCTCCGTGAGAGCCTTTTCAATGTCGATTGTTCCACATACTCTATCTTCTGTGGCTCCTAATGGAAGGTCAACCATGTTGATTTTGGTTTTTATGGTTGGAAGTTGTTCACCTCTAATTAATTTTTCTCTTACTTCCATGCCCATTGATTCTGGATCTTCTGGGTCTGAGTTGAACGGGTCGGCAGCGACCACTGTAATTTCCGGAAGCAAATCTACCAGTGATCGAACGGTGGTGGATTTACCGGTACCTCTGTCCCCCATGATCATAACCCCACCAATTTTTGGGTCAATGACGTTTAGTAGAAGGCATAGCTTCATCTCATCTTGCCCGACTATTGCAGCAAATGGATAAACTGGTCTCTGATTTTCCTTCGACAACTTTTGAGCCTGGAAATCATTAACAATAAGATTGTCAACAATTTACTGTGATTTAATTTATGAAGATAGATGGGTCAGGTGGGTTGAGTAACAGGTCAAAACAAATTACACGTTGAAATGGGTCTCACTTTTAGTTTGGGTGGAAACAGACAGGGTCGGGTTGATCCCCTGACACTTATTCCAATTTGTTTTTTCATAAATTGGTAGTTACGAACCTGAGTTAACCAACTCATTTGGCTGGTTTCACTGTAAACTAAACTTTATTTGACCCATTTGAGATAAATCACAACCTGATTTGACCAACTACTAAGTAAATGGTCTAAATTGCCTTGCCGCCTCTAGTCATATCTTTTAAGTGGAACAAAGTTATGTCGAATTGGCTTGTCTAGTTTTAATTTTTACAAAGTTTAACAAAGTTACTTACAAAATATTTGGGCATTTTAACATGCAGTTAAACTGCAGCATTGTTGCCTCGAGTATTGAAATCTTAAAATGCTTGAACGATTAGCTTCATACTAATTCAAGGCTTATAACACTTCAAATTCTGATATTACATCGGATGAAAGCCTACCAATTCCAGAATGGTCATTTTGTATAATAATCTTTGGGATAAAATGGATCGCAAAACAATTTTACCTGTTCTTGTGCAGGACTGATTTCAGTCGCAACATTTGAGATTGTCAAGTGGGACCTTCCTTTCCTCAATGGAACTCCAATACCTCCATAAAATCTCCTACCTTGGCTATGAACTGCAATAAAATAAGCACTCAAGTTTAAGCTTCCATTCATTTACACCTATACACACTTAATTTCACACACAAAGACAACAACAATACCCAATCCCACCGGAACGGGGTATGGGGGAGGTAGGATGTAGACAGTCTGAAGTCATACCCCTAGCTCAGGGTAAACCCGGTGAACCCCAGG
Source organism: Artemisia argyi (assembly GCA_030686995.1). Taxonomy (NCBI): domain Eukaryota; kingdom Viridiplantae; phylum Streptophyta; class Magnoliopsida; order Asterales; family Asteraceae; genus Artemisia; species Artemisia argyi. The sequence continues at coordinate 78,094,511 of CM060682.1, forward strand.
GTAGGAGACTGCTTCGAAGGAGACCTCACGCAAGTATTTATAGCTCCTATACACACTTTATTTATAGCTCCTATATCACAATGTCAGCAATAACATCAACGCTTCTATTTTTTATTTATTAAATAGCTCCTATATCTGTTTGCGTTTTTCTCCATTGATATTCTATTATTGTAGGACAGGGTGGTGGCGCAAATGAACATCCAAAGAAAACAGGTGAGAATAGGTGATTTTCTTATCAATGTGAAAGAGTTAATGGTGATCGTAAGTTGAAGAAATTTGGTGGTCAACATCAAATACATTTAGTAAAGGCAATACTCGCGAATTGATGGTTCAAAAAAGAAATAGATGAAGGAGAAACATAAGATGGCCAAAATGAAGAAGAAGACTATGATTGATGAGGCAGAAATTGAAGGGAGTTGGCTCATATTGAAGTCACAAAGTTTGAATTGAAGATTAGGCGACCTAAATTAAAGCAACGGTGGATAAACAGGAGGTGATGAAGCTAAAACTGAATGTGATGAAGCTCTGACAATATAGATGAGAAAGAAGAATTCATTGGTCATGTTGCAGAGATGCATGTAGAACTTGAAGGTGAAATCAAGACGAAGTGTTTTGGTTCTCAAATTCAGATCAGATCGACCTCTGCCCACCTCCGCAGGAACGTCCCGTTGATAAAATTATTGTTTAGTTTTTCTTCTTAGCATCCATTTGCGTAAACTCAACCATAATATCGTGATCGGATGTTCCTCAATAGCTCGTAACGGTGGTGGAGACGTCAATGAGATTTCAATCGAGAACCAACTCTCTTCAACTTAATTTCAATTTCACCTTCAACATGATTTTTCCAAAATAACCAACGAATCCCTCTTCCTCATCTTCAATTTCACCCTCATCACATTCAATTTCAGCTTCATCACTTTCAATTAATTCTACCTTACCTTCAACTTAAGTTACCTCGTCACTAATTCAATTTCCGGACCTTCAGTTTAAAAAGCCTCCCCTTCAATTCCAGCCTCATCAATCACAATTTTCTCCTTCCGCTTGTTGTTTTTCTAATTCTTCGCATCAATAACTAAGCATGAACTATCTCCCAAACTTAAAAACCCTTCTCCCAATTCCACATATATTGTCCCAATTCTAAACAAACATTAACTGAGCATGAACTACTATAATCTGTAACCTAACAAGTTACATCTACAAAAGAAAGAAAAAAACATCATATAATTCTACATTCTTAGCTTAGACTTTTGTCTATTTGTAAAATTAAAACAGGTACATTAACTAAGTAGTCTCACATCCCCTAATAACAAAACCTTAAAGTGACACAAACACATAACCTAACTTCACTAAAAAACTAAAATGCATAAAAAGTAATGAAATGCAACACAACAACGAGATTGAAATAAAGAAAAGTAGACAAAAGATAAACCTGGGTTAAAAGATAAAGCGCGAATAGAGGCCTTTGAAGAAGAAGAAGAAATTGGTCGAGAGCTGAGTAATGCTGTTGTTGAAGAAGCTGTTCCGAGTAATCCAGCCATTGTTGGTTACTCAGAAAATTGAAGCGGAGTGTGTTTGTTGGTTAATTTAGTGGGTGTTTTTTAGTGTGTTTTGCTGATAAGAAGTAGGATAGGTTGGATTTTGATTGGCTCATAGGCACTTTATGGTGATTTTTGGTCGCGTGGCTCCATACTCTTCTTGTAGCCATTCGTTGTTAGAGGACAAAATAAAAAATACACAAAGTTTTGTTACGACTTTCTACTAAATTATCTTACAAATTTTTCTACGCAATAATATTAAATAGGTTTTTATTTATTCTTTCTGTGCATCTATGAGTAGACAGTTTTGTAAGATGATTTAGTAGGAAAATTTAGCATTTTTCAAAATACATACTACTCTCTCGTTCTCGTATTATTTTTCGACTCTTTTTTTTCACTAGTTCTCCGAAAATTTATCATATCGCCATTATTTGAAAAATATTATTATTACTATAAAATTAAAACAAACAAAAAAAAACATTTACTTGTTTAAGGATAATGATAGCATACGATGGTTTTAGTATAATAGTTAAAGTACGTATAACCAAAATATGCTCAAAAGGCCAAAGCCACAACATATATTGCCTGGAGAACCAATCTTCTGACAACTATTAGCTAAAGACACGACAGGCTTTGCCTGAAGAACCAATCTCCAAGCAACAGCCAGCATAACAGTCTGTCCTCAAACCATTATTGTAAGAGGTAGTGCGTCATGCTTTTCACTATAACATATAGATTGTACCTCGTACGAAGATTCTCATAACACCAAAAGCCAAGAGTATCACGCCACGTGTCACTCTTTTCTTATGTATGGGATGACTCCCACGCGGGTCTCCCAAGATCGTTGGATCACATCCACGGATCTCATACTACCCTATATGCATCCATATAAGTACACATGAATTTCATGAGAACAACCAAGTTCATCTTCTTCATTTTCACACACACTAACTCCTAGTTGTATGTGAGTGTTACCCCAGCTTTAGATAACACTTTTATCTTAGGGTTCTTACCACTTAAGGAAAATCGAACATACGACTAGCCTAATCCTAGACCATAAACTTATCTTAATCCCTTCTTTACGTAAACATGGCGCCATTCGTGGGACCATGACATAAACAAAGACATCGATTTTCATTTTTCCGCCACCGAAAATCCTAAATTTCACTTTGTTGTTTCAAACGCGAATAAAACCTTTATCTAGCCTCTTATTGTCATAACTAAAAAACACTGTTTTAAAAACATGACGGGTGAACAAAACTAAATTTATCTAAAAAAAACAAACCAACGCTTGATTAACTACCTTACATACGCATGATTCAAACCTCGATACCATGCAAAAAGTGAAAAATGTGAGGTACTTGAGAAATGGGTTCCAACCTGGGTTTTAAAAAGCGCGAAGCGCTCCGTTGGGCTAAGGGTCAAAAAATTGAAGCGCGTGGCGATGAGGCGAAAGCGCACGCCTTTCGTAGGCTGATGCGGATTGCAAGACTCGCAAAAGTTTTACTTCTCAAGGGATCTTGAGAAGCTTGCAATCCTCTAGGCAGTGTACCTGACCGGTGTAGTATAGTGAGTGGCAAATACCGGGGGATTGATCGTTCTCTGAGGAATAGTGTTCGTTAGGATTGAAAACTACTTAAACTAGGTCTAGAGGCGAGGTATGATTCTTTTCGTATTTTTATATTTTATGAAAGCAGGTAAAATCTCGGGTATTGGAAGAGTGGGTGGAATTAGTTGCTAGTCAATTAACCCAAAAATTACTACTAATTAACAGAATAAAATAAAAATAACAGAAAATAAAATTGGTGAACTTCGTATGGTGAGGAAATTGTGTTTACTTAAATTTCACTACTCCCTAGTTATTTCCTATTGAATGAAAGGATTGTATTCCTTACTACCATTCGCGGGGGTGTGTACAGCTTTCCCTAACCCTATGAGTTTATATCTCTTCCTATGACGACACGTTTAGTATCCTATCATGGCCTCCTTAATAGTCACTCATGCATTAAATACAACCAATAAAACCGTACTACACATCCGATTACGTTTCTTAAGACGTTCAAGCCAGTTACTGTATAGGAGATTTAGCTAGTTTTCTTAAGCCTAACGCTAATCAATCAACCAAACAATCAATAACAACTCAACAATCAATATTCAACAACTAGGTTTCATTAGATCTAAGGAAACACTAATAAATCTAAGCTAGCATGTTAAAGAAAAGAAAAGATAAACAATCAATCAAACAACACATAGACATATTGAATGATTAAAAAGAAGACTTATCTTTAATTAAACATGAAAGAAAAGAGGGCTTGAAAACCCTAATGTAGTTGTGAAATTCGTTTAGGGTTTCTTGCTAAAAAGTTCCACCACTTTAATGAATGAAAATCAATATATATATATATATATATATATATATATATATATATATATATATATATATATATATATATATATATATATATATATATATACAAGTCTGACGGCGTCAGATTTTAGCCTCTGACGCCGTCAGGTCGCCGTGTTTTAGGGTTTCGTATCGCCCAAGAGATCTCTGATTCCGTCCCGTTATAAATGTTCTGGGCCGTCTCGTGTTGTGTTAAAGGGAGACGGCCTTGCTCCAAATACACCTGACGTTGTCAGGTGTTATTCTGACAAATTCTTCTAGGGTGTCTAGTGTAAAAATCCATGGCTTCTTGTCATAAGGTGACGACGTCAGCTCCAAAGCGTGACGCCGTTAGGTGTAAAAACCTGACTTTCTTGACTTTTCTAGTTTTCTTCATTCTTGAGCATAAAAACATCCGAAAAGTTCCAAAATGCTCCATTTTCGAGAATTCATGTCCCAAGTACCTAAAATGACAAAAGAAACGATTTGAGGTAATATTTGACCATAAAAGCACGATTTAGGGCTTAAATGACCCCCTAAAAACGGATCAAATAAATCCTTATCATAGGCAAGGTGCATACTTTGTACAAAATGGTTCCAACTGTGTTATAATGCATAATTCATATATAAAAACACATCAAGAAGACATTTAACAACAATAACAACGATTCATTCCCCATTCATCCTCAAAGTTTGCGATTCCATAACGCTAAAATGCTAGATATTACAAGATAAACATCATAAGCTTATCAAATTCCTACTTGAGAATAACCAAAGGACCACAAAGGCATGCATGTGAACAAAAACCATGCAATGCATAAGAATGAATGGGATTTATGCAAATCAGAAGGAAGCATACATTCCCCATCTCTAAAATACTAAATATTACAATCCATAGATCATAAGTTTATCACAAAAGCATGGATGTGAACAAAAACCATGCAATGCATAGGATTGAATGGGAATCTATGCAAATCAGAAGCACCTCATGATCATCATGAATTTGTAGCACCTCATTCACCTCATGATCTGGGGAAAGTCCAATATCCATTTCCATTTCGTCGTCTTCATCAAACAACTGATCTTTTCCTTTGGAACTAGAAGTAGAAACATGAGCAACACTATTTGTAACAACCCGATATTTTCCACATCTACGTTTATTCCCAAACTTTGGAAATTCACTATTCATCAATTACTATTCATCAAAACACTATTCATCATTTTACTATTCATCGTTTTTGATGTTCGTTTGATATTCTGAGAAACATTTGAAAATTTTACTATTCACAGAACACTATTCATTCCGGAAGAAATTCCACTATTCACGTGCATTATCAGTAAGGACCTCTCATACGGACTAGAATAGTCTGCATATCATCATAATGTCATTTACATGCTATACCACTCTTAGGATTCTCAAATTAATATATTTAGTATATTTAACGTTTTACGTATAAGTATTTATAATTAAACGTTAAAACGCGATTAATAAATACGACGAATATATCTAAATATTCCCACACTGGTCCCGACATATTTTTATATCCATTTTAACATCATAAAAGTTATAACATTCAGTTACCCAGTATTTTGGAAATTTATTTTATTAATAACGTAAGCTTATGAATATTACGACGGTTTTCATGAAAACTAAACAATAATCACCCGAACACTCAGTAATTGTACCCAACATATTTTTAACATTTTTATAACTTTATTTTATTCCGGTTAACTTTGTTAACATTTATTTCTATTAAACCCGGTACCCGATTTTAACTAATAACACATAATAACACTTAATCTTACACTAATTTCCTAAATAAATCACAAGTACCCTACCCCCCCCCCCCCCCTTGCTCTTTGAAATCAGCCCCATAAGTCCTCTCATAGGCAAAATATACAAAGTTCATTAACCTTGGGCATTTATGCTTGATTATTATACATTATAACATGTTACTAAATTACATAAACCACTAAACCTAAACACTTATACATTTTTAGAATCAAAAAGTTCATTTCCTCTCATCCTCACCAAAACCCACGACCATAATCCAAATCCAAGATCAAGTGAAGGTTTTCAAAAGTTTAAAGCACCAAAGTTGTTCATTTTGTGGTTCTAATCAAGAATATTGCATCAAACACACAAGTAATCCAAGGTTTCTAATCATCTCACCACCTTTTATTTCAAAGTGAGTATTCAAATTTATTTTCATGTTTTCTTCTAATTAACACTTATATCTCATGGTATTCATGCTTTATTTCATGCGCAAACTAGTTATACCACTTTATTTTTGAAGACTTTTGAAACATACAAACCCTAGAATTGGTTTTTGGTGTTCCCTTGTTAAATTAACTTGATTACTAGTCATTAGGAACCCATGGCACCCTAAGAAGGTGTATGGTAGGATTAGATTAGTTTTGTGAAGTTTGCAAGAGTTTTGATTGATGTAGAAACTAGTTTTGAACCTTGGAAATGGATTTCTAACAAGTAAATATACCTACTGTCCCATTTTGGTAAATTCTGGAAAATCAGTAAATACAAAGTTAACTTTGGAAAAATTTTTAGAAAATACTTTCAAAAACGAATCCGTAGGCGAAAGAACGGATTAAAAAGAGTTTATAACGAAGAAGTTATGATTTTTGCAAGTTTATTGACGAAAAGTATTTTTCTGGAAATTACATGCTGTTGGACGTTTTTCGTCGGACAAAAAGAGGCTTTAGACGTAACCCGGAGGAACCGAGCTTTCCAAAATATATTACTACATACTAAGACGTAACCGTGGATATAAAGAACAAGTAAAACGGACTTATAACGACAAAGATATTCACGTTTGAATATCGGCAAAACTCATTTCATTTTGACAGCTTTTATAAATTTTAACACTAAAACTACGTAGTAACTCTAGATTTCTAGAAATAATACCAAGTACCCAATTTTATAACTAATGAAGTATTAGTTATTACAAGTATATTTTCATCACTACAAGGCGTTATTTCAAGGATTTCAACCCGAGGATTTCAACACGAACATGGAAACATACGATATATATATAAGTATATATATTGCAACTAGCTTTATTTCTCTAATAGCCATATTTTTCCTAAGTCTTGGAAATATATAATTTTGATATCAACTAGTATTTTTCAAGTTAAGAGTGGTATAGGAATCATGTGCATGTACATTCCTTTCTTCATTTCATGATCTAAAGTAGATCATATCATTCATTTAGGTTGCGGATAGAGTGCGCGCCTTACTTTAGTTCATACCTTTTGTTATCATATCGCTTATATCAGGTGAGTATTCACGAACCCCTTTTTCTAACTATTTTAATCGCTTTGGGGTGGATGCATGAATTATTACTTGAACACTTTGAACATTGTTTTGAACCCTTTGATTATGATGAACTCTTTTGACTCGTCTTGACCTTATAACTTGTTTAGAACTCTTGAACTCAACTTGAACTTTTGAACTTAATGTACTGTACGTGCTATGACCTAAAGTCTCGCCATTTTTGGTGGAGCGTGCAAAGTCTCACCTTATTGGTGGAGCGTTCTTAACCCTTAAGTCTCGCCTTATTGGTGGAGCGTGCTAAGTCTCCCATGTTTGGAGCGTTCTTAATTGTATATAATAGTTGTATGATGTACTGTTCGTACATTCGCATTGTTCGACACCTATTAGTAATATGGATAGCGCTATTAGAGGTCGGCCAACCTCTCGTCCACTATATTACGGGACACATATTATTTAATTAGGGGCTTTGCATGGCATACATTATTATATATGTGGTGCTTATATTGTGACTTATTATGACCGCGGGTGCTTGACTACAAGACATAATACTTGACAACGCCTTTGGCTTGTGAACTTTCTCTAATGGTTTCTCATATTATATAAAACGTGTGTGCTCACCAACTATTTTCATAGTTGACCTGTTTTCTCTCATGCATTTCAGGTGATCGTCAGTAAGCTTGTCATCAAGGTCTTGCATAATGAAGTTTTCACATGTCACTACTTTTCATTATGTACTAAAATATCATCTTTTGGGAACCAAACTTATGTCTTAAATTGCCAATGTCGGCAATAACAATGTTGTAATGTTATACTTTTCCTTAATGTAAATTATGGTATTGTCTTATTTCTCTTTGGTGATGCATATCGATTTCGTTGCACCTCGTGTTTCCGCCTTCGGCGAGGGTGTGACACTATTACTTTTTTGGCTTCTTGCCTTTCTTGGTTGAACATGCGCAGGACATGTTGATGTTGATGCTCCAGCTCTAGTAAAGTAAGCTGGCTCATATGCCCCAACATTTCTATCAACATCAGCCCATGTTAACTCATCATCTTCAAAACCAAATTCAGGTGCACCTTCTTCACCATCCATTTGACCCATTACCCAGTCGTTACTTTCATCAATATCGTCCAAAAGAATAGGATTAGTGATATCCGCTCTTTTATATCGACATTCCAAAGAACAATTATATTTGACATAGATTATGTCATTTAATCGGCTTTGTGCCAATCTGTTTATTTTCTTGGTATAGATTTGTTAAAAACAAGTATTAATTCAATAATTCAATTGGCATAGATATTGATGTGTATAGATATATGTTAGAATCACGTCCTAATTTACGACTTAGTGAACTTACATGTTGAAAAACACTCCAGTTCCTCTCACAGCCAGTGGCACTACACGTGAGGCTAAGAACACGCATAGCAAACTTTTGTAAGATTGGAGTTGATGATCCGTATGAAATCTACCAATCCGCTAAAAAAGAAATGTAGTCAGTTTCGTATGTTAATTGTAACAGAGATGTTATGAGTTTGATATGTTATGGAGATGTAACATTATACCTGGAGATATTGTCTTCCTACGTCGTATTGCCATAGGATCTCCAAACAACTTTAAGGCATTCTGATATACATCAAGCTCCTTAGAAATAAGGTCTTGAATTCTAATATCAGGTGTCAACGTCCGAATGCAATCATACAAGCCGGTCGTAACCTCTTCACAAGTAGCTTTCTTTTCCTTGCCGTAAAACATCTCTAGATTTAGAAAATGTCTAGCCGCATGCAAAGGTCTACGAAGTTGGGCAGTCCATATTCGATCAATGATCTCAAAAGCTTTCTCGTAAAGGTCTTCATCATGAGAGAAAGTTGCAGCAATGACCTCTTTGAGCCTATCCATAGCCTCATAGATATATCCCATTGCCAGCTTTTTATCGCCATCAACCATTCTAAGAACCTTTACAAGTGGTCCCGTTAACTTAAGAACATAAGCAACATTTCTCCAAAATGAATCATTTAGAATAATTTTTGCCACTTGCTTCCCAGCCACCTCCTTTGACCATTTGCTATTATTCTAATCATCGGAAGTGATCTTCTTCAAGTTGTTTTGTTGAATGTGTAGTTGTGCAAGAGTGATGAACGATGTTGCAAATCTAGTGATTGCAGGCCTATGCAAGTTTCTTTGATTTGTGAACCTTCTCATCATGTTCACAAGGCCAACATGGTTATATATATAACCATTCCGAACATAGCCTTTTTCAAAGAACTCTTCACTCTTTCAAGATTTTTGATGTCCTATAACACAAGATCAATACAATAAGCGGCACACAGTGTCTGATAGAGATTTGGTCTTGTGGCTTCTAGCAACGCGTCTTTTAATCAGCAGCAAAGCATTAGCAAATAAGCGCAAAGCATCAACAAAACAGTAGCAAAAAAGTGTAAAAGGTTCTATTTTTCTTACCTGCTTTAACATAGTTTGATGCATTATCAGTAACAACTTGAATCCGTTCTCCTCTCCTACTTCTTCCACCATTTTGTCAAGCATTTGGTACAGTGTGTTGCCATCCTTCTTAATTTTAGAGACATCTATGGATTTTATAAACATCGAACCTTTTGGAGAGTTCACTAAGAAGTTCACAATATCCTTTTGAACCGTGGAATCACGCCATCCATCGGATATTATAGAGTAACCCTTCACAGCCCATTCCTTCTTGTAGTTTATCATGTTGTTATCAGTTTCTTCTATAGGTGATGTTGAATAAAATGAACATAGAATAAATATTCAAACGCAGCGGAAAACATCACCAACAAGGATCCATAGAGTCATATGATCAATCAAATAAATAACAACAAGGTTATACCTTTGTAGCGTGACCGGTTGAATCGTATGGAGACCTTTACCAACGTACACGAATCACCAATGAAACCCAAGTGATCAAAGGAGATCAGCTCTATGCTTGATCCATACTACACATCATCGATCACCACCCGATGCTAGTCTTGACCTTGTAACAATCGATCTAGCCTTGAACTACACTAGAATAAGGTTAGATGGGATCAAAAACCACAAAACCTAATATGGGTGTGTTTTAATTTCGTGGCTTTTGGTTAGAGGAAAGGGGAGAGAAAGTTGGTAAGGTTTTAATGTGATTGATAAACTTAATTGACCAAATCAATAGGAGGTTATAACAAATAATGTTACACTTAACAACCTTGAACTACTCCCTTGTTCCTTTCTCACCTAGGCTTGCCATGGGGGCCATAAATGGGCTTGCCCATTTGTTGGTCCAATCCAATAAACTAAGTACTAGCTTAGTTATTAGTAGCCGGTTATTGATCCCGAGTTACGTAGTCGTATATGTAGTGTAAATACGATAAATACAATATATATATAATGGTGTCTCTGTGTATAAGTGTGTGACCCCGAAGGCTCACATATGTCTAGCCATATAATTATTTATTATGACACGAGCATACTCCAACATCTTCCACTTTTTTTTTAGTAAAGGAACTCTAAGCTTGTACATGCTAGGTGGTTCAAATCCCGGACCAAATTGAGCTACCGCTTCCCTTGCAACTTGAAAGCTATCATAGTTAGCCGCATTGAAAGGAAACCCCGCATCATAAAACCACTTAGCTATCTCTCTACAAGCATGAAATCTTAGCTCCTTTTTACACACTTCATTTATCGTTTGTTGTCTTCTACATTTTCTACCCATAAGTACATCTTCAGGATTACGAGCAAAGAACGTGTCCATTGGACCCTTATGTCTTGGCTTTTTAGGAAGACCTTTGCTACTTCCTTCTCCCAAGCCACTTCCTCTCTTCATAGATGTGATAACACAATCATTCTCATCCTCCTCACTTTGTTCATGTACTTCATTTATCCTTGGGAGCATTTGATTAGTTCACTTCACTATTTGCTTATTTATCATATACTCGTGAACTATTGCTTTAACATGCTTTGGACAACTAGGACAATCAGTAACATCCCTAAAACCTCCAACTAAATGCTTCTTTAGATGAAATGCTCCACTCTTGGTTACTTTGAAGTAGGGATGAGCATTTCGACCCGAATCCCGAAACCGAACCGGAACCGTACTGATTCCCGATATACGGTATGGTACCGGTACTACGAAATAAGGTGAAAAAAAATCGGGACCACTAATTCGGTACGAGACCGGTACCAAATCGGGAAATTCCCGAAAAAACCGGGGAAAATCCGATTTCTCGGTACCGATACCGGTACCGGTATTCGAATCCCGTTCGGTACGGTACCGGTACCACTAATTTATGCTCGGGAAAAAGTCGGTACCACTAATTGGGTACGGTATCGGTACCGTGCTCATCCCTACTTTGAAGCAAAAGTTACATTTAAAATTGTTTTTCTTCTTAGGATCCTGGACTGAATATCTCCTTGCTGGATCCTTAGGTTTGTGTGGGTTAGTGTTGCTTGGGTTGGTCGCGTCCATTTTAATGTGAAATTTCAGAAATTAAACAAACTACAAATGAGCAAATCATCAAATTAGCAGAACAAAATTTTGCAAGAAACTAGTAGCAAAAGAAGTATATATATATATATATATATATATATTATTATTTTTATTTATTTTATTTTTTTTATTATTTTTTTTTTAAATTCGAGCCATAAATTGCTCATAAAATAGCAAGAACATACAAGAATGAGAAGAGGAATTAAAAAAATAAGAAGAGGAGTCAATAAAATAAGATTAAACACATAAGTTGATCTTAAAAACACAAAAGTATGAACATAATAGCTTTAAAAAAGAAAATAAGAAGAGGAATTAAGAAGTAAAGTAACTGATGATGATATATCATAAAACAAGAAGGTTGGATGAGAGAAAAACGGATGAGAGAGAAAGTTACTTGTGGGTGAGTAGTTGTTTTAGGTTTTTGTCTCATAAAAACCTAAATTACTTTAAGTTGGGCTTTATCGGAGGCTTTTCTAAAGCCCAATACCCAACTAGAAAGGACTAATAAAGGTCCACTTAAACACATGAGGCATTAAAAAGCGCTCTTAAAAGGCGCCAAAAAGCATTGCCTTTTATCGTGTTATGCAATGGCTGCGCATCAAGGGTCGATGACCTCACTGCCTCGGGTGTAAAAAGGTGCGCTTTTTTAAACACAGGTTCCAACAACTAAGGAACACTTCCCGTGGGAAGGATTCATACCTTTAGTAGACCCAGTAGTCATCACAGTCGTGATTCATCACATAAGATAGCATGATCTATATGAATGGAGGGGTAGCTTAGTCAACATCATATATGATCATTGTTTCAAACAACTGTTTGAGAAATCAGGAAAATGATTCGTCTTCCAACTACTCCTCTCATTGGATTCTCGTCTGAAAGATCCATGCCTGAAGAAGTACTCCAACTGGAAACTATGGTGGGAACTCACCCACTGTCAAGAACAGTCATAATGGAATTTCACGTTGTCAAGTCAAATTCCAAGTATAACATATTGTTCAGTAGAACAACCATTCAACAGGTATGTGCGGAAGTTGGTGCGCCGGTTGCAACACCGAAGTTTTAAACCCCTTAGGCACTGCACTTAACCGTTGTAGTGTAGTATATGTAAGACCGGGGTTAAATGACCCTTAAAAATGAGTATGATTTTGCTCATTATCAAATATCCCTACGCTTGAGATTTGCTTGTCCTCAAACAAATAAACATAATTTAGTCAAATACAATTTATGGGGCATTTAGCACTAGCATAAAACTAGTCCACGGCAAAACCCGTTTCACAATTTTTTTTGACAATTTCAAACACAAAAATACAAGACTAGCACCTCATATAATAGTATTTGATTACTCATAACTCCCAGGTGTATACAAATGATATAACAATAAGAAAATACAAAAATCACTCAACTTATCATATCATAATGCATAAATTAACCAAATCAATTAAAAAAAAAAAAAAAAAAAAAAAACCCCTTGCACTAATTGAAAAAATATTCACAAGTCACAAAAAATATGAAAAAAATATTCACAAGACATGAAATATATGAGACTTAATAGTATAATTAATACGATTTTGTGATTGAGTATATTTGTTAAACCCGACAACCAAATGTACACTTAGGTGCAGTTTGATTTATGGGTTTTGATAGGTTTAGGTTGAAAGGAATCTTAGTCAAACGTTTATTATCATTTTTTTGCTCTGACACAAGGGTTTAAACCCAACATTTAGCATTTTTGTGAAAGCCCATCTAAAATATATCTTTACATCTGTGTTTTCTGACATTTGTGAGCCCAAATTGCATAATAACCACTCTTATTCATTTATTACTTGTAAAAATAAAAATAATCAAATTTAAATAATATGTTTTATTCAATATTTATTATAAAAAATATATATAAATAAATATAATTTCTCTTTTCTAAACTTACCCCAAATCCAAGTTTTATAACAAATCCAAATCTTAATCCAACCAACTTATAAACCAAACGGGCCCTTAGAGTTGGAATTACTAAAAAAAGGAAAAACAGTTTTTTGGGTGTTTGTTTTTCTTTCTAAACTTGAAAGTAGAGATTGTTTGGTTTATTGAAAAGGGTTTAAGAAACCGGTAACCATATTAAATGCAAGCCAACAAACCAAACAACCCCTTAAGATTTTGTCACATAACTTCCCTCCCCCATTTCACTCGGTTTGAACCACAGCACCAATTCCAGCTTCTACGATTTCCTTCCTTCCTTCCGGTAAGTAAATTTGTACAGTACACTTAACTGATTTTCATCTTAGTTTTAATTGAAGCGATCTGTTATGTCTTCAAAATAGCTATTTTTGATCTAACTATATGCAATTATTAAATTCTACAGAAAATTTATAACCCCATAAAAGTAAATTACAAATATGTTGATGTTGTAATTTTTGACTAGTCATATGATTTGTTCTAGATTATAATTGAACATTCAAAGTTATGTCAATTGATTTTTATGTTACTTAGTTTAAGGATAGGCCATTTAGGGGGTGTTTGTCTTAGCTTATTTGATGGGCTTTTGAGCTTTTTGAGATTTTAATAAGCTCGTAAGCTCATTATTAATAACTTACAAGCTTATCCACCTGAGCTTATAATGAGCTTATAAGCTATAATTAATAATGACCTTATGAGCTTATTAAAATCTCAACAAGCTCGAAAGCCCATCAAATAAGCTAAAACAAACACCCCCTTAATAACAGTGTACTTCCCCAGATGTACCCTCCCTGCCCATCTCGATATCATACTTATGCGATATGTCATACCCTAAAGTATTTACCAAATTCCTTTAGACACGTCAACATTAGTATGATATCGAGAAGAAATATAAAGTACTTGGGGTATATTGGAATTTATTTGGGTTCATTTATCTTTACAGAAAACGTTACATTTGGAAAACTACGTTGTTATTAAATGGACTGAACTCATTAGTTTATGAAGTTATCATGATTTTATATATTTAAATGTTAATATTCACAGATTGCGATTGCTATCGTTGGTTGATGAGGGATGAATAACTCATGGAGGCAGAAAGAGCTAGTGCTTTTAGTTATTTACGCGGTCATCTTCTACATTATTGTTATTCGTTCTTCTCTCCAGTTGTCCAGTGGTACATTCTCTTTAGTTTAAATTGATATGTTATTAGAGACTCAGAGTACGAAAGAAATATTTGACGATGGTTTTTTATTACTAATATTATTTGATTTGATATAACAGATCATTACAAGAAGCTGTATGGTTTACGGCCTGGATTGATCTCAAGTCAATTCAATGTATGTTTTCTTTATTTCGATAGTTGTTTATAACGATTGAGTTGAGGAAAGTATTGGTTTTAAACATATTAAATTCACATGGAAGGTGAGGTCTTTGAAGTGCCTTATGTATTCTAGCCACGTATGCATGCGTCTCGGATGAACTTGAGTTACCCGTAGCTCAATAAATGCTTATAAGTTGTTGGATTTGAATGAATATAGAAAAAAAAAAACGAAGAGTAGTTAGCGTTTTAGAGGTTTCCAATACTGCCTATATAACTTCATCCTACCTAGTTTTTGCATTCGATTTAAAGAATGTAATGCAACTTTGAACTTTTGAGGTGTTTTCATTGCTGTCTATTAACACATCAGCCTAGTTGGTGGATACTTTCATATCGAGAACCGACCTTTGTAGACCTCCCACACATTGCCGTACGGACAATGCCTTCCATATAAATCCCTTATCCACTGTTATACATATTTCTGCCTGATAGAATTATTCAAAGTATAGGCTTTATGTAGGATTTGTTTGGCGTTAATTAGTCTCTGCTTGAAGTCTGGTCGCAAATCACAAACCCCTTAAAAAGGGGAAAAAATAAATAAATAAATAAAAGTAAAAATCAGACTGACGTCTATGCTTTTGTTGAGCAATTTTGACCTGCCAGTTTACCTCTATGACTTCAATTATGCTTGTACCCTAATGATGAAAAGTGAATCAGTGGTTTATGATTTTGGTTAACACTGCATAAGGTTGCAGATTTAGCTGTTGGTGTCCTTTAAGGAGTTATTTCTTTTACAAAACCAGTTGCATATGAATTAAGAAGGGGTTTCTGATATGGCAATGATTTGGAGATAGTGAACCCTTTGTTAAAAAAAAAGGAAAAGAAAAAAAAGTGAGAAGAAGATAACAAGCTAAAAAGGCTTGCTATGACATATCTCTCATGAAACTTAAATTTGTATAAGTGTTATCACTTACCACTCTGACATTTTGGGCGGCTCGGTGACTACTGATGCCTGATGGTGACTTTGTTATATAAATAAAGTGGTTATGTGATATTGTGGAGTATTTTACTCCCTGTAAAGTACTCTTTTTATGTTGGTCGATTTCAGTTATCAGCATGCCCATGATAGATTCTAAATAAGCTAAGTGCCTATGGCATGGTGTGTTTAGGCATATTTGCATTTTGCAAGAAGAGAGTTTAATATATGCCACCTTCATAACTAAAGAAGAGAGTTTAATTCCTCCCCTTTCCTTTTCTTTTCAGGATATCTCTGATGCACAATGGAGAAATTTTCGCAGCAATTTGCCCATTCTTACCTTTGTTTTTGGACTTTTCATATTGATCGCTAACACACTGAGGGCATTCTATAATTTAAAGGCAGAGGGAATGTCTGTTGTTTGGCTTTTAATTTCATTGGCATATCTGGCATATCTACATGGAGCATTGTATGCCCTCTACTAAAATTCTTCTTTTCAAATTTAAACCAGACATGGATGCTTATTGTTTTGTATATTTTCAAAATTATAGAACTATAATAGTGCCCTAATTTAGTGCAAGAGTAACAATAATCTAGGACACATTTTTATTATTTCTGTTTTTGAAGCTTCATAATAACACCTTTGAGACTTAAAAGTCAATGTGGAGCTTTTTTGGCTGTAGGTTTTATGTTTGATAGTTGGCACACAGATTTCGCTGTAATGGTTTTGGTCTAACATATTTCATCCAAATGCAGTATCATTTTTATCCTCTCAATCGCATCAGCCAATTATCTTTTGGTTAAGGTACAATCAGATAACATCGCTTAATGGTTTTACTAATTCAGAAGTTCGTGCCTCCGTTTCATATCAACAAATAATTTGCAATCCTCTATTGGTTTTTGTATTGCAGATACTTGGACGAACAAAATACTTCCCATTTGTACTTTGGGTGTTCAACCTATCTTTTCTTCTTTGTAACCGTATTTATGAGGGATACTCATTTGCTGGCTTTGGGTTAGTTTCTCAGTCATAGTGATATAATTTGTTGTCACTTAGTATTTTAATGCATAGGTTTAATTCGAAAATGCAGAGATCGTTGGACTTACTTGGATAAGTTTAGGGGTACCTTCAGATGGCATATCTGCTTTAACTTCGGTATTTCCTATGCCCCTTTCTAGGTCTCTATCTCTATGCTGGCATGATTATTGTTTCATATGGTTTAAATATGCTCACATATAGCCACCTCTGTTAGTTGAGAGCAAATGTAAATCTTTCTGCAATGCAGAGCTCCTCGAAGGGTTCTCACTGTCAAGCTTAATTATATTATAGGACTACTGTGCTTAAATCTCTATAGATAACACACACTGACACACATGGATTTAGGAACAGAGTGCTCTATGAAGTTTCACACGTTTCACATGTCTGTGCTTATTGGTGCTTCTCATAATAAAGAACATAGGAATTTCTCCACATTTACCATAAATTGCACATGCTTCCTTAGCTGGACCTAGCAGATATGCATTTTATGATTTAAGCTAAACTATAAAGCTCTATTCAGATTGTTGAGTAACACTCTCTTCACGTTATATAGCCCCATGCCACTATTTGGATGTCTTTTATTAATGCATCTTATTAGAAATCAGACCTTTCGCTATTTTTTTATAATGCTCAAACAATTCTCTTTTTTATCTCCATGGCAGTTGTTTTGCGCATGATTAGCTTTGGGTATGACTACCACTGGTCAGATTATTATTCTTCTGTTGACCAAGAGGTATATTGCTGAAGACCCCTATAAATCTATTTGTCTTTGAGTGATGTACCCATGCTAGCTGACTGTATTACATTGTAAACTCGGATTAACTTTTAGAATCTGGTTTTTCTGGTGATTGTAGAAGCACACTCGGAACTGCACCACATGTTCTTCAGGAAAAATATGTTATAGAGCGTTACAGGCAAGTTGTTAATTGTTTTTAGGGTTAGTGGTTTAAATCTTAAGTACTTATTTAAAAATACAATTTTTTATTTTGGCAGGAGAGAAGTGTGGGGATCGAAAAATTCTCGTATACTACATACCTATGTTATTTGCTGTATGCACCTCTCTATATTGCTGGACCCATTATAAGCTTCAACGCATTTGCCTCCCAGGTTTTGTGACCTCCTACTGTTCTTGATTAGCTTTGCAATTTACATGCTATGGCATATAACATACAGCCTTTAGGAAATCATATCATCTAGTTCATTAACATTTACTTATTGTTACAAATTAATGTAATTTGGGTTGAAATTCATCAATATAATTTTGACAAACATTAGTTATTACAGCAAAGTTAAGTCGGATCAGTAACAGCCATGAAGACTCAACTGGTTTCTTGTCGTTTGGCATTTTCATATTGTGGATTCCATGTTCATGATGTTAGAACAAATGAAGATGTAACAACTGATACAATTTATTTAACAATTGGTACAGTTTATAAAATGTGATTCCTTTTCTGGCAGCTGGATACACCTCAAAAGAATTATACACTGAAACAAGTAGCATGGTATGGTATTCGTTGGGTCCTTAGCCTCATCCTTATGGAAATCATGACACACTTCTTGTATTACAATGCCTTTGCCATCAGGTAAGTCTATGAATAACAATATATTCCTATATTGTATTTAACTTTTTTAATTTGTATCGTCTTTGATTGATTGTCTATATTGTGCATCTAGTGGAATCTGGAAACAGTTGTCACCTATGGAGGTCTTCATTATTGGATATGGGGTGAGAGCTGATGGTACTTGATTTCACTATCTCACTTGATATGCTAATATACTATTATATAGCATGTACGACATACTGCATTTATAACAAGCCCTTTATAAATGCGACATATTGTGGAAGAATGTGTTCACTGTGTCTGGAATGAGTGTTAATTTTTTCTTGTAGTTGATCCGAATATAAATGTCACTTTTTGAAAAGATTTTATCCTAGATGTTCAGTACTACCTGACATTTCCCAAAAATATGTGAATATATGTCGTGAAACCTTCAGTAGTCAACCGATGGAGCTACTGAGTTGTTCTATACAAGAGTTAGCAAGATTGGTAGTTGGGTAATGGGTCAAACTGGCTTGGTTGAGTCCTTTCTAATTGTTTTGTTTGTAAATAATAAATGCATTAGCTATTTTAGATAACTATATAACTGAATAATAGTCTAATCTTTGAACAAAAAGATCTAGGTGGTTGTATGCAGTAAAAAGGGAATTTGGATGACTTTCTACAATTTTGCTTGTTTGACCCGTTGCAGTTTTAGCTAAATTCTACGATTTGACCCATCTGACTCATTTGAGATAAAACGCATCTTAGCTCAACCAATTCATAAGTAATAAGTTTAGAGTTCCATCTCTATTCTATATTATATGCCATCTTGTAGAACGGCAATGAAGAGTTCCATGCTTCAGGAAATTTGTTCTTGAATTGAGTATATTCTATCAGGGGTCTTCGAACACTTTCATTATATTATGTCTATTACAATATCTCATTAGTTATATGGAATAGCTCGAGACTTTAAATGCCATTTTTGCTGTTACAGGTCCTAAATTTCATGTGGCTCAAGTTTTTCCTCATCTGGCGCTACTTCCGGTTTTGGGCACTGGTAGATCTATTTAAGACGCACATTTATTTCACTTCTAGCTATGTAGTTTGAGGATGCAGCATTTCCATCTGGAATAACTTAACATAACTTTTGGTTATATGTAATTATAGGTAAGCGGTATTGAAGCCCCTGAAAATATGCCAAGCTGTATCAATAACTGCTACAACTTGGAAAGCTTTTGGAAAACTTGGCATGCGTCCTTTAACAAATGGCTTGTGAGGTACATTTTTTTAGTGTTATTTTTCTTATTTAAGATCTAGAACATATGCTGATTATT
The DNA here is from genome assembly GCA_030686995.1 of Artemisia argyi. Taxonomy (NCBI): domain Eukaryota; kingdom Viridiplantae; phylum Streptophyta; class Magnoliopsida; order Asterales; family Asteraceae; genus Artemisia; species Artemisia argyi. The sequence continues at coordinate 78,114,366 of CM060682.1, forward strand.
AACAAATGAGTATAGGTACATGTACATTCCCCTTGGGGGATCTCGGAGGAAGCTTTTGAATGTGTGGGTTGTCTTCACGTTCGTTGCCATATGGCATGATCTCGAATGGTACATCTAATTTTGTCCCAGTCAATTTTATTTACTCTTCTCAGGCTCCATGTCTGAATAATTATTCTTTTTACAGGAAACTTCTTTCATGGGCATGGTTGACATGCATATTCTTTATTCCGGAAATGCTTGTGAAATCAGCAGCAACTTCTGTTAAGGTGACCATATGATTATTTTATGATTTTAATAAAGTATTGAAATCTTAATTTTTTGACCGTTTATCAAAATTTTGGGATACTCTTCAATGACTACGAAGTAAAGAAATCTTTTCGATCCATATCACTTGGCTACTTGTATCGATGATAATGGAAAAGTAGGTAACAGCTTAACCTGGAAACTCCCCCAGAAATATAATTTTGCAAGTTTTGTACAAGAAAATAGCTGCCCTTTACTTAAGTCAAAGGAAGTAGCAATCTCAGTCTCTCTAACACAAGTAGGTAAGTTAGTATTCATCTCATCTAACTTCATCATTTGCAGGTTGATAACGCTTTTAAGGAGTTTATTTTCCGTGAGCTTAGTGCAGTTGCTGGTGCAGTCACAATTACTTGTCTCATGGTTTGTATATGTTCTTATATTTCCCTGCAAATTACCTTTGATAATACTACCATTTTCTCTAGTTCTCTAACCCCTCTTCAGAGGAGCACGTGTTTTTGGCATCAAATGGATTAACTTCATACTAAAAAGTTCATATGGATTCTCTGATTATTTTATGTTAATAACATTGCGCATTATAGCAGAAATTATAAATATAAAATATTGTCATAAGAGGAAATCTTGCTTTTGGCATCAAATGAACCAATTTCTAAATAAAAGTTAAAGATGGTTTCTTTGCTTTTAAATAAGTAATCACATTAATTTATAACAAAACTTCAAATATTATTTGTCTGACCCAAAATGCAAAAATGTATACCTATACCTGTCCATTAGTTTAGAAGCATTCCTAATGAACCGTAAAGTTATATTTTGTTCTGTTGGGCAGGTGGCAAACCTTGTTGGCTTCGTCATTGGACCAACCGGCATAAGTTGGCTAAAGTCTGTATTTCTTCAGGCAGAAGGTTCTTTCTTCTCACCCTTCCAATTTCCATGTTGGGTTGTTGCATTAAAGAGTAAAGTACTGCAGGGAATTTTTTTAACGATGTTTGTTTTCACTTATAAAAAGTATATAACTTTCCAAGATGTGGAGTTAGGGTGGTCAAAGTTACTGATGTGACTGCTGCAGCATCATTATTTAACAGTTTAACTCGAGTTTAGATATATTTTTCTTGAAAGTTGGTTACCTTTAAGCAAAATTTAGTGCTTTTTATGGCTAAAAACAAAATGTGTTGCCTGAAATCGAAATCTGCTTGTAGGATGTTTACTTTATATTAATTTCCCCCTCCCAAATCATGCACACATTCTGTTATCGGAAAGTGACGATATTATCTTACTTTTTCAGGACTGCCTACTCTTTTTGGCTTGCTTGTAACATTTTATGTTGGCACAAAGGTACATAACTATTAATATCCTATACCCTAAAATTTCAACCTTCTCGCATTTGGGATTTCTTAAAATAATCCTCAAATTATACTTCTTTTCGCAAATGTATAGGGTAAAAGTACCATGTTATCCCCATATAATGGCTACCAAAAACTTTTTTCGATATTGAAATGGTTGATCATATTTGCGTCAACTAAAACAAACCCAAATAGTTGAATTCAAACACTTCCTATTAATTTTGTCATGATGGAAGGGTGTTTGACATTTTTTTTACCAGGGTGTAGAGTTGGTTATTGGTATTTTATTTATTTATTTATTTTTATTTTATTATTATTATTATTATTTTCTTTCAAGTTAGGAAGTATAATTGAATTGAAAGCTTCAATCCATTGCAGCTTATGTTCCATATATCTGATTCTAAGCAGCGGACACATCAGAGTTAAAGTACATGGGGGTGTCGATAATGGTAGAACTGTTTACATACGATGAGTGTCAGTAATTGCTGAATGGTTAGCTGCTGGAATTCCTTGAAGGTGGTTTCAGGTAAACCAATGTTGGCACTCCAAAGTTTTACCTGTTATTCTGTTTCTATGAATGTGCAAGGAAGAGATTCGGGTGCTTAAATAGACCTGATTTGTTGAGGCAACGAGATGCTATTACATAGATGCTACTGTTTGACAGTCAAATGAGATACAATTTGGCATACAATTTGACATTAAATAGACTTGATTTGGTAAGGCAATGAGATGCTATTACATAGATGCTACTGTTTGACAGTCAAATGCTATTACATAGAACAGTAACTAATTAATTTTTTTTATTGTACTCTTTGCCACAACATTCATGTTTAGCTCTAAAGCATATTTTGCCTAGCCGGGGTTTTTTTTGGAGTATGGATGCAGTTCTGTAGCATATGTAGCCTTAACGCTCACTTGTCAAATGGATTGGTTATTGAGCTTGTCAGTCCTAAGTCCTAACCACTTATGCTCTTTGGTAGTGCGTAATTGACACAAGTAATCGTTAGAGCCATCTCATGACATTTGTACATGAGTTGTTTTTAACGATTATAATTTCTAACTTCGATGGCTGAAACTTTACAGCCAATTTAAAGGTGGTTTTACTGGGAAGATTGTAGTAGAAAGTGTAAAAGGTATAATCCAATGTGTACAAGACAACCCCCTTTTTAAAATTGGGTTGGGTGTCCATCACTGTATGATAAGTGTTTTACATGTAATGTATTTAGATATTTCTTTGTACATTTCATATTGCCTAAATAAAGAGTCATTTGCAACGCTCTCATATTTGTGTTGTTGAGTTAGGATCCAGTAAAATAAACTCGATTTATGAAATAAATTTATCTAATAAAACACCTTTGTAAAATTTTAATAAAAATTACAACAAAAAAGAGGTTGGAGAATAAGTCACTGAAACTTTTTTTTAGCAAAAAGTTAATGCTATCAGTTTTGGTAAACGAAAAAAGTAATTGAACAAAAAATTTAATTAACAAACTAAATTTGATAAGCTTAAAAAGTGATTGATGAACAAAAATGTTACATATTTCTTTGTTTGTCAAGAGAAGAAAGACAATTTTTTTTTTTCGAGATTTCTTATTATTTTCAATAAACTATGATAAAAGAATGATATGTATCAGTTGGTTCTTCCATAAATCAGAATTGAAATGAAGAACACATTCAAATAACAGGTTCAAGAATTAAGAAGTGAATTTCGAATTAGATGAACAAATGATTTATTATTAGTATAAAGAGTTGTTCACAACAGAAAGAAGAGGAAGGGTGTGTTTGTTGTCGGGGGTTTTTTTTTTTTTTTTTTTTTTTTTTTTTTTTTTTTTTTTTTTTTTTTAATTTTAAATCTTACTAGCCCTCTTACTCTTACCAGTAAGAGGGGCAGACGTTTTGCTTGTTTGTTTGTTTTTTTTCTTTTGAGTCAGACCCAGTTAGACATATAACATCTTACTCAGTAAGAGGTGAGGAGACTTTAAATAAATTGCAGAAACGAGCAGCTAAAATCATTCGGACAATTATACAAAAACAAACAACATTATTTTGTTTAGATTTAGACGTTCTAGCAACCTCTTACTAGTAAGATGTGGTATTCAGATTCAGACCTAAAACATCTAAATGAAACAAACACACCCGAAAAGTTTACAACTGAATAGCTAACTACAAATGAGCACTAATGCTGTATAATGTATTTATATAGGGAATGGGTAAAATGGGTTTTGACGGGAAAAGCCGTTATTTGACCTTCCTTAGTTGACTTTCTTATTTAGACGCATAACAAAGAACGTGAGTGTTTGAGATTGTATTTGAAAAAATAGATCTTAATCAGCTTTTTCAAAACTGCATTTTGTATTCTAAAAAACACATATAACCGCTTTTTCATAATAATTTATCATCTGGAGCATTTATGAGCGATTAACTTTTTATCATGCAACATTCTTGATAAAAAGTTTGTTTGGTTAAAAGCGATTAAAACAAGCATTAAAATTCCGAAGCGGTTTTTTTTTAACACCGGTAAAACAAGCTTTAAAATTCTAAAACTACTTTTAATTCATTTTATGTTAAAGATACAGTGTATCTAAAGTGGAATCGCACAACTTGGACAAGTTGGCAAATGAACCTACAAGTTGTCATGCATGATGACATTCTCTTTGTCTATAAAAGCCAATGAATTCTTCTCTCATTTACATCTCATCATCGAGGTCCTATAATTTGGCAAAAGAATAACTTCAGTATGAGTAAAAATCCCATTCCAACCAAACACAAAGTGTTCTTGGTTTCTTTCTTTCTCACAGCTACTACAAGAGAAATCTTGCTATGGGTTTTAGAAAAATGAAATGGAATGGAATGCAATGGAAGCTTGGATACATTGCCTTTTATAGGCAAAGTTCTTGCTATATGACATCATGGACGACAAATTAAGATCCAAGTTGCAGCCCACTTGTATCAAACTTGCAAGATTCTCTCATCTAAATACACTGTATCTTTAACATTTTACACCTAAAAATTTAACTACATTTACTTTATCAAACACTTTTATAAAACAAAACAACTACTGCTAACTGCCACGATATGGAACTAATTTCATTATTTGACTTTTCAACACCCCTCTCAAAACAGCTCATTTCCAAAACAAAATAAGAAACTAATAAACGGTTACAACAAACATTTCCCAAACACCCCCAATTCTTCACACCTATAAATACCTAACCACTTCAATCACTTTACCGCTCAAATCAAACACAATCACACACACTCCAGGTATCTTCTCTCTCACTCCATCAGTTAGTTATTTCCATTAATCGCTAATTAAATCTGTTATAATCTTCCGTTTAAATCGCCGAATCGCGAAAACTGTAAATCGTAGATCAGATCGTGAATTTAACGGCAAAAATTGAAGCCCTAGAATGTTTACGGTGAATTATTTGTGATGCGTAAGAGATTTAGGTAGACTTACTGATTTTGGTAGTATGTCGCAAGCGTTGAAGTCGAATTATGCGTATTCGTAATCGTTACTGTTTTTAAGTAATCTGTTGTAATAATGTAGTGTTTATGATGATTTGTTTGTGAATAACTTTTGCGTAAGAGATATAGGTACTATTTGCAAGGGTTAGACTAGACTGATGCATATGTACCTTATTTGAAGCCATATAGCTATATGTTTATGATGAATTGTTTTTGATCGGCTTTATAGGAAGAGATTTAGGTACCTTTTGCGAGCGTTACATTATGCTGTGTATGTAGCTTTTATTTTAGGCCTAGAAGTTATTGTGATATAGGTACTATTCGCAATCGTTAAAGTCGACTTATGCATGTGTAGTTTATTTGAGCCGTAGAATTTACTGTTTTTGATGATCTGCTTGTGTAAGTGATATAGGCAGTATTTGCAATAGTTAAGCTCGACTTATGGATGTGTAGTGTAATTGAAGCCATAGAATTATTCTTTTTTTAGTAAATTATTATAATGTAGTGTTTATGATGAGTTGTTTGTGATCGGTTTTATAGCGAGAGATTTAGGTACTATTCGAAATCGTGAAACTCGACTGCTGCATTTGTAGTTTATTTGAGCCCTAGAAATTAAAGGTTAATAGAACATTGTTGTAATGTAGTGTTTAAGATGAATTGTTTGTGATTATTTAGAAGTAAGAGATTTAGGTACTATTCGCAGCGTTAAACTCGATGATGAGCATTTAGGTTGATCGAAACCCTAGAGTTACTGGTGTTTTACTAGTCTGTTGTAATGTAGTGTTTACTATGAATTATCTGTGATCTACTTTTGCGTAAGAGAATTAGGTACTAGTCGCATTTGATAAACTCGGCGGCTGCATTTGTAGTCTATTTGAGCCCTAGAAGTTACAGGTTTTATTACTAATATTCTGTAATGTAGTGTTTAGTTGATCTGTTGTAGTGTATTGCTTATGGTGAAATGTATGTGATCTAGGTACTATTTGCAATCCCTAAAGTCGACTTATGCACATGTAGTTTATTCATGAATTAGAAGTTACTATTTATGTTTATCTGTTGTAATGTAGTGTTTATGATGTGCTTTTGCGTAAGTGATATAGGCAATATTCGCAATCGAGTTTATGGATGTGTAGTGTGATTGGAACCCTAGATTTACTGTTTCTTTGATAATCGATTATAATGTAGTGTTAACAGTGAGTTGTTCGTGATGGGATGTATAGTAAGAGATATGTAGGTGCTATCTGTAATCATGAAAGTTGGAACTTGACTGTAGCGTATGTAGTGTAAGTGAAAGACGAATTACTGGTTTCTGTTAGTCTGTTGTAATGTAGTGTTTATGACGAATTGTTTTTGACCCTTTTTTTTAGAAAGAGATTTTGGTACTATGCGAGTGTTAAACTCGATTGCTGCAGTTTAATTGAAGCGTTTGTGATAGGTTTTATAGTAAAGAGATTTAGGCACTATTCACGTCGGTTAAACTTAACTTATGCATGTGCATTTTATTTGAGCCCTAAAACTTGCAGGTTTTTTAGTAATCTGTTGTAATGTAGTATTTACGATTATATTTTTGAGATCGGCTTATTAGTAGAGATATAAATTCTGTTCGGAAAAGATTGTTGAAATCGACTGCTGCTTATGCATGTTAATTGAAACTCTAGAGTTATCTGGTTTTTTGCTGATCTTTAGTAATGTGATGTTTAGGATGAATTGTTTGTGATCAGCTTTATAGTTACTATTCGCATTCATTAAAACCAACCACTGCGTATGTAGGTTAATTGAAACATTAGAGTTATTGTTTTTTAGTCATCTGTTGTGATGTAGTGTTTACAGTGAATTTTCTGTGATCAGCTTTATAGTGAGAGATTTAGGTACTATTCAAAATCATTAAACTCGACTGCTGCATGTGTAGTTTATTTGAGTCCTAGAACTTACAGGTTAATAGTAACATTGTTGTAATATAGTGTTACTAGTAACTAGGTTTCTTCTGAATTCCCCCAAAAATGGAACATGGAGACATTTTGAATTTGATGTTGCTCGTCAAAATGTGCAAGTTAGATCTTTATATATGTATTGTTACTTTTTATCAGTGTCGTTTTGTGCTCAAGGTAATAACATATCATCACTCTGCTATGCAGATGGCAGAATCACAGAAAACAGCTGCTCCATCGGTCAAATCGAAAGAAAAAAATTCACTGCTAGGTAAATTTCCAACGAAGTGCTTGACCTTTGTTTTAAGAATCAGCTAAAATAATCAGAGGTTTCAGATGAATTTGTTATATATATCTGTACCATGATCTCTTGCTAAGCACCTGTACTGATCATGCAACTTGTTGACATAAATGAGAGATTTAGTAATGCGTCTTGTCAAATAGCAGATATAGACATGGATAAAGACTTATTTGGCTCTTGGAAGTCTGCTGACAATGGAATGGATTTTGACTTTGGACCACCCACGACCACTGGAGGCAAGAAAACGGCTTTCAAGTTTGACAAAATGTAAGCATTGCAAAACCACAAAGTTGCATATCTAGTTATCTACTATGATTTTAGCTTTGAAATTACTACTTTATGCTAATGTGTAGAAACAGCTCAAACTTTGTATCTCGATTTAAGATATACTTACTGGTCTATCTAAGAGATACATAATCAGATTCTTAATATCCTCCTGCAGCCGAGTCATTCTAGATTTCTATACTGTATAATATTTTCCATTAAAATTCATGATATAACTTTGTTTCCAGGGATATGGATTTCTCTTTTGATGCTGACTTTGGCAAGTCATTCAAGCTGGACATGCCTGGTTTTGATTTATCTTCCCAGGAATCTGAAAAATCAAAGGAAAAATCTAAAGAAAAACCTTCTGGTGGAGAGCAACAAGCAAAAAGAGATAGCTTCCAATTCGATTTTGATTTTAACGAGTTAGTGAAAGTCATATTGGATTATTCTCTTTATCTATCTATCATGCCAACATTTTTCATTTCAACTCACTTGGTTTATGTATTTGTAGGTTTGGAAATTTAGATTTTGAGCCGAAGAAGACAAAGGTAGATGGAAAGTCTAACAAATCTAAAGATAAGGAAGAATGCGCAAACGTAAGTGGCAGTGAAGGTTCTGGAGACCTTTTCACTAAGAATTTTGATACATCACAGGATAGTGATCCTACTTCACAGGGTCCTTCCGATTTTGAGTCGAATAAGACAAAGGTAGATGGAAAGTCTAGCAAATCTAAAGATAAGGAAGAATGCTCAAACGAAAGTGGCAGTGAAGGTTCTGGAGACCTTTTCACTAAGAATTTTGATACATCACAGGATAGTGATATCTCATTTAAGCCTCCTGCTTCACGGGGTCCTTCCGATTTAGAGGTTGATATTCAAATGGATCACGATAAGGATCCTGATCCCAGAAATGAAGAAAACAACCTGAAAACTGTAATAGATGAAAGCTGTCATCTAAAACCTGCAGATGCTGAAGAACAAGAAATACAGACAGCAGTTTCTTCTGAAAAGATAATTTCTAGCAGTCTTCAGGAGCCTATACAAGAATCTCAATCACCAGAGAGGAGATCTTCTCCTGAGCATCATGCTCAGCCAGTTGCACAAGATGTGTATGGTCACGCTTTAGCTGACAATGTTTCTACTGATGAAACTTTTTCAGACGTGCAAGAAGAGGAAACTAGCACTATGGATAGAATGGCGAGCCCGAGTTCACGGGATGCGCAAAATGACAATGTGAGGCCTGTGGCCCAATCAGTTCCTAGAAGTTTATCAGTGGAAAACTCATCGGCACATATGAATTTACAAATTCAAAAGGATGAAATGAGTGAAACGAGGGATGATAATCCAGTTATTAGCCATATTGATGGTGATGATACTAGGAAGGCTGATTCACATCCTGAAACTTCTGAGACACCCGGGATAGAGAATTCGGCTCTTGGGGAAACTGTTAAGAGGAATGTAGATTCATTTTCCAAACCTCATTTGGACTCGCTGGATGGGTGAGATTATACATATTTTCTATGTGCTGATCTTAGTACAGATGCATATAATGGTTGTAGTATGGTAATGGCAGTCAGATTTAAATACACAATATAAGCTGGAGGGTATGAGTCAAATATAGTTAATGCATACTTTATAGAGGATTACGATAAGAATTCTGGGAGAAAAGCATTTTATTGATCTGATAGACAAATTCCTTTACCTCTATTTTAGGCATAGGTGTAACTATGCTTCTGATCTATGCAGTGGAAACAAAATTGATAAGTTGGTGTCAGCGAAAGAAAGAGGGAGTATTCCTATCAGGTCAAAATATTTCAAGAAACAAGATGGCAGTGATTCTGAACTGCAGCAGGCATCAGTCTCTTCAACAAAACTCATCTCCAATGGCAACAAAAGAATGAGCACCTTACCAAATAATCCCGCACTTGAAAAAAGGTGTGACATTCTATCAATGCAAGTAACTTTATGATAATATTATGAAGTGCTCATTATGATGTTCACATGGAGTTTGGTTTTAGAAGTGGAGAAGCTGGTAGCAAAGTTACTGCTATATCAAGGCCACTACCCAAAGCGCTAAGCAGAGACATACCTAAACAAACCGAAAACACCGAGAGAGGCCAGGTTAAAGGACGTGAAACTACTCGGTGAGGCGTTGTTATCTTGAACTGAAGATCATTTATTAGTATCATAGGTCTTGGAAGAAATTTTTAACTTATTATTGAATGACAGGGAGGGCTTAAATGCTAATAATGCAAAGCCCAGAAATGAACGAATGAAGACCATGGTGACACATGATACTGGTCCAATGATGGAGGAATCTGTTTCAAGGGGAAATGACCAAAAGAGTGAACATATTAATGCAATCAGGTTCGGTATCTACACATGAACTTCCGTTCTGCTCTAAATATTTATCCAAATCAATTATGTATATGAAACCCTAGACATGCTGGAAATTTGCTTTTTGTCTGCCCAAACCTACCACCATTGTGTCTGTTGTGGAGAATTATGAGACCACCTTCCTTGAAAAACTTCCATGAGCAAATAGCTTGCTATTAAGATAATACGTTATGATGTATTTTGCTAAAGAACGTCAATTACTTTGAAATCATTGCTGTAAATTGGAAAACAACCCACCTATGTTAATATCTTGGACCCTTTTCTTCAGGTCTGATGTCCATGCAGCCAATTCAATTGAACAGTCCAAAAAAATTCTCCCACAGATTAGCCTAAATACTGCGCTGCAAGCTACAAACATGACATCTACTCGTAATGTGAGGAAAATTGTTGTAGAGAAGAATCGGATTCCCCCAACTACAGTTGAGATGAAGAAATCTGAAGTTTCTAGTCTAAGAGTCTCTAGGTTTCATGATCAATTCTATCTCTTAATTTGCTCCTATATCCCTTGTTTGTCTATCAAAAAACTTTGAAGAAATTGTACCGATTTCCATCTGTATTCTTGTGTAGAGTTACAGAACCAAAGTCAAAGCCACTTAGTTCCTTGTTACCCAAGAATTTGACATCCATGAGAAACAAGGAGCAAGGCACGGAGTTGCAAGCAAACTTGATGTTGAAGAGGAACCCTTCTGCTGACACAGAGAAGCAAACACCATCCCCTACTAGTCTGAAGCGTAAAGCATCCGAGGTCTCTTTTCCCTCTTCTAGATCTTTCTTCCAAGAAAGGAATATGAAACTTAAGCTAACATTTAGTGGATTTTTATAATGATTAATGCAGGAATCTGCTGCAATACGAAGATTAGCTCCACTGAAACGTCCCTCTGCATCACCCAGGTGCCATCATGACAATACTTTATCTAAGTGTGCTTTCGTTTATGCTTCTATAATATCTAAATGGTGTTGTTCATCAAAATCAGCAGCAGTGTTAGAGCATTACCACAAAAAGTTGTTGAAGAACAGGTACTTTTCCTAGAAACATGTGTAGAACACTTGCAAGATTTCGTTAATAACTAATTTACACTTTTTGGTTTCCGGATTGTAGGTTTGCAACCATGCGAGCGTGGCACATGATAAATCTCCTAGGATCAATGCTTCACAAACAGAAATGGACATACCCATGGCACATGACAAGTCCCCTAGGTCTGATGTTTCACAAATAGAAATGGACATATCTTCGTCTGTAGATGATGACAGCATTGCTGAAAAGGCTGAGGCATGCTCAAAGGAACTTGAAGATGTAAGCATGCATTTTTTTAAGGCTAATCATCTTTAAAATTCATATTTTGAAACACATGCCATGAGCGTAGAAGTTAATGAGATACATTTTCTTAATACAGATCTGTAACATGCTGAAAGAGAAACACGAGGAGGCAAAGGATTTACTTGTCAGAGCTATCGTCAACAACAATAATATCGCGATGCTCAACCATCCAGTCTTTCAAGATAAAATATCCTTTTTAATGTATTTTAGTGTTTATTCATCTTATTTGTATTGATCTGCAAAGTTTTCTGAATGTTTGGAACAAGGGAGGGTATTGGATTATGAACGTTTAAATCCTTAATATATTTGACACATCCGGATGGTTCAGAAATTCGCTGAGTTGCTGATATCGAAGTAGTTTCCAACCCCAATTTTTTAGCCAGAACCAAAACATGTCATATAAGGTACTTTCTTCAACCCATCCACTCTGCATAGTACCAAAGCAGATGCAAAAAGGTGGTTCTGTTGTTTTTGTTACTTCTAAAGTCTAGTGTTATACAGCAGAGTGTCTGCTTGCTTTTGGTAGAAGATATGTTACACTATGAAGATTTCAGCTACACATACTGGTGTTTGGTAGAAGATATTTCATGCAGTGAAGATTTCAGCTACTCGTACTGGCGGTTAGTAGAAGATATTTTACACAGTGAAGATTTCAGGTACATGTACTCACATTCACATCCTGTAAAGGAAATTTAACTACACAATCATCATAAATGTTGACAAAAGCATATTGTGGTAGACGACTTGTCATTCATTAAACTTCTGTAAAATACCTAAAGATTGATTTTCCATGAATGTATATGACTTGAGCCTTTTTGTTCCTGCCTTGTTTTTCCTTTATAGTATAATATTGCAAAGTAAATTTGAGAGAACACATCAAAGTATGTTATAATTTTTTAAAAAACTTTATAACTTAGGAAACATAAATGCGATAGCTTCTCAAACTATCAACCTTACTAAAATAGGATGTAGAAATAATTGCGCCTTGTAACCACTCTACTGTTGATCCTAACCGCCCCTTATTTTGGGATTTTAGTACTTTTAGTCAGTCCTAGAACAAGCTTCACCGGGAGATAGGGTCTCTGTAGCTAAGTGGTCAAAGATTCTGTTTGGGTGGCTCCTCTAAATATTTGGAGTAAATCTAGCAGTTCTAAGCCATTTTAAAGAAATCGGAGCAATTTAGGCTGTATTTTAACGGTAACAAATCACACACGATAGAAAACTTAGCTTATAGGAAGAAAACGTGTCAAATGGGATAAACATGCTCTAAATTGTTTTTTTATACAAAATTTAGATTATTGTTTGAATAATATAGTCTGTAATCATACCAGTACATTAGTTATCTACAACATTCACACAAAACATTGCTAACCCAACCCGTTCTGACATTTCCATAGTGACCTGAGCGTGTTACCCAACTCTGGCTAATTCCATAGACTTAGAAGTATATAAAATTGCAAAGATGCACAACTCAAATAAGAATATATTGATTATTTGTAACACAGAAATCATTTTCTGCCAACTGTTCACGAATACATTATATATTATTCAAGTGACTAAGATTCCACCCTCGAATATGCCAGCCAACATTGTATACATTGTTGATGCCTTGGTTGCAAATGATTCAGTCTCTTATTTGTAATAGATAGGAATAATGTTAAAAACAATGAGAAAGGGTCCTATGCAAACTCCATGTTACGAAACTTCTCCATCTCCCCTCGAAAAGCAACAACCGCATTTGCACGAAGATACAGTAGCACCTTGAATCCGTCTTTTGTTCCCTGGCTTGCCTCAGAATAGGGCAAAAAGAAACATGGCTCAACACTCCCAAGAAGGTTCCTCGAAAGAGGTATACCTCCCCAACCAAAGTCAACCGTTGAATGGCCCAAGTGCCTCCAGTCAGTAAATGCACTAACCCATTTTCCAGCATTGATCCCCTTGTCATAATTAAGCTCTTGGAAATCGATAAATGAGTGAACATACTCGTCGCTAACATTTTTCTTACTCTTTTTGATCAATTCGGCAGTTTCCCAAATGGGTCTATCGATCAGATCTCCGGCTGTGATCTGTACGTACATTGGAACACACCCGTTGCCCCAGTAGCCAGCCGGTAGTGGGGGCTTGACTAGTCTCCTAATATTGATTGTGTACGCATATTTCACCTTCTCGTCTCTTGGAATATTTGAGGCTTTCACTCTGTTTTTGTGAACGTAAAATTAATACTTTCAGATACAAAAATAATACAAGTACATCTATTACACCAACACTGCAATGTGTTTTAGCGGTAATTATGTAAATGAAACAATCAGAATCACGTACTCAGTGTTAGCCGTAGAAGAAAACGTTTTTCTTATGTAAAATGACCCTAAAAATCTTCTCACAAATGCTTTTTAATTGGATTTAGAGGGTGTTTGGCATTGTGTTTACAAAACATATATTTTCAAAACTCTGTTTTTCTCTATGAATATGCAAATAGTCACTGTTATAACCTTGTTTGCCAACACTACTTTTGACTATCTGTGTTTTACAAACGCAATAATCACATAATCTACTCCAAAACGCTAACTTTACCTGGCTTGCCATAGAGCAGCACCTAGAGCTTCAAAGGTGGTGAAGTTTAAACCAGACTTTTCATGTAGAAAAGCCTTGAACCGATCCAACCAGTCATCTTTGACATGATAATACTCCCTAACCACCTTTTCACTCAACTCCGAATACGGTACAAAGTTCTTGTCCAAACACAAAAACTCATCAATAGGAAAGTCCGTTCTAGGCGGTTCTCTAGGCCCCAACAAACTCGACCTGTCCCAAACAGGATCAACGGTCACCCCACTCGCCCCTCGAGCCACCTCAGCCATAGCATTGAAAAACAACGTCGCCCCAAGCCCATCACACAAAGCATGGTGCACACACGCCCCTAGTGTATACCCTCCACAGCTAAACTTCGTCACTTGTAAGATCAACAGATTACTCTCCCTTGTTTTCTCATCCGGGTTCGGAACTAACAATTCTATAAACTCCTCATCTGCATCATCTAAGTAGTTGAGAAGGGAGAAGGGAGGATGGTGGTTGGTGGTGAGATTTTTACATCCATGGTGGTAAGTAGAAGTAGCGCACTAATGATATGTCCAATGTAGATGTTTAGGCGGAGTTATTATACTCGTGCAAATTAACTTATGTTTGAAGTTTGAAGTTTGAACAAAGAAAGTGGACTTTTTAGGCAACCATTATTCCGCAACAATCATACGGAGAGTAGTTTATTACTATTTCGCATAAAATAACCCTCTTTTAGTACCGAGTCGAGTTATTCTACAAACCAAACATTTTTCACATATCAAGGGACTTATCCTCACCATTCATCTAAAAAGGAAATCAATGGTTGAGATTAAAAGCATTTTAATATTTCACTCATTTTTTATAATTTAAATATCTCTTAAACCGTTAATCGTTAAGCGAAAATAATTACACCATCGCGACGGGCATTTAATTATCTTTTTATAGACGGGCACTTTGATATACTTTTGAAAAATAAAAAAAAAATCGTTTTTTTCACGTTTTTTTTTCGTAGCCGAAAAAATATCATATATGATATTACATACCATATATGATATTACATATCATATCATATATGATATTACATATCATATCATATATGATATTACATATCATATATGATATGATATGTAATATCATATATGATTTTTTCGGCCACGAAAAAAAACGTGAAAAAAACAAAAAAAAAAAAAATTTGTCGAAAATATGTCAAAGTGCCTATCTATAGAAAGATAATTAAATGCCCGTCGTAACGGTATATTTTTTTTCGCTTAACGATTAACGGTTTGAAAGATATTAATATTTGAAAAAAAAAAAGGATGAAAGTGGGTTTTTTAAATTGTTGGGATTAATCTCATCCATTAGATCAAATAAAGATGGAGGGTGGAGATTAGTCCCTTGGTATGTAAAAAAAGTTTGGTCCTCAAATGATCTTATATCTTTAGTCTTTTCATCATATACCTCTACCGTTTTTTTTTCTTTTTTTTTTAATTAATTAATTTTTAATTTGAAAATTTAAATTAATGCAATTTACTTAAATTATTTCTTTTCTTGATCAATTTTAAGCTTGATAATTTTTCAAAAATACACACTATATTAATTTTAAATAATACAAGCTTTATATTTTAAAAAACACACGCTTTACATCTATGAGTTGGTTCTTATAATTAGTTGGTTGAGGTTTTGTTGTAGGTAGTAGCGCACTAATGCTATGTCCAAGTTGGTTCTTATAATTAGTTGGTGGAGGTTTTGTCGTAGGTAGTAGCTCAATAATGCTATGTCCAATGTAGATGTTTAGGCTGGAAATTAACTTGGGTGCTGTTATACCAACGGGGTCTACCCCCACTAGGTTGCAAACCTTCCTTAGTGGGGCCCACCTGTTACAACTTTTGTCTTTTTTTTTTATTATTTTTTATTTTTTTTTGTCTTTCTTTCTTATTTATTTTTACTTTTTCCTTTTTCAAACTAAGTGCAGTTTTTTTTTTTTTTTTTTTTTTTTTTTTTTTTTTTTTTTTTTTTTTTTCTCTCTCCAAGTCCTATTTTTTTTTGTCAAAAAAGCACAAAAGTGCAGTTTTTTGGTCCAAGTCCTATTTTTTTTGTCAAAGCACAAAAGTGCATTTTTTTGGTCCAAAGTGCAAACAAGTAAGCAAAACAAAATGATCAAGTCCAAAGTGCAAACAAAACACAAACACAAACAAACACAACTGCAAGCTCGGATCATTGTTAAATTCGTCATCGCCAAGTCCTATTTTTTTTTTGTCAAAGCACAAGTGCAGTTTTTTTTTTGGTCCAAAGTGCAAACAAGAAACCACAACAAAGTGATCAAGTCCAAAGTGCAAATATTACACAACTGCAGGTTCACACAAAGACAACACAACAACTGCAGGTTCACACAAAGACAACACAAAACACAACTGCAGGCTTGGATGAAATGTTAAATTCGTCATCGCCTTATAGGCTCAGATTTTTAGAAGGCTCGGATTTGAAGGTTGTGAAAGTGATAAAAATATCACTCCAGCATCCATTCGGTTTTAAAAACCATTCGTTATCGCCTTGGTTTTAGAAAGCATTATCACAACACAACAAGGGCTGTCAAAACAGGAATGTCACAAGCTCAACAGTAAGGATTCCACAAACTGCAAAGCTCAACAGCTCAACAACAGATTCCAGAATGACTCAATTATGTAAATTCTTTTGTCAGGTGGGCCGAAGAAATCTTTTCTGGCGTCGATGTGATAGAGGATTTATTATAGAACGAACATCCTGGCAAGAAGGTAGTCGTGGGCGACAGTCTTATGCATGTCCTCTTTCAGTGGTAAATAATCATACGTTTGCTTAGTTATGTAAATCATTTGTTTGTTAAAAATACATTTCTTATTATTTTCTTAACATGTAACAGCCAGGTACAAAAGACTATGGGTGTCGATACTTCAGGTGGAAAGATGAATTTGAAGAAGAGCACTTTAATCAAGCCTCTTCTTCAACAGCATCTTCTTCAACGCAGTACTCAAACTGCGTTGCTAAAGATAATGAGAACAAGTTGTTAAAGGAAAGAATAAAGATGCTGGAGATGGAGTTATAATTGGCAAGGAATCCTGAGGATCACGCTTGTCAGTCGGGTACAAGGCTCCATGATCTTTTAACCGAAATGAATAATCTTCATATGTCGTAGATATTTTTGTTTTTAAATAATATGTTAACGTTTAATTTTATAATAATAGTTGTTGTTTTTAAATAATATAAGTTTAGGTGTAAACACTGATCTTGTAGTAGTTTACAAATGCAAATGAGTCAACGTCATCTTTTTTTATAACGTCATATAGGCAATTATTAATTAAGTATACACAACACAAAAACATTACAAACATTAGTTTATAAATGCAAATGAGTCAACGTCATCTTTTTTTATAATGTCATATTTTTTTATAACGTCATATAGGCAATTATTAATTAAGTATACACAACACAAAAACATTACAAACATTACTAACATTACAAAAAAAATATACAAAACAAGTCATCCTTTTTTATAACGTCAGATAAGCAATTATTAATTAAGTATACACAACACAAAAACATTACAAACATTACAAAAAAATATACAAAACAAAAACATTACAAACTTAAAAAAAAAAAAAAAAAAAAAAAAAAAAAAAAAAAAAAAAAGACAAAAGTACACCCTCCCATTTAGGGAGGGTTGGGATAAAAAAATAGGAGGGGTGTGGTCAACACTAGCCATTAACTTATGTTTGAAGTTTGAACAAAGAATGTGGACTTTTAGGCAACCATTATTCCGCAACAATCATACGGAGTAGTTTATTACTATTTCGCATAAAATAACTCTCTTTGAGTCTTTTCATCATATATCTCTACTGCTTTTTTTTTTATTTTTTTTTATTTATTATTTTTTTTAATTAATTAATTTTTAATTTGAAAATTTAAATTAATGCAATTTACTTAAAGTATTTCTTTTCTTGATCAATTTTAAGCTTGATAATTTTTCAAAAATACACACTATATTAATTTTAAATAATACACGCTTTATATTTTAAAAAACACACGCTTTACATCTATGAGTTGGTTCTTATAATTAGTTGGTGGAGGTTTTGTTGTAGGTAGTAGCTCACTAATGCCCAATGTAGATGTTTATAATTAGTTGGGGTGTTTCTTTTTATTTTCTTAGTGAAGGGATTGAACATAGTTGTCATTTAATATTAATATTATTAGAGTTAGGATTAAATAAGAAGAATAACTAAAATAAGAAGGATAAGAAGTAACCAAAATCACACATTTCAGATGCACCTACAAAAGTGGATGTATCTTCTTTCAAATTTTTCCTCCTAATTTGAAATGTGTGGCTAGAATTACTTCTTACCATTCCTATTTTAGTTATTCTTCTTACTTGATCCCTTCCCAATATTATTATAAGTGGGACTCATAAAAATCCTTTATTCCCTCTATATCCACAATGGATAAAAATTGAGACACTCCTCATTTAGAGACATTAACAGACGTGAGACCCATTAAACCTAAGCTAAAGAAAAAAAGAAACAACCCTAACTCATGTTCGGACAAAGAACGTGGACTTTTAGGCAACCATTATTCAGCAACGATCTATAGTTTATTATACCCTTTATTCATATATTTATTTTTAAATTATGGACCTGGTTAGTTGAAGATTATAAAATTGGTCTATGTGGAATAGGGCTCATAAGATATCTTCATATAACAAATCAAGGTGAACAACTATCAGGTACCAAAAATAAAATTAACTACATAATAAATAACATAGTTAAGGTATCAAGGTGAAAACGATATCTTCGTATAACAAATCAGCGAAATATCAATTCCTAAACAAACCGTAACACAAATGATGATTGTTGGCTAAAACGATTCGAGTGACTAATACCCATATTAGTAATACACGTTGGTGATTGTGTTTATCATATTACCCATGGTTGAAATTAATATTACAAACTTTAAAAATGACATTAATTAATTAGTTAAAGGGTAAAATTGTTATTCTGCAAAAAAAATAAAAAAATAAAATAATAATAATAATAATAATAATAATAATAATAATAATAATAATAATAATAATAATAATAATAATAATAATAATAAAAAGTAATAATTATGGTTCTATAAAATTGTATATTTTGAACGAAGAGAGTATAAAATAATTTACTATTTATTTTATAATTACGAATATTCAGTTTCAATATTAAATAATTTTTCTTTTCGCGTTTAAACTACATAATATTTTGGTTGAAACACATATTAGTACACCCGAACTTGGCAAAATAATTATTTTGGAACGGAGAGAGTATAAAATAATTTACTATTTATTTATAATTACGAATATTCAGGTTCAACATTAAATAATGTTTCTTTTTGTGTTTAAACTGCATAATATTTTGGCCGAAACACATAATAGTATTTAGTACCTCAAACAGTAATTACTATTTATTTTATAATTACGAATATTCAGGTTTAACATTAAATAATATTTCTTTTTGTGTTTAAACTACATAATATTTTGGCCGAAACAATTATTAGTACCTCAAACTTGGCAAACTAGATATTCTAGTACCCTGAACTTTAAGGGTGCAAAATAATACCCTAAACTTGACAAAATAAAATTTCTACCGTCTTATACTAAATAACTCAACAATTAATTATTTTTTTCTTTCTAAAAATCAATTTAGTAAAGTCTTTTGAAATAAATAATGTATAGAAAAACTTTGGCTAGATAAATATATATTTTTTCCTAAAATTGAGTTATTTTTCATTAATTGATTATTTAGAATATATATATATATATATATATATATATATATATATATATATATATATATATATATATATATATGTGTGTGTGTGTGTGTGTGTGTGTGTGTGTGTGTGTGTGTGAGTTAAAATAAAAAGTCCCTTATAATAAAAAAATGTAGGAAGGATTGTGAGAGTGGCATGTGTCACCCCCATGCCACATCATATGACACGTGTCACCCTCACCCCGCCCCCGCCCCCAACAAATAAAAAAAAAAAAAAAAAAAAAAAAATTAGTACCTAATTTTTTTTTTTTTTTTTTTTTTTTTTTTTTTTTTTGGGGGGGTTGGGGTGACACGTGTCATATGATGTGACGTGGGGGTAACACATGTTACTTTCACAATCTTTCTTACACTTTTTTTATAAAGGACTTTTTATTTTAAACAATATATATATATATATATATATATATATATATATATATATATATATATATATATATATATATATATATAGCATTCATTTTTAAAATATTTTTAACGCACTATTCTTAATATGTCTTCACATTATATTATTATGTGTTTGGTTGAAATAATTTTTGGAACTTATAACAAATGTACAAGAGTATTTCTAGTTTTCAATTTAACATATGCTTATGAAAAAATAATTTGTTATATTGTTATGGTCACAAAATTGCTAGAAACAAACATTTAAGATATGATACGGATATCTATATATCAAAATATAAAGATTGTTTCACACACACACACACACACACACACACACACACACACACACACACACACACATATATATATATATATATATATATATATATATAATATTTATCTATTCTCAATAAATAAATATAATACTATATTAATTAAAAGAAAATTTAAATTAACTAAAATTTTAGAAAATATGATTAACTATCATAAATTTAACTACAAATAGGTTAAATTATATTAGACCTTACTAAATTGAATTTTTAGCAAAAAAAATAATTATGGTAATATAGTATAGGGTAGTAGTAAATCTAATCTATCAAGTTCGAGATACTATTTTGCACCCTTAAAGTTCTGAGTATTAAATAATCCAGTTTATTAAATTCGAAGTATTAATATATGTTTTGGCTTAGTATTTTCTAATGACTTTTTGTTCGTTATCTTTTTTATATTGTTTCTGATGATAACTTATTTAAAATTATCTGACAGAAATTGTACAATACACATGGTATGCATTTCGTTTTAACTTGTTTTTTTAGTAAAGGAATAATTATCGTGTTTGATTTTACTTGAACAAAGAGAAAAACATGAAGTAAAGTAATTTTCTATGGACGACATGAAAGAGGATGGATGGGTCATGGTTGTTTTTTGTTTTTCATGCCTTGTTATCTCTTACCCCTGCGTCGACATATTAAATGTCAAATTCTTTTTTGAACACAAGAAGGGCCGAGGCCCGCAAAAAAATATTATAACATGTTAATACAAATATCGCCTAAAAACGTTATTTATATTTTACGATCTTCGCTAAGTTTTGTTAATGACAAATGTAAACTTTTGTTTCTAAGTAAAACATAATCTTAGTTTTAAAGACTTGCATAAACTAGACTTTTGCTACATTTTACATTTCATAAAACACAACACTTCTTATTTTCTAAAAATAGAATTGTCACATCACATTTATGGCAAGTTTTGTCATTATACATTTATGGAAAGAAATGTGTTTGACTTACTTAGATGTTGCTTGCAAGTTTGGTGTTTGACTTGACATTATTTGATGTGACATTGTTTGGTTTGCAAGAGTTATGAGATGTGACTTTGTTTGGTTTGCAAGATTTATTGCAAAACCAACTGCAAGCCCGGCGGTACCCTGGAGGTACACGGGCGGAACCCTTCTCAGGGGTCCGCCTGATCCGCCAGACCTGCAGAAGGTTTTGGCTATAAATATTGAGCCACAAGTTGAATTTTGGCTCATCACTTGACATTATATTTTCACACACACATTCATTCTTTCATCTAACCTCTTAACATTTCATATGTGAAGTTTCTTTTTGTAGCAAAGAGATTCACGAGCTTACTAAAAGTAACAAGTATTCAACACAACGTTGCAAGACTTGTTAGCATAGCATTGTGTAGACTTGTGTAGTTTACACTTCATTTGATTGTGTATTTTTAGTAGTGATCGGTTAGTATTTTAGTCCTCAAAATACGAAGTGTATAGGGAGTAGTTGTACCCTTGTAAAGAACTAACGGGAGTGGTTGTACCCTTGGTAAAGAACTCGACATCTAGCTTTGTGTCGGTAAAAGTATAAACGACGTGTAAGGTTTTCTCCGCCGGTGAAAGGAGCTTGTTGACTAGTGAAAGAAACTCTCGAGTTGGATACTCGGGGCGTGGACGTAGGGCAAGGAAAAAAAGTCCTTGTAGCCGAACCACGATAAATACTCGTGTTGTGGTTTGATCGTTTCTTTCATTTACTTGCATGTTATATATTGTGTTTGTGTATATATCTTTGATCAAACGGAAAGTTTCAAAGCTAACTTAACAAGCTAAAAAGATTTTAATCGGTAAACTATTCAACCCCCCTTCTAGTTTTCCACAATTGGCATCAAGAGCTACGTTACTCAAGCTTTTAAAATATATTGTGTTTTAAAACTTTAAACGATCCATGGATTTTGAAAATTACAAAGAAGGGCAATCTATGCAAAGACCACCACTCTTTGAAGCAAATGGTTTTATATATTGGAAAAACCGTTTTGAAACTTACGTGAAATCTAAAGATATAGATTTGTGGTATATAATTATTGATGGTGATAACGAGTTACTAGCATCAAAGATGATGATCAAAAGAAATTAATAGGTAAAAATAATGAAGCTAAAATGATGATTTACAATGCTTTGCCTAAGAAAGAATATGAAAGAGTCTTTTTGTGTAAAACCGCCAAAGATATTTGGCAATCTTTAATTGTCACTCATCAAGGAAACTCACAAGTTAAAGATAACAAAATTGATCTTCTTGTTCAACAATATGAACAATTTGTTATTTCCGAAGATGAGATTATTGATAATGCTTTTGCTAGATTTAATACTATTATTACTTCACTTAAAGCACTTGATGAATCTTTTTGTAGTAAGAACTTTGTCAGGAAATTTCTTAGAGCACTCCATCCGAAGTGGAGAGCAAAAGTGACGGTAATTGAAGAATCCAAAGATCTTTCAAGCATGTCACTTGATGAGCTAATTGGAAACCTCAAAGTTCATGAAATGGTAATAGAAAAAGATTCGGAACTAGTTAGAGGCAAGAAAGAAAAAGTTAAGTCCATTGCCTTGAAAGCTAGAGTCCAATCAAGTGATGATGAAGAATCTACTTCGGATAGTGACGATGAGGAATATGCTATGGCCGTTAGAGACTTCAAGAAGTTCTTTCGTAGAAGAGGAAAGTTTGTAAGGCAACCTAAAGATGACAAGAAAACTTTCCGAAAAGATCGTGATGATAGGAAAGGAAATGTTGAAAGAAAGTGCTATAGGTGTGGAGACACAAGTCATCTTGTAGGAGAATGTCCAAAACCACCCAAGAGCAAACCTCAACAAGCTTTTGTGGGTGGTGCTTGGAGTGACTATGAAGGAGATGACGATGAGCCAAAGAATGACGATGTTGCTCTCATGGCTCACAACTCAAATGAGGTATTATCCGACTCATCTTACTCCTCTATTGATGATGACACTTTACAAAAAGAGTATAACAAACTTTGTGAATTAAGCTTAAAAATCATAAACAAAAATAAATTTTTGAAAACTAAAAAGGAGTTTTTAGAAAATGAAGTTTATGAGTTAAAAGAAAAAGCTAAGAGATTAGAAAAGAGTAAAGGTATAGACACACCTTGAAAATCATGTGAAGAGCTTAAACTAGAAGTTGAGAAACTCAAAATTACTCAAAATGATCTAATAAAATAAACCACAAAGTTTAAGAAGTTCGATAAGAGCATTTCTTGTGCGGATGAAATTATGAAACTTCAAAAGTCACCCTTTGATAAAACAGGTCTAGGATTTACGAAAATAGAAACTTCAAAGGGTCAAATGAAACAAGAAAAGATTGCACAAGAAACAAATAAAATTGCTACAACAGCCTGCGGATCAGGCGGAACCCAATTTAGGGTTCCGCCCGTTGGTCCCGAAGGTTCCGCCAGGCCTGCTGCAGCAGTAACCTCATCCACTTCGGATCGTTCAAAATTTGTTAAAGTTACATACAAAAGTGGAACTAAACCTGTGTTTAAAACTGGAGTAGGATTTAGTAAAAATGAATTTAGAGCTAAAACTACTCAACCAAGACCTAAGACTCCAATTCCCAAACGCCCCTTTCCAAAGAGCAACTTCAACGCTCGACCAAACTACCAACATGTTTGGAACCAAAACACTCCTAGACATTACCAAACTCCAAACCACATGCCATGGAACCCTTATGCTCTATTTTCATACTTGGAACAAATTAATGGCATGCTTAACCAAAATGGACCCATGAGAAATTGGGGACCAAATGTTTGAGTGTTTTTCATAAAATAGGTGTGCCTCAAAGTTTGTTTGGAACCGGATGAATGGATTAAAGATAACGGTTGTTCAAGGCACATGACGGGTAACAAAAGGCTCTTCACTTCTTATCACAAATGTGACGGAGGTAATGTTACGTTTGGTAGTAATGCTAAGAGCAAAATCATCGGAAAAGGTACAATCTCTCATGACTCCCTTTTTATTGATGATGTAGCTCATGTTGATAACTTAGGTTTTAATCTCCTTAGTATTAGTCAACTTTGTCGTAATAAGTATAATGTTCTTTTTAGTGAAAACGGAAGTAAAATACTTAAAGATGGTATAACCATAGCCAAAGGTGTCCTTAAGAACAACGTATATGTCATGAAGATGGATCCAACATCTAGAGACAAACTTTGTCTTACCTCATTAGATGAATCTTCAACTTTATGGCATAGACGTTTAGGACATGCTAACATGAGACTAATCCAAAACCTCTCCTCCAAAGACTTAGCTCGGAACCTACCTAAGTTGAAATATGACCAACACTTTTGTGATGCTTGCAAAGTCGGTAACAAGTCCATAATAGCCATAAGGCTAAAAACTTGGTTTCTACATCTAGATGTCTAGAACTTTTGCATATGGATTTATTTGGTCCATCCGCTATACAAAGTTATGGAGGTAACTTCTACACTTTGGTCATAGTTGATGATTACTCAAGATATACTTGGACAAAATTTTTGAAAAGTAAAAATGAAGCTTTTGATAAATTTGAAATTCTAAGTAACAAAATTCAAAATCAAGTAGGGTCTAATATTGTGTCTATTATAACGGATCACGGTCGTGAATTTGATAATGAATTTCAATTTGGTAAATTTTGTGATAATAATGGAATAACTCATAACTTCTCGGCTCCACGTACTCCTCAATCTAATGGTGTAGTAGAACGTAAAAACCAGACATTGCAAGAGATGAGTAGAACAATGCTTAATGAACAAAACATTCCACAAAAGTTTTGGTGTAATGCTGTCGACACTTCAACGTACATTTTAAATCGAGTCCTAATTAGACCATTTTTGAATAAAACTCCTTATGAACTATATAAAGGCAAAAAGCCTACATTAGGATACTTTAGAGTGTTTGGGAGTAAATGTTTCATTCTTAACACCAAGGATTATCTCACCAAATTTGACCCAAAGTCTTATGAAGGTGTATTTCTTGGATATTCACAAAATAGTAAAGCATACATTGTTTTGAACAAAGAAACCTTAAGAGTCGAGTAATCGTTGAACGTAACATTTGACGAGAGTCCACCTCCCTCTAAGACATCACCTTTGGTAGATGAGGACTTAGTTGAAAGCCAAGCAATAGAAAATCAAGAAATTTTAAGTGATGACAAAGAAGATGAACTATTTAACAAAGAACTTGTCAATGTCAAAGAATCTAAAAGTCATCCATTAGATAGTGTCATTGGCAACATTAACGAAAGAACACTAAGGTCAAAAGTTCAAAATTAAAGCAACTATTTTTGTTTCGTGTCAACCATTGAACCTAAAAATATTAATGAAGCCATTAAAGATGAGTCTTGGGTAATTGCAATGCAAGAAGAGTTAAACCAATTTGTTAGGAATGATGTATGGACATTAGTTCCTCAACCAAAGAGTCAAACTATAATTGGAACAAAATGGGTATTTCGTAATAAAATGGATGAAAATGGAATTGTGTCTAGAAACAAAGCTAGGCTAGTTGCACAAGGATATAACCAACAAGAAGGCATTGACTACGATGAAACTTTTGCTCCGGTTGCTAGGCTCGAGTCAATTAGAATCTTACTTGCATATGCATGTGTACACAATTTTAAACTCTTTCAAATGGATGTCAAAAGTGCATTTCTAAATGGAGTCATAAATGAAGAAGTGTATGTTGCTCAACCACCGGGCTTCATCGATTTTGAAAAACCAAATCATGTTTACAAACTTAAAAAGGCTCTTTACGGACTTAAGCAAGCTCCAAAAGCATGGTATGATCGACTTAAAACATTCCTAGTTGACCATAAGTATACCATGGGCTTAGTTGATAATACTCTCTTCACTAAGAAGAAAGATTCACATATTATCATAGTCCAAATCTATGTTGATGACATTATATTCGGATCAACTTGTCAAGAATTATGTGTGGATTTCTCAAAAATCATGCATGACGAGTTTGAAATGAGTATGATGGGAGAACTCAAATTTTTCCTAGGACTCCAAATCAAACAACTAGAAGATGGAATCTTCTTTAACCAATCTAAATATATTAAGGACATGCTTAAGAAATTTGGACTAAAAGATTCGAAACCTATCAAAACTCCCATGTCCACGGGAACTAAACTCACCAAGGATGAGGAAAGTGAATCCGTAGATAGTACTAAATATAGAGGTATGATTGGTAGTCTACTTTACCTAACGGCTAGTAGACCCGACATTATGTTTAGTGTTTGTCTATGTGCTCATTTTCAAGAAGATCCTAAAACTACCTATCTCGAAGCCGTTAAAAGGATTTTTAGGTATATTAAGGGCACTACACATTTAGGTTTATGGTATCCCAAAGGAACGGGAATAGACACCATAGTGTATGCCGACTCGGATCATGCCGGTGACTATGTCGATAGAAAAAGTACAAGTGGTATTTGTACTTTTGGTGGACATTGTCTCACCTCATGGTTCTCTAAGAAGAAAACGGCTCTTGCTATCTCAACAACGGAAGCCGAGTACGTTTCGGCCGGAAAGGCTTGTCAACAAGCTCTTTGGATGAAGCAAGCTCTTGTCGACTACGGAATTCAACTCAACGACATCACAATTCTTTGTGACAACAAAGGTGCCATTGATCTTAGCAAAAACCTGGTTCAACATGCTCGTACCAAACATATTGAAATCCGTCATCATTTCCTTCGTGACAACGTTCAAAAAGGAAATATCTCAATTGAGAAAGTTTCTTCCGAAGACAACATAGCCAACATTCTCACAAAACCCCTTAAACGTGAACCTTTTAAGCTTCTTAGACTAGGCTTAGGACTCATGGAACCTACATTATAGTTCTGGACATTAGACAAAAATCACAAAAATCAAAACAAATCTATAACTATTTTTCTCAGCAGGGTCGACGGAACCCTCACACACAACGGGCGGAACCCATTTCAGGGGTCCGCCGTATCCGTCGACCTGCAGAACCAAAAACTTTGTTTATATTAAACCAAACATCCATTATCTCATACCACCACTTCCAAACTGCTACTATTCACTTTACCATCAAACCATACCTACGAATTCTTGGTCTTCCATCCATATACATTGCAACTAAATCATCATTGTAAGTATTCTAAACATGATTACAATCCTGATCTGAGTCTAGGAATTCTATTTCTTGCACAAAAACAAAAACTTGGGGTTATGCATTAACTTAAAAAAAAACTCGTGCATTAGATTAGGTGTTTAATAAAACTAATCATGTTTCCCATAGTTAGGAATTGCATCTTTAATTAGTATAAACATGTTTGCTAAAACACCCCATGTCAAATCCTTCCAAAAATTTCTCACAAGTAGGACAAATATTTTTTCGTCTCACATTGAGAATACAAAATCAAAACGTTATGTTTAAAACATATCTTGCATAATGTCTCTTGAATGCTAAAGGGAATACATAACCAATATGTATTTTCGGGTACATTCAAACGAAGCTACATTGAACTAGGAGCGTTTGGGTTATCTTTTGTTTTATAACAAAACTTGCATAAAACGATTTTGAAGCATCAAAATGAGTCAAGATAACCGCACCTCCACATAGTTTTCATATAGGGACACACTAGGTGCTTACGCCATGTGGTGGAGTTTATCCTAGGTGCTTACGCCATGTGGTGGAGGTTTGATCCTTTCCCAAGCCTATGGTAATCTATTTTGCTATGACAGGTAGTGAGAGATATCTTCCGTTTTCATAATGTAATTTATACTTTATTACACCCGAGAGATGTGAGTATCTAAACATTATTTGTGAGGTGCTTGTGTATGACCTCCGTGCTTGTCTATTGGTCTTTAGTGGAACGATTATTTGTTGTAATTACTTTTATATTAGTGTTAAATGACCCTAACTTGTATTTTGACTAGAATAAAAGCGCATTTGCTTGAGGATAAGCAAATCTCAAGTGTAAGGGTATATGATGAGGCGAAAAATGAACCACTTTTAGGGGGTCATTTAAGCCGGAATTCGAATTTATTTGATCAAATATTGCCCTAAATCGTTCCTTTTGTGATTTTAGGTACTTTGGGAGAGAAATCTGGAAAAGGAAGCAATTCGGACGTTTTTTGAGCATAAAAGTGAAGAAAACGCCAAAGTCTTAATTTTCCTTGCTGGGAACAGTAGGTGACGGCGTCAAGAAGGAATTTCTGACGGCGTCAAGAGTAATTTCCATGACGATCCAGAACTGATTTGAAGGCGTCACGAAGTAGAGCGTCAAGAGTAAAATTCATGACGGCCTGGAAATGCATAACACATGACGGCGTCAAAAGTAGATCAAGGCAGTCCGAGAATTATTTTGGCGGCGAGATGACGGCGTCACAAGATTTGTCTTGACGCCGTCAGACCCTATTTCTTATATATAGTTTTCTAATTTTCACATTAAAAAAGAGAGAAGTTTTGGAGAAACCCTAAGTACGAACTTGGTACGAATTTTACAGGTTTTTCAAGGGTTCTAAGCCCTTGATACCTTTCATG
Source organism: Artemisia argyi (assembly GCA_030686995.1). Classification (NCBI taxonomy): domain Eukaryota; kingdom Viridiplantae; phylum Streptophyta; class Magnoliopsida; order Asterales; family Asteraceae; genus Artemisia; species Artemisia argyi. The sequence continues at coordinate 78,143,240 of CM060682.1, forward strand.
TGTAATTAAGATAAGTATTCTTTTAATTCAATCAATATGTCTATGTGTTGGTTGTCTATATCTTGTTCTTGTCTTAATTCCATCATGCTAGGCTAGATCTATCTTGTGTTTGCTTGGATCTAATGAAACCTAGATGTTAATTATGTGTTGATTACTTGTTTATAGTTGTATTGGTTGAATGAATTCGATGTTAGGCTTAAGAAAACTGGAAGATCTCCAAATGGTAACATGCTTGAACGTCTTAGGAAACATGAACTGATGTGCACTAGGTTTTATTGGTTGTATTTAATGCATGAGCCACTGTTTATAATCCCTATGGTTGTGCTGGGCATGGTATAGGGGGAGATAAGAGCTCATAGGATTGGGGAGTTAAGTGCGCCACCCCATGAATGATATTAAGGAATACAATCCGTCATCCACGCAACTATAACAAGTAATTAACGTGTAAAAGATATCTAGGGAGTAGTGAAATCTAAGTAAACACATTTTCTCCACTTATTGCTCACAACCTTAATATAATTTAGTTTATTTTCATTTTTAGTATTTTATTTTGATTGCATCTTAGTATTGGGTTAGTTGATTAGCAACTAATTCCGCCCTAATCCTTCAAACCCGAGAATTTTACTTGCTTTCTAAAAAATATAAAAATACAAAAATAATCATCCCTCATCTTTAGAACTAGTATTTAGGTTTTCTAATCCTAGCGACACTATTCCTAGCTGAACGATCAATCCCCCGGTACTTGTCACTATACTATACTACAACGATCAGGTACACTGCCTGGTGGGGGTTGTAAGCTTCTCAAGATCCCTTGAGAGGTAAAGCCTGGTGCGATTCCCACGTATCAAGTTTTTGGTGCCGCAGCCCGAGGAATAGTTATTGTCTAGGTTAGAATCTCTTTTTATTAGGTCTACTTGCTAGATTCCTTTCTAGTAAGATTTTATTTTTATTTTTAGGTTTTCTTTAGTCTATCTTATTTCTTTGTGTTTTTGTTCGTAATTCTTCACCACCCGACATCATGGACGATGGGAACATCTTTGAACCCGTCATCCCACCACAACAAAACCCACCATTAGAACCCCTTAGGCCCCGAACCTTAGGAGAGTATTCCCGACCTAGCCACCAAGGCTACCGAAACACCATTGAGCTGACCGGAGCCAATGTGACCCCCTTGCGATCCGACACCATCCGGTTGGTGCAAAGCGGATGTACATTCCATGAACTTCGTTCCGAGGATCCAAACCAACATCTTAAGGACTTCCTTAAAATCGTAGATTCCATAGACCTAGATGTTGAAACTAGAGAGACAACCCGATTACGCCTATTCCAATTCTCTCTACGGGATCAAGCTAGTCAATGGCTTGAGCGTTTACCTGCGGGATTCATCACCACATGGGATGATCTCACCACTCGTTTCCTTGCTCAATTTTTCCCACCGGGGAGAACTACTAAGCTTAGAAATGACATCTTGATGTTCCAACAACGTCAAAATGAATCTCTTTATGAAGCATGGACTCGTTTCAAGGACTTACTCCAAAAAGTCCCTCATCATGGCATAGATCTTTGGCTCCAAGTCCAAATCTTTTATGACCATGTCGATCTCTCCACGAGGCGAGCCATTGACCAATTGGCCGGTGGTAAGCTACGTGATCTAAGTGCGGAACAATCATGGGAACTCATAGAAGATCTTGCTCTCTATGACAACGAAAGTTGGAATGATCCCCGTGATTTGAACAAAACGGTCAAGGCAATATCTTTGCCTTCGAACAATTCTAGCACTCCCGACCGTAGGATCATGGAACTTGAGGACCAAGTCAAGTTTCTCATGAAATCTTACGAAGCTCCTAAGCCTTCAAGCCAAGTGAACAAGATCACTTCTTCATGCGAATTATGTAGTGGTCCCCACGACACTCGTGATTGTGTGGAACTCCCCGGAACAGCTTTTGCGGACTACGCATCCACGCGTACCGACGAAGCGGGAGATAAGTGGTACACTTTCAAGCCCGAGCCAAACCCTTATGGTGATTCATACAACCCCTCTTGGAAAAATCACCCAAACCTTAGGTGGAAACAAAATCAACCCAATTCTTCCAATCCGCCTAATCGTTACCAACCAAACGGTCCACCCTCCAACCGTACTTTCAACAACAATCCTTCTAACAACTATGGTAGTACCAACAATCTTGAAGGATTGATGTCAAAGTTCATGGCATCTCAAGAAGCTCGCATAGATAGGTTTGAAGCCGAATTCAACCAACAACAAACGGAGATGACCAACAAGATTGACAACTTGTTGAAAGCCCTCAACAACCAAGCGTTAACTACACCTAGGAAGGACACTAGGGACACCAATAATGGAATCCAAATTAAGGACCCCTCATCATCCAAACATGTCTACTTTGTCAATGTTGTCACCATTAAGTCGATAGATAAGGAGATAGAAGAGAGTGACAAGGATGAAGTTAGAGTAGAAGCCGAGACTAAGGATGAGAGTAAGGAAGTTGAGGTTAAAAAGGAAGAGGAATTAGAGGAAGTAGAGCCTAAAGAGAAATACTTTGATAAGATGCCCACCAAGGAAGAACGGGAATACCATAAGGATTTATTCGATAGTCCCGAGAGACCATATATCTTTGGCACACCCCTTATCAAAATGGGAGACCCCTCTAACATTAACATACCATGCAATATCGGGCACATGCATATATGGAAAGCTTACATCGACCCTAGATCCCCCGTGAACATCATGACTAGGACTTATTACAATTGGGTAACGAAGAAGCAACTTAATTTTAGGATGATGCCTAATAAGAATCTGATAAGTAATTTTGCAGGAAGAGTGAAGGGATTGCATGTGATTATAGGGAATCTCACCTATGAGATTGATTTTATGATAGTAGAAGACACTCGTCCAGTGATTGATGCTTGCCTTAGCCAAATAATATTTGGAAAACCATTTGTTGAGGCCACTAGGATGAGTTATGATCCGACTCTAGGGATAGTTAGATTTAAGGAAGAAAATGATGAGGTTGCCTATCAAATGCCCTACAAGATTGAGCAATACCGCCTTCTCTCTAATTTCGAAAAGGAACACAAGCAAGCGGCTTATTATAGGAATGAGGAGGATAGACGTAGGGGAGTAGAGTATGTAATCCTTCAAACCCGAGAATACCGCCTTCTCTCTAATTTCGAAAAGGAACTAAGAATTTTGATTGCATCTTAGTATTGGGTTAGTTGATTAGCAACTAATTCCGCCCTAATCCTTCAAACCCGAGAATTTTACTTGCTTTCTAAAAAATATAAAAATACAAAAATAATCATCCCTCATCTTTAGAACTAGTATTTAGGTTTTCTAATCCTAGCGACACTATTCCTAGCTGAACGATCAATCCCCCGGTACTTGTCACTATACTATACTACAACGATCAGGTACACTGCCTGGTGGGGGTTGTAAGCTTCTCAAGATCCCTTGAGAGGTAAAGCCTGGTGCGATTCCCACGTATCAAGGCACAAACCTTTATGCCGAATTCACCACAATCAACTTTGAGTGTCTTTTGAATATCGACGAGCCTATTTGTCCTAGGTTCATTCTAGAATTCTATGCATCCTCCGTCCTCTCCACGGATGATTATGGCCATATGTCTATCAACTTTAGGGTTAGTGGTCATCAATACTCCTTCACTCTTGAGGAGTTTGCTCAAATCCTAGGTGTTCCAAACCGTGGTACTTGCCTCTATTCCGACTTGCACTCCCTCTCAACTCTTGACAACCTCCAAGACCGTATCCACCCTTATGACACACCCCTTGTCTCAAAAGACGTTCTCCGTGACCACCTCTTTGTTAGGACCACCACCACTAGGAGAACCCGTTCGGGGAATGAGGTCGAAAAGGACCCATATGGAATGGAAATGAACTAACTTAAGCCCCAATTCAAGAAATGGGAGGAAGTCCTTAGAGCCAATGTCATTAGCACAATAGGGAACCGTGACCATATCAACCTTTGCCTTTGCTACATGCTCTACTCCTTGTCCGTTAGGCAACCCTTCAACCTTGCCTACTACATGGCCAAGAGAATGGCCGACATTCCCGTGCATGGCACAACGGCAATGCCGTATGGAATGCTCTTGACCCGTCTCTTTAGGTTCATCTCACCCATTCCACCAACTCCAAACGGTCTTCACCTCAACTACTCTCTCATTCCACACACCTTTGTCCCACTAAGTGATAAGAGAGTGTACAAAGCCCAAGGAAAACGTCCACATCCTCCTACCTCATCTTCATCTTCCTCAATGAGTGAAGATGACAATTTGCCAAACTCTAGGCTCCCTCCTCTCGAATACCTTTCTCAACTTCCGGATATTCCAAATGAGTCGGAGGAGTTCAAGCAAACAAAGGGGATGTTTAAGAATCTCGGAAGGTTCCTTGGAAAGCTCAAGAACAAGATCGACCGTCAATGAGTGCGGGTGTGTAGGAGTGTTTGGCACTAGGTGCTATTTGAACAAATTTGGTGTTTAAACAATATTTGTGATAAATTTGTGTGTTAGTACAATGTTTGATACAATTTGGAACATGTAGTATCTAACTTTGATGCAGGTAGACAACTCTTGGCAAGTTGTCAAATTTTCTAGTTTATGATATTTTCACTAAGTATAGTGAAATTCTCGACTTCAAGGTCAAAGTCCTATGAAATGCGTGTTTACGTGTCTATTTTTTGCATTGCCTAACCAGAAATGTCTTATCTTTTTGATTTTAGGAGTTTTCGAAAATTTTGAAAATCGTCTCGCGGGTCAAAAACGCGGACTGCCAACTTTTTAGAGTCTGGCGGTACCCAAAATTGGGTTCCGCCAGTGCAAATTCTGGGAATTCCAGAATTGGCCCAACGGACCAGGCGGCACCCTCAAATGGGTTCCGCCTGTGTATTCTGAGGGTGCCGCCAGAATCCTGCAGAATTTTTGTTTTCATTTTCACCAATTCAACATCCAAACATCAAAATCCAATCCTTTTAGGTAGAAACCCATTACTTGCAATGTGTTTAGCATAATAGGATACTCATTCTTCCATAAACTTAACCAAAACCAATTCCCGCCAAAATTCAAATTTTGCCATAACAACCTCAAGGACCCCTCAAACATAAAGGAAGGAACCCTTTTAAGGGATCCTTGAAATCCCTGAGATTTATACTACCACAAATCCACCAAAACCACTAAGCATTTAGTGCAAAACTTGTCTTCTCACTTCACCATTTTCATTGGATTGACTTCCATGACATGACAACCCACAATTAGTTTTCCAAATCGTTAGAAACCTCCATTTTTGTATGGACTAACATCAAATCCAAACACTCCTTTCCATAATCCATCAACACCATAAATTAAGCCATCCTAAACACCATCAAATCACACCTTCCTCAACACAATTTCTGAAACTTATAAACCATTTTTCACCATGACTAAGTCAACAATCACCTCTCAACCATCACGATCCATCCGAAAAACCGCCCGGATTAGTGTTAAACCACTATGGTCTAATCAACCCATCAACATAAGCTCCTCATCCTCGGATGAATTCATACCACCCATAAAAAATGAACACTTTTTGAACCTTGCATCTCCATCACCATCACCCAATCAATCAAATGAGCTCACTCCACCACCAACTAAATCACCTATTGACCCAACTCCACCAAGTGCTCCAACTCAACCATCCAAAACTTCATCACAATCACCATTACCCAAAATTGAGCCAATGAAAATATTTGGGTCTCCTCCCACATCACCACACCCATTTGTCCAAGATCTAAATGATCTTCCACCAAGACCTACACAACCACCACCTTTTGCAAATCAATCACCAAGGTCAATTCTAGACCTTGATGAGGATCTTAACCCTAACCAACCACCACAACAAGTGTACCATCAACCCACACCATTGTTGTTTCACCCCATCTACCATGACATCCATGGTCCTCTATATGGAGAACCACCTTCATCAAGCAATGGAATTTCAAACCACCTTGCTTGACTCAATACCAAATCCATCCTCCACCTAAGAACCAAAAACCAACCAACCCTCAAACCAAGAAACCAAAACCAACCCATTTCAACCCACTCATCCCCATGCTTGCTCAAATTGTGAGCAAATGGGTGAAACCATCAAAACATTGCTTAACCAATTCCAAAATGAAACCCGTTTTGCATTCCAACACGTCATAGAACATTTGGATGCTCTTTCCCACCCCAACAAATCCTAGACAATCCTTGGAGGCCGTTTGCCCCAATTTAGGAAAGTAGGATTTTATTTTTCTTTCTTGGTTATTTTTTAGTTTTTGTTTAGAAGTAGAAGAATAGTTCTCATTTCTTGTCTTTTGACTTTTAGTACATTGTTGGTTGATCATGTTTGTGTTGTCATTGTGGTTGCAATGTGTGTGGTAACTACATCCTTGACTATATATATCACCAACTAACATTTTTTTTTGTAGGGTCCAAAATCCATGTTTCCTATCTTGGCACTCCATTTAGGGGGAGTATCGACCAAGGGGGAGCATGGGCATTATTCTGCTTCGCCACTCTACTTTTTGTTTCGACAAAAAGAGGGAGAAATATATTGAACTGAACTTTCAAAACTTAATATGATTTTCATAAATTAAGTAAAACAAGTTTAATATAATTTTTTTTTTAAGTCTTAAAAACCAAGATTTTGTGAGTTACTTAAAAACAAAGTGTATGTTTTGTCATCAACAAAAAAGGGGAGATTGTTAATACAAATATCGCCTAAAAACGTTATTTATATTTTACGATCTTCGCTAAGTTTTGTTAATGACAAATGTAAACTTTTGTTTCTAAGTAAAACATAATCTTAGTTTTAAAGACTTGCATAAACTAGACTTTTGCTACATTTTACATTTCATAAAACACAACACTTCTTATTTTCTAAAAATAGAATTGTCACATCACATTTATGGCAAGTTTTGTCATTATACATTTATGGAAAGAAATGTGTTTGACTTACTTAGATGTTGCTTGCAAGTTTGGTGTTTGACTTGACATTATTTGATGTGACATTGTTTGGTTTGCAAGAGTTATGAGATGTGACTTTGTTTGGTTTGCAAGATTTATTGCAAAACCAACTGCAAGCCCGGCGGTACCCTGGAGGTACACGGGCGGAACCCTTTTCAGGGGTCCGCCTGATCCGCCAGACCTGCAGAAGGTTTTGGCTATAAATATTGAGCCACAAGTTGAATTTTGGCTCATCACTTGACATTATATTTTCACATACACATTCATTCTTTCATCTAACCTCTTAACATTTCATATGTGAAGTTTCTTTTTGTAGCAAAGAGATTCACGAGCTTACTAAAAGTAACAAGTATTCAACACAACGTTGCAAGACTTGTTAGCATAGCATTGTGTAGACTTGTGTAGTTTACACTTCATTTGATTGTGTATTTTTAGTAGTGATCGGTTAGTATTTTAGTCCTCAAAATACGAAGTGTATAGGGAGTAGTTGTACCCTTGTAAAGAACTAACGGGAGTGGTTGTACCCTTGGTAAAGAACTCGACATCTAGCTTTGTGTCGGTAAAAGTATAAGCGACGTGTAAGGTTTTCTCCGCCGGTGAAAGGAGCTTGTTGACTAGTGAAAGAAACTCTCGAGTTGGATACTCGGGGCGTGGACGTAGGGCAAGGAAAAAGAGTCCTTGTAGCCGAACCACGATAAATACTTGTGTTGTGGTTTGATCATTTCTTTCATTTACTTGCATGTTATATATTGTGTTTGTGTATATATCTTTGATCAAACGGAAAGTTTCAAAGCTAACTTAACAAGTTAAAAAGATTTTAATCGGTAAACTATTCAACCCCCCTTCTAGTTTTCCACATAACATATCACTCCTCGCAATGGAGGTAATTACATCTGGAAAACGATCATCACAAAGAAAGTTTTCATGGGATCTAAAAGCTATTTTAGCAACAATATGAGCCGCTAAGTTACATTCACGTTTAACCCATGAAAAAGAGATAGCACGTTGTGATGCCCATGATCTAATGTCTTCCACAATAACATATAAGGACCAAGGAGGATCACCTTCTAAGGAAGCGAGTGAAATAGCTGCTTTGCAATCCGATTTAATTTTTGCATTATGCCAACCATAAGAAAGAGCTAGGCGATAAGCACTTCGGATGGCTAAGAGTTCAGCCATGAGTGGATTAGAGGCGGAAGCGATTTCACTAGAGCATAATATAACAGATCCTGATGAGTCTCGCACAATGATACCTAAAGATGCTCGGTCTGATTTATAGGATTCATCACAATTGAGCTTCACACGATTACAAGTGGGGGGGGGGGGGATCCACCGAAGTGAACTCTCATGTGATTCATCACGATCAACCAAAGCACAAGACATGGGTAGAGATGATGGAAACACCGAATTAAAATCACGGGATATACAATACAACCTTGATATCGTACGTGAAGGAGAAGGTCTCATGTCATTGAAAATACATTCATTTCGACATTTCCAAATCTGCCATGCAATATTAGCCAAAAAGGTGTGGATAATTATACGCTCCTAGTTAGAATGCACCATATCCAATATTTTTTGGACACGCGAAACAATGGGGCCAGAAATGTTGTCCAAACGGAGACTAAGAGCTGATCCAAACCATACCACTTTTGTCCAAGGAAACTCGAACAACACATGCTCAACCGTTTCAATCTCGGTGTAACAAATAGGACATATCGGTAAGCAATGACATCCTCTTCGTGAAAGATTCTCGTAAGTAGCAATGGCATTTAAACAAGCTCTCCACCAGAATATTTTGATCTTTGGAAATGTCTTCAGGTTCCAAACTTGTTTCCAAAAGCTTTTGTTTGGTATTGATGATGAGGAGGCTTCAGGTTTTGAGCTAACTTCACGTTGAAGCAGCGCTTGGTGATAACCTGATTTAACCGTATAATTCCCATTAGATTCATAATGCCAAACAATTTTATCCATTGACAAAGTACTGGATATAGGAATCTAAGAAACGGACTTAACTTCTTCCGGATGAACACAAAGCTGAAGTTTTGACAAATCCCACTCACCATTAGTAATAAAATCAGAGACCAAGGCATTTGATGCAAAAGGGCCATGAGGTTTTCGAATGTAAAAATCTTCCGGGTATGGGACCCACTTTTGCGTCCAAAATTGAATATTTGAACCATTTCCAACTTGCCACCGTATGCCACGAAGAAGATCCCTTCCTTGAAGTAAGCTCTGCCAAAGCCATGATGGGCGTGAACCCTTAGTAGCTGTTAGAAAGTTGGATCGTGGAAAATAAATTCCCTTTAGAACACGACCCCAAAAGAACTTGGGTTTATAATGAGCCGCCACCCCTGTTTAGCAAGAAGAGCTAAATTAAAACATGAAAGATCTCGAAAACCAAGCCCACCAGAATCTTTAGAGCGAGAAATATGGTCCCAGTTCAACCAATGGATATGTCGTTCATGAGCATCCCCGCTCCAAAAAAATCGTTTAATATGGACTAACAGCTTTTGAAGAAAACCCTTAGGCAACATATAACATTGCATAGCATATGATGGGATTGCTTGGATAACAGCTTTTATCAGAACCTCACACTCAGCTTGTGAAAGAAGTTTTTGCTTCCATCCCTGCATTTTATGTAGAACCTTTTCTAATATAAAAGAGAATAATTCTCGTTTATTTCGACCATGTATAGATGGCAAACCAAGATAAAGCGAGCGACTCCCCATCAACTTAACACCAAGATGATTACAAAACTCATTTTGCACATCAGATGGAGTATTTGGAGAAAACATCAATCCTGACTTGGAAAAATTAATACATTGCCCGGATGCTGCACAATAACGATTAATAAGCTCCATCAAACAATCACACTCATATATCTTTGCTTTTAGGAAGAATAAAGAGTCATCGGCAAAAAAGATATGAGATATAATTGGGCAATTTCTAGACATTTTTATAACTGTAAGCAAAGAATCATGCATGGCCTTGTTTATCATTTGCGATAAGACATCAGAAACAATGATAAACAAGTAAGGGGACAAAGGATCTCCTTGACGAATTCCCATGGAAGGCTTAACAGAACCAATAGACTCCCCATTAATTAACATATCCATTTCATAAGAAGATATACACGCTAAAACCCATCTACACCATTTCTCTCCAAAACCCAATTTTCTACATGTTGCCATTAAGAAGTCCCATCCGACTATATCAAAAGCTTTATTAAGATCCAGCTTCAAAGCCATAACCCATTGATCCCCTTTTTTCTTGTTGCGTATGTAATGAAAAGCTTCGTTAGCAACAATAATGCAATCTTGAATGAGCCTACCAGGGATGAAAGCAGATTGTTGTGGAGAAATGATACGGTGCATAAATGGTTTCAAACGGTTCGCCATAACTTTTGATATTGAAAGATTATGTCATTCTCTTTGCTTATAAAAAACAGTGAATTCTTCTCTCATTTGCATCTCATCCCATTTCAGCGAAACACAAAGTGTTATTGGTTTCTTTCTTTCTCACAAGTACTACAAGAGAAATCTTGCTATGAGTTTTAGAAAGATGGAATGGAATGCAATGGAAGCTCGGATGCATTGCATTTTATAGGCAAAGTTCTTGCCATATGACATCATGGATGACAATTTGAGATCCAAGTTGCGCCTAGTTGTATCCAACTTGCAAGATTCTCTCATCTAGATACACTGTATCTTTAACATTTTACACCTAAAAATTTAACTACATTTACATTATCAAACACTTTTATAAAAACAAAACAACTACTGCTAACTGCCACGATACGGAACTAATTTCATTATTTGACTTTTCAACACCCCTCTCAAAACTCAAAACAGCTCATTTCCAAAACAAAATAAGAAACTAATAAACGGTTACAACAAACATTTCCCAAACACCCCCAATTCTTCCCACGTATAAATACCCTACCACTTCAATCACTTTACCGCTCAAATCAAACAATCACACACACACTCCAGGTATCTTCTCTCTCACTCCATCTCCATCATTTCAATATATCGTTAATCAGTTAGTTATTAAATCTGTTAAAATCCTCCGTTTAAATTGTCGAATCGCGAAAACTGTAAATCGTAGATCAGATCGTGAATTTAACGGCAAAAATTGAAGCCCTAGAATGTTTACGGTGAATTATTTGTGGTGCGTAAGAGATTTAGGTATCGTTAAACTCTAATAATGAGTGTGATGTGTAATTGAAGACGTAGACTTACTGATTTTGGTAGTATTTCGCACGCGTTGAAGTCGAATTATGCGTATTCGCAATCGTTACTGGTTTTTAAGTATTCTGTTATAATAATATAGTGTTTATGATGATTTGTTTGTGATCTACTTTTTCGTTAGAGATATAGGTACTATTTGCGAGCGTTAGACTAGACTGAAGCATGTGTAGCTTATTTGAAGCCATATAACTAATGTTTATGATGAATTGTTTTTGATCGGCTTTATAGGAAGAGATTTAGTTACCTTTAGCGAGCGTTACGTTCGATTGCTGTGTATGTAGTTTTTATTTTAGGCCTAGAAGTTATTGTGATATAGGTACTATTCACAATCGTTAAAGTCGACTTATGCATGTGTAGTTTATTTGAGCCGTAGAATTTACTGTTTTTGATGATCTGCTTTTGCATAAGCGATATAGGCAGTATTTGCAATCGTTAAGGTCGACTTATGGATGTGTAGTTTATTGAAGCCATAAAATTATTCTTTCTTTAGAAAATTATTATAATGTAGTGTTTATGATGAGTTGTTTGTGATTGGTTTTATAGGGAGATATTTAGGTACCATTCGAAATCGTGAAACTCGAATGCTGCATTTGTAGTTTATTTGAGCCCTAGAAATTAAAGGTTAATAGAACATTGTTGTAATGTAGTGTTTAAGATGAATTGTTTGTGATTATTTAGAAGTAAGAGATTTAGGTACTATTCGTAAGCGTTAAACTCGATGATGAGCATTTAGGTTGATCGAAACCCTAGAGTTACTGGTGTTTTACTAGTCTGTTGTAATGTAGTGTTTACTATGAATTATCTGTGATCTACTTTTGCGTAAGAGAATTAGGTACTAGTCGCATTTGATAAACTCGGCGGCTGCATTTGTAGTCTATTTGAGCCCTAGAAGTTACAGGTTTTATTACTAATATGCTGTAATGTAGTGTTTAGTTGATCTGTTGTAATGTATTGTTTATGGTGAAAATGTATGTGATCTAGGTATTGCAATCGCTAAAGTCGACTTATGCATGTGTAGTTTATTCATGACTTAGAAGTTACTATTTATGTTTATCTGTTGTAATGTAGTGTTTATGATGTATGGTGTGTGATGTGCTTTTTGTAAGTAATATAGGCAATATCCGCAATCGAGCTTATGGATGTGCAGTGTGATTGGAACCCTAGATTTACTGTTTCTTTGATAATCGATTATAATGTAGTGTTAACAGTGAGTTGTTCATGGGATGTATAGTAAGAGATATGTGGGTGCTATCTGTAATCATGAAAGTTGGAACTTGACTGTAGCGTATGTAGTGTAAGTGAAAGACGAATTACTGGTTTCTGTTAGTCTGTTGTAATCTAGTGTTTATGACGAATTGTTTTTGACCCTTTTTTTTAGAAAGAGTTTTGGTACTATGCGATTGTTAAACTCGATTGCTGCAGTTTAATTGAAGCGTTTGTGATAGGTTTTATAGTAAAGAGATTTAGGTACTATTCGCGACGGTTAAACTTAACTTATGCATGTGCATTTTATTTGAGCCCTAAAACTTGCAGGTTTTTTAGTAATCTGTTGTAATGTAGTATTTACGATTATATTTTTGAGATCGGCTTATTAGTAGAGATATAAATTCTGTTCGGAAAAGATTGTTGAAATCGACTGCTGCTTATGCAGGTTAATTGAAACTCTAGAGTTATCTGGTTTTTTGCTGATCTTTAGTAATTGATGTTTAGGATGAATTGTTTGTGATCAGCTTTATAGTTACTATTCGCATTCATTAAAACCAACCACTGCGTATGTAGGTTAATTGAAACATTAGAGTTATTGTTTTTTAGTCATCTTTTGTGATGTAGTGTTTACGGTGAATTTTCTGTGATCAGCTTTATAGTGAGAGATTTAGGTACTATTCAAAATCATTAAACTCGACTGCTGCATGTGTAGTTTATTTGAGTCCTAGAACTTACAGGTTAATAGTAACATTGTTGTAATATAGTGTTACTAGTAACTAGGTTTCTTCTGAATTCCCCCAAAAATGGAACATGGAGACATTTTGAATTTGATGTTGCTCATCAAATGTGCAAGTTAGATCTTTATATATGTATTGTTTACTTTTTATCAGTGTCGTTTTGTGCTCAAGGTAATAACATATCATCACTCTGCTATGCAGATGGCAGAATCACAGAAAACAGCTGCTCCATCGGTCAAATCGAAAGAAAAAAATTCACTGCTAGGTAAATTTCCAACGAAGTGCTTGACCTTTGTTTTAAGAATCAGCTAAAATAATCAGAGGTTTCAGATGAATTTGTTATATATATCTGTACCATGATCTCTTGCTAAGCACCTGTAATGATCGTGCAACTTGTTGACATAAATGAGAGATTTAGTAATGCATCTTGTCAAATAGCAGATATAGACATGGATAAAGATTTATTTGGCTCTTGGAAGTCTGCTGACAATGGAATGGATTTTGACTTTGGACCACCCACGACCACTGGAGGCAAGAAAACGGCTTTCAAGTTTGACAAAATGTAAGCATTGCAAAACCACAAAGTTGCATATCTAGTTATCTACTATGATTTTAGCTTTGAAATTACTACTTTATGCTAATGTGAAGAAACAGCTCAAACTTTGTATCTCGATTTAAGATATACTTACTGGTCTATCTAAGAGATACATAATCAGATTCTTAATATCCTCCTGCATGCGAGTCATTCTAGAATTCTATACTGTATAATATTTTCCATTAAAATTCATGATATAACTTTGTTTCCAGGGATATGGATTTCTCTTTTGATGCTGACTTTGGCAAGTCATTCAAGCTGGACATGCCTGGTTTTGATTTATCTTCCCAGGAATCTGAAAAATCAAAGGAAAAATCAACGGAAAAATCAAAGGAAAAATCAAAGGAAAAATCTAAAGAAAAACCTTCTGGTGGAGAGCAACGAGCAAAAAGAGATAGCTTCCAATTCGATTTTGATTTTAATGAGTTAGTGAAAGTCATATTGGATTATTCTCTTTATCTATCTATCATGCCAACATTTTTCATTTCAACTCACTTGGTTTATGTATTTCTAGCAGTCTTCAGGAGCCTATACAAGAATCTCAATCACCAGAGAGGAGATCGTCTCCTGAGCATCATGCTCAGCCAGTTGCACAAGATGTCTATGGTCACGCTTTGGCTGATAATGTTTCTACTGATGAAACGTTTTCAGACGTGCAAGAAGAGGAAACTAGCACTATGGATAGAATGGCGAGCCCGAGTTCACGGGATGCGCAAAATGACAATGTGAGGCCTGTGGCCCAATCAGTTCCTAGAAGTTTATCAGTGGAAAACTCATCGGCACATATGAATTTACAAATTCAAAAGGATGAAATGAGTGAAAAGAGGGATGATAATCCAATTATTAGCCATATTGATGGTGATGATACTAGGAAGGCTGATTCACATCTTGAAAATTCTGAGACACCCGGGATAGAGAATTCGGCTCTTGGGGAAACTGTTAAGAGGAATGCAGATTCATTTTCCAAACCTCATGTGGACTTGCTGGATGGGTGAGATTATACATATTTTCTATGTGCTGATCTTAGTACAGATGCATATAATGGTTGTAGTATGGTAATGGCAGTCAGATTTAAATACACAATATAAGCTGGAGGGTATGAGTCAAATATAGTTAATGCATACTTTATATAGGATTACAATAAGAATTCTGGGAGAAAAGCATTTTATTGATCTGATAGACAAATTCCTTTACCTCTATTTTAGGCATAGGTGTAACTATGCTTCTGATCTATGCAGTGGGAACAAAATTGATAAGTTGGTGTCAGCGAAAGAAAGAGGGAGTATTCCTATCCGGTCAAAATATTTCAAGAAACAAGATGGCAGTGATTCTGAACTGCAGCAGGCATCAGTCTCTTCAACAAAACTCATCTCCAATGGCAACAAAAGAATGAGCAACTTACCAAATAATCCCGCACTTGAAAAAAGGTGTGACATTCTATCAATGCAAGTAACTTTATGATAATATTATAAAGTGCTCATTATGATGTTCTCATGGAGTTTGGTTTTAGAAGTGGAGAAGCTGGTAGCAAAGTTACTGCTATATCAAGGCCACTACCCAAAGCGCTAAGCAGAGACATACCTAAACAAACCGAAAACACCGAGAGAGGCCAGGTTAAAGGACGTGAAACTACTCGGTGAGGCGTTGTTATCTTGAACTGAAGATCATTTATTAGTATCATAGGTCTTGGAAGAAATTTTTAACTTATTATTGAATGACAGGGAGGGCTTAAATGCTAATAATGCAAAGCCCAGAAATGAACAAACGAAGACCGTGGTGACACATGATACTGGTCCAATGATGGAGGAATCTGGTCCAATTAATGCAATCAGGTTCGGTATCTACACATGAACTTCCGTTCTGCTCTAAATATTTATCCAAATCAATTTTGTATATGAAACCCTAGACATGCTGGAAATTTGCTTTTTGTCTGCCAAAACCTACCACCATCGTGTCTGTTGTGGAGAATTATGAGACCACCTTCCTTGAAAAAATTCCATGAGAAAATAGCTTGCTATTAAGATAATATGTTATGATGTATTTTGCTAAAGAACGTCAATTACTTTGAAATCATTGCTGTAAATTGGAAAACAACCCACCTATGTTAATATCTTGGGACCCTTTTCTTCAGGTCTGATGTCCATGCAGCCAATTCAATTGAACAGTCCAAAAAAATTCTCCCACAGATTAGCCTAAATACTGCGCTGCAAGCTACAAACATGACATCTACTCGTAATGTGAGGAAAATTGTTGTAGAGAAGAATCGGATTCCCCCAACTACAGTTGAGATGAAGAAATCTGAAGTTTCTAGTCTAAGAGTCTCTAGGTTTCATGATCAATTCTATCTCTTAATTGCTCCTATATCCCCTGTTTGTCTATCAAAAAACTTTGAAGAAATTGTACCGATTTCCATCTGTATTCTTGTGTAGAGTTACAGAACCAAAGTCAAAGCCACTTAGTTCCTTGTTACCCAAGAATTTGACATCCATGAGAAACAAGGAGCAAGGCACGGAGTTGCAAGCAAACTTGATGTTGAAGAGGAACCCTTCTGCTGACACAGAGAAGCAAACACCATCCCCTACTAGTCTGAAGCGTAAAGCATCCGAGGTCACGGTCTCTTTTCCCTCTTCTAGACCTTTCTTCTAAGAAAGGAATATGAAACTTAAGCTAACATTTAGTTGATTTTTATAATGATTAATGCAGGAATCTGCTGCAATACGAAGATTAGCTCCACTGAAACGTCCCTCTGCATCACCCAGGTACCATCATGACAATACTTTATCTAAGTGTACTTTCGTTTATGCTTCTATAATATCTAAATGGTGTTGTTCATCAAAATCAGCAGCAGTGTTAGAGCATTACCACAAAAAGTTGTTGAAGAACAGGTACTTTTCCTAGAAACATGTGTAGAACACTTGCAAGATTTCGTTAATAACTAATTTACACTTTTTGGTTTCCGGATTGTAGGGTTGCAACCATGGAGTGTGGCACATGATAAATCTCCTAGGATCAATGCTCCACAAACAGAAATGGACATATCCATGGCACATGACAAGTCCCCTAGGTCTGATGTTTCACAAATAGAAATGGACATATCTTCGTCTGTAGATGATGACAGCATTGCTGAAAAGGCTGAGGCATGCTCAAAGAAACTTGAAGATGTAAGCATTCATTTTTTTATGGCTAATCATCTATAAAATTCATATTTTGAAACACATGTCATGAGCGTAGAAGTTAATGAGATACATTTTCTTAATACAGATCTGTAACATGCTGAAAGAGAAACACGAGGAGGCAAAGGATTTACTTGTCAGAGCTATCGTCAACAACAATAATATTGCGATGCTCAACCATCCAGTCTTTCAAGATAAAATATCCTTTTTAATGTATTTTACTGCTTATTCATCTTATTTGTATTGATCTGCAAGTTTTCTGAATGTTTGGAACAAGGGAGGGTATTGGATTATGAACGTTTAAATCCTTAATATATTTGGCACATCCGGATGGTTCAGAAATTCGCTGAGTTGCTGATATCGATGTAGTTTCCAACCGCAATTTTTTAGCCAGAACCAAAATATGTCATATAAGGTACTTTCTTCAACCCATCCACTCTGCATAGTACCAAAGCAGATGCAAAAAGGTGGTTCTGTTGTTTTTGTTACTTCTAAAGTCTAGTGTTATACAGCAGAGTGTGCTTGCTTTTGGTAGAAGATATGTTACACTATGAAGATTTCAGCTACACATACTGGTGTTTGGTAGAAGATATTTCACGCAGTGAAGATTTCAGCTACTCGTACTGGCGGTTAGTAGAAGATATTTCACACAGTGAAGATTTCAGGTACATGTACTCACATTCACATCCTGTAAAGGAAATTTAACTACACAATCATCGTAAATGTTGACAAAAGCATATTGTGGTAGACGACTTGTCATTCATTAAACTTCTGTAAAATACCTAAAGATTGATTTTCCATGAATGTATATGACTTGAGCCTTTTTGTTCCTGCCTTGTTTTTCCTTTATAGTATAATATTGCAAAGTAAATTTGAGAGAACACATCAAAGTATGTTATAATTTTTTAAAAAACTTTATAACTTAGGAAACATAAATGCGATAGCTTCTCAAACTATCAACCTTACTGAAATAGGATGTAGAAATAATTGCGCCTTGTAACCACTCTATGTTGATCCTAACCGCCCCTTATTTTGGGATTTTAGTACTTTTAGTCAGTCCTAGAACAAGCTTCACCGGGAGATAGGGTCTCTGTAGCTAAGTGGTCAAAGATTCTGTTTGGGTGGCTCCTCTAAATATTTGGAGTAAATCTAGCAGTTCTAAGCCATTTTAAAGAAATCGGAGCAATTTAGGCTGTATTTTAACGGTAACAAATCACACACGATAGAAAACTTAGCTTATAGGAAGAAAACGTGTCAAATGGGATAAACATGCTCTAAATTGTTTTTTTATACAAAATTTAGATTATTGTTTGAATAATATAGTCTGTAATCATACCAGTACATTAGTTATCTACAACATTCACACAAAACATTGCTAACCCAACCCGTTCTGACATTTCCATAGTGACCTGAGCGTGTTACCCAACTCTGGCTAATTCCATAGACTTAGAAGTATATAAAATTGCAAAGATGCACAACTTAAATAAGAATATATTGATTATTTGTAACACAGAAATCATTTTCTGCCAACTGTTCACGAATACATTATATATTATTCAAGTGACTAAGATTCCACCCTCGAATATGCCAGCCAACATTGTATACATTATTGATGCCTTGGTTGCAAATGATTCAGTCTCTTATTTGTAATAGATAGGAATAATGTTAAAAACAATGAGAAAGGGTCCTATGCAAACTCCATGTCTATTTGTAATAGATAGGAATAATGTTAAAAACAATGAGAAAGGGTCCTATGCAAACTCCATGTTACGAAACTTCTCCATCTCCCCTCGAAAAGCAACAACCGCATTTGCACGAAGATACAGTAGCACCTTGAATCCGTCTTTTGTTCCCTGGCTTGCCTCAGAATAGGGCAAAAAGAAACATGGCTCAACACTCCCAAGAAGGTTCCTCGAAAGAGGTATAACTGTGACTGGACCTCCCCAACCAAAGTCAACCGTTGAATGGCCCAAGTGCCTCCAGTCAGTAAATGCACTAACCCATTTTCCAGCATTGATCCCCTTGTGATAATTAAGCTCTTGGAAATCGATAAATGAGTGAACATACTCGTCGCTAACATTTTTCTTACTCTTTTTGATCAATTCGGCAGTTTCCCAAATGGGTCTATCGATCAGATCTCCGGCTGTGATCTGTACGTACATTGGAACACACCCGTTGCCCCAGTAGCCAGCCGGTAGTGGGGGCTTGACTAGTCTCCTAATATTGATTGCGTACGCATATTTCACCTTCTCGTCTCTTGGAATATTTGAGGCTTTCACTCTGTTTTTGTGAACGTAAAATTAATACTTTCAGATACAAAAATAATACAAGTACATCTATTACACCAACACTGCAATGTGTTTTAGCGGTAATTATGTAAATGAAACAATCAGAATCACGTACTCGGTGTTAGCCGTAGAAGAGAACGTTTTTCTTATGTAAAATGACCCTAAAAACTGTATATCGTAGATCCGATCGTGAATTTAACGGCAAAAATTGAAGCCCTAGAATGTTTACGGTGAATTATTTGTGATGCGTAAGAGATTTAGGTATCGTTAAACTCGAATAATGAGTGTGAAGTGTAATTGAAGACGTAGACTTACTGATTTTGGTAGTATTTCGCAAGCGTTGAAGTCGAATTATGCGTATTCGCAATCGTTACTGGTTTTTAAGTAATCTGTTGTAATGTAGTGTTTATGATGATTTGTTTGTGATCTACTTTTGCGTTAGAGATATAGGTACTATTTGCAAGCGTTAGACTAGACTGATGCATATGTAGCTTATTTGAAGCCATATAACTAATGTTTATGATGAATTGTTTTTGATCGGCTTTATAGGAAGAGATTTAGGTACCTTTTGTGAGCGTTACATTCTTTTGCTGTGTATGTAGTTTTTATTTTAGGCCTAGAAGTTATTGTGATATAGGTACTATTTGCAATCGTTAAAGTCGACTTATGCATGTGTAGTTTATTTGAGCCGTAGAATTTACTGTTTTTGATGATCTGCTTTTGCGTAAGTGATATAGGCAGTATTTGCAATCGTTAAGCTCGACTTATGGATCTGTAGTTTAATTGAAGCCATAGAATTACTCTTTCTTTAGAAAATTATTATAATGTAGTGTTTATGATGAGTTGTTTGTGATTGGTTTTATAGCGAGAGATTTAGGTACCATTCGAAATCGTGAAACTCGAATGCTGCATTTGTAGTTTATTTGAGCCCTAGAAATTAAAGGTTAATAGAACATTGTTGTAATGTAGTGTTTAAGATGAATTGTTTGTGATTATTTGAAGTAAAAGATTTAGGTACTATTTGCAAGCGTTAAACTCGATGATGAGCATTTACCCTAGAGTTACTGGTCTTTTACTAGTCTGTTGTAATGTAGTGTTTACTATGAATTGTTTGTGATCTACTTTTGCGTAAGAGAATTAGGTACTAGTCGCATTTGATAATCTCGGCGGCTGCATTTGTAGTCTATTTGAGCCCTAGAAGTTACAGGTTTTATTACTAATATGCTGTAATGTAGTGTTTAGTTGATCTGTTGTAGTGTATTGTTTATGGTGAAATGTATGTGATCTAGGTACTATTTGCAATCCCTAAAGTCGACTTATGCATGTGTAGTTTATTCATGACTTAGAAGTTACTATTTATGTTTATTTGTTGTATGTAGTGTTATGATGTATGGTGAGTGATGTGCTTTTGCGTACGTGATATAGGTAATATTCGCAATTGAGTTTATGGATGTGTAGTTTGATTGGAACCCTAGATTTACTGTTTCTTTGATAATCGATTATAATGTAGTGTTAACAGTGAGTTGTTCGTGATGGGATGTATAGTAAGAGATATGTAGGTGCTATCTGTAATCATGAAAGTTGGAACTTGACTGTAGCTATGTAGTGTAAGTGAAAGACGAATTACTGGTTTCTGTTAGTCTGTTGTAATGTAGTGTTTATGACGAATTGTTTTTGACCGTTTTTTTAGAAAGAGATTTTGGTACCATGCGATTGTTAAACTCGATTTCTGCAGTTTAATTGAAGCGTTTGTGATAGGTTTTATAGTAAAGAGATTTAGGTACTATTTGCGAGGGTTAAACTTAACTTATGCATTTGAGCCCTAAAACTTGCAGGTTTTTTAGTAATCTGTTGTAATGTAGTATTTACGATTATATTTTTGAGATCGCTTATTAGTAGAGATATAAATTCTGTTCGCGATTGTTGAAATCGACTGCTGCTTATGCAGGTTAATTGAAACTCTAGAGTTATCTGGTTTTTTGCTGATCTTTAGTAATGTGATGTTTAGGATGAATTTTTTGTGATCAGCTTTATAGTTACTATTCGCATTCATTAAAATCAACCACTACGTATGTAGGTTAATTGAAACATTAGAGTTATTGTTTTTTAGTCATCTGTTGTGATGTAGTGTTTACGGTGAATTTTCTGTGATCAGCTTTATAGTGAGAGATTTAGGTACTATTCAAAATCATTAAACTCGACTGCTGCATGTGTAGTTTATTTGAGTCCTAGAACTTACAGGTTAATAGTAACATTGTTGTAATGTAGTGTTACTAGTAACTAGGTTTCTTCTGAATTCCCCCAAAAATGGAACATGGAGACATTTTGAATTTAATGTTGCTCGTCAAAATGTGCAAGTTAGATCTTGATATATGTATTGTTTACTTTTTATCAGTGTCGTTTTGTGCTCAAGGTAATAACATATCATCACTCTGCTATGCAGATGGCAGAATCACAGAAAACAGCTGCTCCATCGGTCAAATCGAAAGAAAAAAATTCACTGCTAGGTAAATTTCCAACGAAGTGCTTGACCTTTGTTTTAAGAATCAGCTAAAATAATCAGAGGTTTCAGATGAATTTGTTAGATATATCTGTACCATGATCTCTTGCTAAGCACCTGTAATGATTGTGCAACTTGTTGACATAAATGAGAGATTTAGTAATGCATCTTGTCAAATAGCAGATATAGACATGGATAAAGACTTATTTGGCTCTTGGAAGTCTGCTGACAATGGAATGGATTTTGACTTTGGACCACCCACGACCACTGGAGGCAAGAAAACGGCTTTCAAGTTTGACAAAATGTAAGCATTGCAAAACCACAAAGTTGCATATCTAGTTATCTACTACAGTATGATTTTAGCTTTGAAATTACTACTTTATGCTAATGTGTAGAAACAGCTCAAACTTTGTATCTCGATTTAAGATATACTTACTGGTCTATCTAAGAGATACATAATCAGATTCTTAATATCCTCCTGCAGTCGAGTCATTCTAAAATTCTATACTGTATAATATTTTCCATTACAATTCATGATATAACTTTGTTTCCAGGGATATGGATTTCTCTTTTGATGCTGACTTTGGCAAGTCATTCAAGCTGGACATGCCTGGTTTTGATTTATCTTCCCAGGAATCTGAAAAATCAAAGGAAAAATCAACGGAAAAATCAAAGGAAAAATCTAAAGAAAAACCTTCTGGTGGACAGCAACGAGCAAAAAGAGATAGCTTCCAATTCGATTTTGATTTTAATGAGTTAGTGAAAGTCATATTGGATTATTCTCTTTATCTATCTATCATGCCAACATTTTTCATTTCAACTGACTTGGTTTATGTATTTGTAGGTTTGGAAATTTAGATTTTGAGCCGAAGAAGACAAAGGTAGATGGAAAGTCTAACAAATCTAAAGATAAGGAAGAATGCGCAAACGTAAGTGGCAGTGAAGGTTCTGGAGACCTTTTCCCTAAGAATTTTGATACATCACAGGATAGTGATCCTACTTCACGGGGTCCTTCCGATTTTGAGTCGAATAAGACAAAGGTAGATGGAAAGTCTAACAAATCTAAAGATAAGGAAGAATGCTCAAACGTAAGTGGCAGTGAAGGTTCTGGAGACCTTTTCACTAAGAATTTTGATACATCACAGGATAGTGATATCTCATTTAAGCCTCCTGCTTCACGGGGTCCTTCCGATTTAGAGGTTGATATTCAAATGGATCATGATAAGGATCCCGATCCCAGAAATGAAGAAAACAACCTGAAAACTGTAATAGATGAAAGCTGTCATCTAAAACCTGCAAATGCTGAAGAACAAGAAATACAGACAGCACTTTCTTCTGAAAAGATAATTTCTAGCAGTCTTCAGGAGCCTATACAAGAATCTCAATCACCAGAGAGGAGATCTTCTCCTGAGCATCATGCTCAGCCAGTTGCACAAGATGTGTATGGTCACGCTTTAGCTGATAATGTTTCTACTGATGAAACGTTTTCAGACGTGCAAGAAGAGGAAACTAGCACTATGGACAGAATGGCGAGCCCGAGTTCAGGGGATGCGCAAAATGACAATGTGAGGCCTGTGGCCCAATCAGTTCCTAGAAGTTTATCAGTGGAAAACTCATCGGCACATATGAATTTACAAATTCAAAAGGATGAAATGAGTGAAACGAGGGATGATAATCCAGTTATTAGCCATATTGATGGTGATGATACTAGGAAGGCTGATTCACATCCTGAAAATTCTGAGACACCCGGGATAGAGAATTCGGCTCTTGGGGAAACTGTTAAGAGGAATGCAGATTCATTTTCCAAACCTCATGTGGACTCGCTGGATGGGTGAGATTATACATATTTTCTATGTGCTGATCTTAGTACAGATGCATATAACGGTTGTAGTATGGTAATGGCAGTCAGATTTAAATACACAATATAAGCTGGAGGGTATGAGTCAAATATAGTTAATGCATACTTTATAGAGGATTACAATAAGAATTCTGGGAGAAAAGCATTTTATTGATCTGATAGACAAATTCCTTTACCTCTATTTTTGGCATAGGTGTAATGTAACTATGCTTCTGATCTATGCAGTGGAAACAAAATTGATAAGTTGGTGTCAACGAAAGAAAGAGGGAGTATTCCTATCCGGTCAAAATATTTCAAGAAACAAGATGGCAGTGATTCTGAACTGCAGCAGGCATCAGTCTCTTCAACAAAACTCATCTCCAATGGCAACAAAAGAATGAGCACCTTACCAAATAATCCCGCACTTGAAAAAAGGTGTGACATTCTATCAATGCAAGTAACTTTATGATAATATTATGAAGAAGTGCTCATTATGATGTTCACATGGAGTTTGGTTTTAGAAGTGGAGAAGCTGGTAGCAAAGTTACTGCTATATCAAGGCCACTACCCAAAGTGCTAAGCAGAGACATACCTAAACAAACCGAAAACGCCGAGAGAGGCCAGGTTAAAGGACGTGAAACTACTCGGTGAGGCATTGTTATCTTGAACTGAAGATCATTTATTAGTATCATAGGTCTTGGAAGAAATATTTAACTTATTATTGAATGACAGGGAGGGCTTAAATGCTAATAATGCAAAGCCCAGAAATGAACGAATGAAGACCACGGTGACACATGATACTGGTCCAATGATGGAGGAATCTGTTTCAAGGGGAAATGACCAAAAGAGTGAACATATTAATGCAATCAGGTTCGGTATCTACACATGAACTTCAGTTCTGCTCTAAATATTTATCCAAATCAATTATGTATAATGAAACCCTAGACATGCTGGAAATTTGCTTTTTGTCTACCAAAACCCACCACCATCGTGTCTGTTGTGGAGAATTATGAGACCACCTTCCTTGAAAAAATTCCATGAGCAAATAGCTTGCTATTAAGATAACACGTTATGATGTATTTTGCTAAAGAACGTCAATTACTTTGAAATCATTGCTGTAAATTGGAAAACAACCCACCTATGTTAATATCTTGGGACCCTTTTCTTCAGGTCTGATGTCCATGCAGCCAATTCAATTGAACAGTCCAAAAAAATTCTCCCACAGATTAGCCTAAATACTGTGCTGCAAGCTACAAACATGACATCTACTCGTAATGTGAGGAAAATTGTTGTAGAGAAGAATCGGATTCCCCCAACTACAGTTGAGATGAAGAAATCTGAAGTTTCTAGTCTAAGAGTCTCTAGGTTTCATGATCAATTCTATCTCTTAATTGCTCCTATATCCCCTGTTTGTCTATCAAAAAACTTTGAAGAAATTGTACCGATTTCCATCTGTATTCTTGTGTAGAGTTACAGAACCAAAGTCAAAGCCACTTAGTTCCTTGTTACCCAAGAATTTGACATCCATGAGAAACAAGGAGCAAGGCACGGATTTGCAAGCAAACTTGATGTTGAAGAGGAACCCTTCTGCTGACACAGAGAAGCAAACACCATCCCCTACTAGTCTGAAGCGTAAAGCATCCGAGGTCTCTTTTCCCTCTCTTCTAGACCCTTCTTCTAAGAAAGGAATATGAAACTTAAGCTAACATTTAGTTGATTTTTATAATGATTAATGCAGGAATCTGCTGCAATACGAAGATTAGCTCCACTGAAACGTCCCTCTGCATCACCCAGGTGCCATCATGACAATACTTTATCTAAGTGTACTTTCGTTTATGCTTCTATAATATCTAAATGGTGTTGTTCATCAAAATCAGCAGCAGTATTAGAGCATTACCACAAAAAGTTGTTGAAGAACAGGTACTTTTCCTAGAAACATGTGTAGAACACTTGCAAGATTTCGTTAATAACTAATTTACACTTTTTGGTTTCCGGATTGTAGGTTTGCAACCATGCGAGCGTGGCACATGATAAATCTCCTAGGATCAATGTTCCACAAACAGAAATGGACATATCCATGGCACATGACAAGTCCCCTAGGTCTGATGTTTCACAAATAGAAATGGACATATCTTTGTCTGTAGATGATGACAGCATTGCTGAAAAGGCTGAGGCATGCTCAAAGGAACTTGAAGATGTAAGCATGCATTTTTTTAAGGCTAATCATCTTTAAAATTCATATTTTGAAACACATGTCATGAGCGTAGAAGTTAGTGAGATACATTTTCTTAATACAGATCTGTAACATGCTGAAAGAGAAACACGAGGAGGCAAAGGATTTACTTGTCAGAGCTATCGTCAACAACAATAATATCACGATGCTCAACCATCCAGTCTTCCAAGATAAAATATCCTTTTTAATGTATTTTACTGCTTATTCATCTTATTTGTATTGATCTGCAAGTTTTCTGAATGTTTGGAACAAGGGAGGGTATTGATTATGAACGTTTAAATCCTTAATATATTTGACACATCCGGATGGTTCAGAAATTCGCTGAGTTGCTGATATCGAAGTAGTTTCCAACCCCAATTTTTTAGCCAGAACCAAAACATGTCATATAAGGTACTTTCTTCAACCCATCCACTCTGCATAGTACCAAAGCAGATGCAAAAAGGTTGTTCTGTTGTTTTTGTTACTTCTAAAGTCTAGTTATTATACAGGAGAGTGTATGCTTGCTTTTGGTAGAAGATATGTTACACTATGAAGATTTCAGCTACACGTACTGGCGTTTGGTAGAAGATATTTCACACAGTAAAGATTTCAGCTACTCGTACTGGCGTTTAGTAGAAGATATTTCACACAGTGAAGATTTCAGGTACATGTACTCACATTCATATCCTGTAAAGGAAATTTAACTACACAATCATCATAAATGTTGACAAAAGCATATTGTGGAAGACTACTTGTCATTCATTAAACTTCTGTTAAAATACCTAAAGATTGATTTTCCATGAATGTATGACTTGAACCTTCTTTTTTTTTTTTTTTTTTTTTTTTTTTTTTTTTTTTTTTCCTTTATAGTATAATATTGCAAAGTAAATTTAGAGAGAACACATCATTTTTTAAAAACTTTATAACTACGGAAACATAAATGCGATAGCTTTTCAAACTATCAATCTGACTGAAATAGGATGTAGAAATAATTGCGCCTTGTAACCACTCTACTGCTGATCCTAACCGCCCCTTATTTTGGTATTTTAGTACTTTTAATCAGTCTAGAACATGCTTCACCCGGAGATAGGGTCTCTGTAGCTAAGTGGTCAAAGATTCTGTTTGGGTGGCTCCTCTAAATATTTGGAGTAAATCTAGCAGTTCTAAGCCATTTTAAAGAAATCGGAGCAATTTAGGCTGTATTTTAACGTTAACGGATCAAACACAATAGAAAACTTAGCTTATAGAAAGAAAACGTGTCAAATGGGATAAACATGCTCTAAATTGTTTTTCTATACAAAATTTAGATTATTGTTTGAATAATATAGTCTGTACTCTGTAATCATACCAGTACGTTATTTATCTACAACATTCACACAAAACATTGCTAACCCAACCCGTTTTGACATTTGCCATAGTGACCTGAGCGTGTTAGTCAACTCTGGCTAATTCCATAGACTTAAAAGTAAATAAAATTGCAAAGATGCACAACTAAAATAAGAATATTGATTATTTGATACAACACGGAAATCATTTTCAGCCAACTGTTCATGAATACATTATATATACAAGTGACTACGATTCCACCCTCGAATTTGCCAGCCAACATTGTATACATTATTGATGCCTTGGTTGCAAATGATTCAGTCTCTTATTTGTAATAGATAGGAATAATGTTAAAAACAATGAGAAAGGGTCCTATGCAAACTCCATGTTACGAAACTTCTCCATCTCCCCTCGAAAAGCAACAACCGCATTTGCACGAAGATACAGTAGCACCTTGAATCCGTCTTTTGTCCCCTGGCTTGCTTCCGAATAGGGCAAAAAGAAACATGGCTCAACACTCCCAAGAAGGTTCCTTGAAAGAGGTATAACAGTGACTGGACCTCCCCAACCAAAGTCAACCGTTGAATGGCCCAAGTGCCTCCAGTCAGTAAATGCGCTAACCCATTTTCCAGCATTGATCCCCTTGTCATAATTAAGCTCTTGGAAATCGATAAATGAGTGAACATACTCGTCGCTCACATTTTTCTTACTCTTTTTGATCAATTCGGCAGTTTCCCAAATGGGTCTATCGATCAGATCTCCGGCTGTGATCTGTACGTACATTGGAACACACCCGTTGCCCCAGTAGCCAGCCGGTAGTGGGGGCTTCACTAGTCTCCTAATGTTGATTGCGTACGCATATTTCACCTTCTCGTCTCTTGGAATATTTGAGGCTTTCACTCTGTTTTTTTTTTAAAGTAAAATTAATACTTACAGATACAAAAATAATATAAGTACATCTATTACACCAACACTGCAATGTGTTTTAGCAGTATTTATGTAAATGAAACAATCAGAATCACCTACTCGGTGTTAGCCGTAGAAGACTTTTTCTTATGTAAAATGACCCTAAAAATCTGATCACAAATGCTTTTTAATTGGATTTAGGGTGTTTGGCATTGTGTTTACAAAACATATAATTTCAAAACTCTGTTTTCCTCTATGAAAATGCAAATGGTCACTTTTCTAACCTTTGTTTGCCAACACTACTTTTTGATTATCTGTGTTTTACAAACGCAATAATCACATAATCTACTCCAAAACGCTAAGTTTACCTGGCTTGCCATAGAGCAGCACCTAAAGCTTCAAAGGTGGTGAAGTTTGAACCAGACTTCTCATGCAGAAAAGCCTTGAACCGATCCAACCAGTCATCTTTGACATGATAATACTCCCTAACCACCTTTTCACTCAACTCCGAATACGGTACAAAGTTCTTGTCCAAACACAAAAACTCATCAATAGGAAAGTCCGTTCTAGGCGGTTCTCTAGTCCCCAACAAACTTGACCTGTCCCAAACCGGATCAACGGTCACCCCACTTGCCCCTCGAGCCACCTCAGCCATAGCATTGAAAAACAACGTCGCCCCAAGCCCATCACACAAAGCATGGTGCACACACGCCCCTAGTGTATACCCTCCACAGCTAAACTTCGTCACTTGTAAGATCAACAGATTACTCTCCCTTGTTTTCTCATCCGGGTTCGGAACTAACAATTCTATAAACTCCTCATCTGCATCATCTAAGTAGTTGACCGAGCTCAGTGGGAAGTCAACGATGGCTGGAATGACTTGAACTCCATCACCAACTCTGCAGTGTAGCTCAAACCTTCCATCACTAGCTCGGCGATGTAGAGAACCTGTGTATGGGTAGTATTTGACTAAGGTGGTGGAAAGAGCATTGGTTATCACATCGAATGGGTCGGGTTTTTGTTGCTGGTTAGTTGCAGCATAGGCTCGGACGTAACGAAATGGGACGTTCATGTTGCGGTCTGTATCGAGGTGTGAGAGAGGAAGGATGTGGTCATCGGTGAAGGGTGGCTGAGAAGGGTGGATGGTGGTTGGTGGTGAGGTTTTTACATCCATGGTGGTAGGTAGTAGTAGCGCACTAATGATATGTCCAATGCAGATGTTTAGGCGGAGTTATTATACTCGTGGAAATTAACTTATGTTTGAAGTTTGAACAAAGAACGTGGACTTTTAGGCAACCATTACTCCGCAACAATCATACGGACTACGGAGTAGTTTATTACTATTTCGCATAAAATAACTCTTTTTTAGTTAGGGATGACAAAAGCACCCGAAATCAACGGGGAAAACCAAAATCTGAACCGGTTGGGTTGGGTTTGGAGGCCGGTTGGTGGGTTTGGGTATTGATATAATTTTTTAGCCGGGTACGGGTTCGGGTAATATCCGCCCGATTACCTGTACCCGTACCCGTATCCGTTTACCCGAATCTACATCCACTTAATTGATATTATATTTAACTAGAATATATATATACATTATATATAATTTCTTCAATTATATTTTTTATATACGTATCTCTATTATACAATATATTTTATTTTGTATATGAATTATTCAAAAGCATTAAATCATTTGATGCGATATTCATTTTCTTTAACTTTAACAAAAAATAATATATTAGGGTGTTTTTCTTTGTTTTTTCGGTGGATTTTAGTGTGTGACTTAATCTTAATACCGTCATTTTGTCCATATATTATTCAATTGGGGATAACCGAAACCCGCGGGAAAACTTGAAAAACCGATGGATTATATTAATCGGGTACCCGGCGATTAAAGAGGCGGATACGGGTATGGATATTATAAACAGGTACGGGTACGGCTACACTAAAACCCGCCCCGAACCCGGGCGTTGCCATCCCTACTTTTAGTCTTTTCATCATATATCTCTACTGCTTTTTTATTTTATTTATTTATTTATTTTAATTAATTAATTAATTAATTAATTTTTAATTTGAAAATTTAAATAAATGCAATTTACTTAAATTATTTATTTTCTTGATCAATTTAAAACTTGATAATTTTTCAAAAATATACACTATATTAATTTTAAATAAAACATCCTTTACATGTATGAGTTGGTTCTTATAATTAGTTGGTGGAGGTTTTGTTGCAGGTAGTAGCACACTAACGCTATGTCCAAGTTGGTTCTTATAATTAGTTGGTGGAGGTTTTGTTGTAGGTAGTAGCTAACTAATGCTATGTCCAATGTAGGTGTTTATAATTTATTTATTTATTTATTTTTTTCAAAGTGGTTGTACACAATTGTCATTTAATATTAATATTATTATAGGTGGGGCTCATAAAAATCCTTTATTTCTTCTATATCCGCAAGGGATAAAAATTGAGACCCTTCTCATTTAGAGGTATTAACAGACGTGAGACCCATTAAATCTTAGCTAAAGAAAAAAAGAAACAGCCCCTAACTCATGTTCGGACAAAGAACGTGGACTTTAGGCAACCGTTATTCAGCATAAAATAACTCTCTTTTAGTCTTTTCATCATATATCTCTACTTTTTTTTTTTTTTTTTTTTTTTTTTTAATTAATTAATTTTTAATTTGAAATTTTATATTAATGCAATTTACTTAAATTATTTCTTTTCTTGACCAATTTAAAACTTGATAATTTTTCAAAAATACACACTATATTAATTTTAAATAATACACGCTTTACATCTATGAGTTGGTTCTTATAATTAGTTGGTGGAGGTTTTGTTGTAGGTAGTAGCGCACTAATGCTATGTCCAAGTTGATTCTTATAATTAGTTGGTGGAGGTTTTGTTGTAGGTAGTAGCTAACTAATGCTATGTCCAATGTAGATGTTTATAATTAGTTTGGGTGTTTTTTTATTTTTATTTATTTTTTATTATTTTTTTTCCTTAGTGAAAGGATTGCACAATTGTCATTTAATATTAATATTATTATAGGTGGGATAAAATTCCTTTATTCCTATTATATCCACAAGAGATAAAAATTGAGACCCTCCTCATTTAGAGGTATTAACAGACGTGAGACCCATTAAACCTTAGCTAAAGAAAAAAAGAAACAACCCCTAACTCATGTTCGGACAAAGAATGTGGACTTTTAGGCAACCATTATTCAGCAACGATCTATAGTTTATTACTCCTATTTCTCATAATATATACCCTTTATTCATATAGTTATTTTTAAATTATGGACCTGGTTAGTTGAAGATTATAAAATTGGTCTATGTGGAATAGGGCCCGTAAGACATCTTCATATAACAAATCAAGGTGAACAACTATCAGGTACCAAAAATAAAATTAACTACAAAATAAATAACATAGTTAAGGTATCAAGGTGAAAACGATATCTTCGTATAACAAATCAGCGAAATATCAATTCCTAAACAAACCGTAACACAAATGATGACTGTTGGCTAAAACGATTCGAGTGGACTAATATATATATATATATATATATATATATATATATATATATATATATATATATATATATATAACGTAAATGTAAATTTTTTATAAAATATGATTTTTTTGGGCTCGTGCAACACCCAATTTTACCTAATAAATTTTTTATCGGACAAGTTTAGTACTCATAGTCATAAAAAATATTTTGTGCAACACCCTCTCAAAAATCCTGGGTCCGTTCCTGTATATATATATATATATATATATATATATAGGGTAGGGTTCTTTTCAGAACCAAATAAATTGCGAGAACTGCGAGAATCATTTTCATCCAATCATTTCGCCTAGTCATACTTTTTGTTTACTTACTTGATTTTATTTAGAAAAGGGCATTTTACGAAACACAACCTTTTTAATATATTCAACTAACCCATAATGTTCGGAATATGAAATGCACATGTTTATGTATTCTAGATGTAATTATTTTCTCAATTTTAATTTTATTATAGTTTGCCTGCTATCATGTTTTATATTTGGAAATTAATCACGTGAAGAATGAACATTTAATTAAAAATCCAAGATTTGTGAACGTGATTTTTCATTAAAAAATAGAAAACATGGATTTTACACTTGTGCTTGGAACAAAAGTGTTAATTGTATATATAACTTGTACTTGTGCATGAAACATAATACATTGTTTGTACAATATGCATGTGTGCATGAAACATATACAATACATTGTTAATTTATACCAACACAATTGAATAAAGCTGTAAATTCTTTCATCTGAATTCTTTATCTTCGTTAGATTTAAGAAACACACATGTTGATGTAATCATCTTTGGCATCTTGATGAATCTCGTTTTTTAAACGATGTACATGTGCACGCCTGTAATCTTTCATCTTCAATAAAGGCATTCAACAAACCTTCAAGTTGTTGCATGCATGCACATGTATTTTTTATCATCATTTTTTTCGTTCAATCATCTTACGCTTCACCAAACACGTTCAATACCATTGTTAACACCTGTGAAGCACAAACAAAGAAATCGTGAATGGTAATATATAAAACACATTCAGCCGCAAACTTGTTATAGACACATGTGTATTCAATACAAATTTGACGGTTTTCCTTTATGTGCATGTACGTATGTCATCATTTTGCACATGTGTATTTAAGTCTTTGTCATGATCAACTTCTCTTTAGAAAGCATTTACTTGTTATAGACACATGTGCACTCTTTATCAAACATGTTGAGTACGTGAGATTACAAAAAAGAAAATGGATTTTTTTCCCAATCATAAACAGCTAGTAAACAAACATGCACAATATAAAACATAAATGCATACCTCTTTAATTTATTGTTTCTACACAACCTTAAAACACATATGCACATCTCTTTCGTTAACTTTTAGATGTTACAAAACTATATGTTTAGGCAGTTGTAGATGCGGTATGCATATATGCACGCAGTAGTCTCATATGCGCATACTACTACTTAGAGTTTAGTTTAACAAAATATTACGTTTTTGTTACACGCCACTTTGGTTTTTTCCGTTGCATTAAACGAGGACGATTAAAATGACAAATTCAGATTTGTGCAATTGAAGATGAATATGTTTCAAAAGATATGAACAAGATTGCACATGTACATACATCAAACTAAAAGTTGGTGATGAAATAAATGAGCGTGCACATGTGTACGAGTGAATATCATATGTTACTCACTTCGTAATTGACGTGAAGTTCATACACGAATAGATATTATTGATGTGAATTACATAAACTCAAGTTTCCAACATAAAGCTAGTGATCTTTAATGTGTATTTTTAGATTAAAATATGTTAGGTTAGGAGTACTGTTTACATTTGCAGTGTACACAACTTCTTTAATATATACAACTTCTGCACATTTGCATGCCACTCGATATAGCTAAAAGTAGAAAAAAAAAAACAGAAAAGGTAAAAATATGATAACAAATCAAAATGGTTTTACGTAGGCGTAATGGCATCCATGTGCGAAAGTAAACATGCGTAAATAATTTTTTCAGAAGGTGCACAAATGCATGGCCTGTGTCTTACTTAATTGGATAACAAACCTACCCTATTGCTCTAGTTGACAACTAATCATAAGATTAAGCACTACACAAGATTAAACTGGGAAATAAAGATCTTTCACAACACTGTAGCAAATCAACGATGCGAATTCAATAACGCAAAACACTAGTTGTTTACAGAATCGAAAAATGATTTCATAAGCGAAAAATATATAAAAAGCCTCACATGATTTCGAATACCAATTCGAAAACTAAAAACAATCCAATTAAGACGGAAAAAAATATTTCAAATCATACGCAATAATATCTATATAAAAGAAAGCAAATAGAAACCGAACCTTATAATCAACAATAATCATAATCGATGACCATCATCATGGATCAAATTTCAAAACTCACTGATATGAGTATATTTCGAAACATAGGTAATATATGTATTTTACATCCTTCTGTCTATCGTAATCTTTATTGGTTGTCGCCATTATTAATTTGACTACAAAGACAATTATCATCTCCATTAAAATTTAGAGAAAAAAGGAAATTGAAACAAAATGAGACGGCGGTTATATGGTTTGCAGAGAAGTTGATAGAAATATTAGGGGAGATAATTGTGGAATTAAGCATATACATTTAATATCATTAAATTTGATAGATTTCAAAATTCCCAAAAAGCCCTTTTGAAAATTATACTTAAAAAATAAATGATAATTACTTTTCTAATATTTGATTGGTTCATATTAGTTCTCGCAATTTATTTGGTTCTGAAAATAACCTCGCACTGTATATATATATATATATATATATATATATATATATATATATATATATATATATATATATATATATATATATATATATAGTCAGGATCAAATAAGAAGAATAATTAAAATAGGAATTATAATAGTAACCACAACCACATATTTCAGATGCACCTACAAAAGTGGATGCATCTTCTTACAAATTTTCCCTCCTAATTTGAAATGTGTGGCTAGAATTACTTCTTACCCATCTTATTTTAATTATTCTTCTTACTTGATCCTTTATATATATATATATATATATATATATATATATATATATATATATATATATATATATATATATATATATATATTTAAGCATTCAAATGAGAAGCCTAAATTTTGTGAGAAAGCGAGAAGCAATCCTAGCTACTCATTTTATCCTCCTTTAACTTTAATCTAATGGCTAATATTAGTTAATCAACTTTTTGAAAATTTCTTAAAAAAATTTTGAAAAATTTTAAAAAAAATTTGAAATTCAAAAAAAAATTTTCGAATTTTTTTTTTCTAATTTTTTTTTCCGAATTTTTTTTATAGAAAAATTTTTTTTCGAAAAAAAAAATTTTCGAAAAAAAGAATTTTCGTAAAATTTTTTTTTTCGAAAAAAAATTTTAATTTTTTTTTTCGAAAAAAAAATTTTTTGAAAATTTTTTTTTCTAAAAAAAAAATTTTCGAATTTTTTTACCGAAAGAAATTTTTTCGAAATTTTTTTTTTCCGAAATTTTGTTTCTGTAATTTTTCTTCGTCACATGTGAAAAAAAATTTGAAAATCTTCACGAATTTTTTTTTGTCGCGTGTGAAAAAAAAATTCGTCACATGTGAAAAAAAAAATTCGTCGCTTGTAAAATTTTTTTTCGTCACATGTGAAAAAAAAAATTCCGTCACATGTGAAAAAAAAATTTCGTCACATGTGAAAAAAAATTTGGAAATTTTCACGAAAATTTTTTTGTCACGTGTGAAAAAAAATTCGTCACATGTGAAAAGATTCCGTCACTTGTGAAAAAAAAATTTCGTAACATGTGAAAAAAAATTTGGAAATTTTCATGAATTTTTTTTGTCACGTGTGAAAAAAAAATTCGTCACCTGTGAAAAAAAATTTCGTCGCATGTAAAATTTTTTTTCGTCACATGTGAAAAAAAATTCCGTCACATGTGAAAAAAAAATTTCGTCACATGTGAAAAAAAAAATTTCGAAAATTTTTCAAAAAAATTTTTGAAAATTTTAAAAAAATAATTTCGATATTTTTTTGAAAATTTTCAAAAAAAATAGTTATCTAATAATAGTCATTTGATCAAAGTTTAAGGAGGATAAAATGAGTGGCTAGGATTAGTTCTCGCGTTCTAACAAAAATTAGATTTCTCACATGAATGGCCTCATATATATATATATATATATATATATATATATATATATATATATATATATATATATATATATATATATATATATATATATATATATATATATATAAGCCATTAGATCAAAGTTTAAGACGGATAAAATGAGTGGTTAGGATTAGTTCTCGCGTTCTCACAAAAATTAGATTTCTCACTTGAATGGCCTCCCCATATATATATATATATATATATATATATATATATATATATATATATATATATATATATATATATATATATATATATATATATATATATATAATCTAGATCAAATAAGATCAATCTTAAAGCTGTAAAAATAAGATCCAACTAAAATCTCACAAGTGACACTATCGTTAAAATTAAATTAATTTTTTTTCTTGATTACAACTAAAATTGTTAAAGTTCATATGGTTTTCTTTTTCAAATTGACGAAACTAAAGTGATACACTTTGATTCGACATGTAATGTATCAAGTTATGGTGATACACTTTGATTCGACATGTAAATTTATAGTTGTGTATCACTAATCCAAACTCATGTATCAGTTGGTTATTAGTTGGTAAAATGTTAATTCGTATTAAAAATTTATTTTCTGTGTATTATTGCTAATATGGTTATTTATAAAATGGTTTTAGTGGTTGTTTAGACTAGATCTTATTTTTACAACTTTAAATTTGATCTCACATTAACCCTCCCCTATATATATATATATATATATATATATATATATATATATATATATATATATATATATATATATATATATATATATATATAACAGGAGGCATTTGAAGAATATGCCACCTCATTGCCCAGTCAATGCCCAGTAATTCATTACTAGCCACGTCATCACATTTAGGCCATGTCATCAATTTTTTATTAAATTTATTTCTTTTGCGTTAC
Source organism: Artemisia argyi (assembly GCA_030686995.1). Classification (NCBI taxonomy): domain Eukaryota; kingdom Viridiplantae; phylum Streptophyta; class Magnoliopsida; order Asterales; family Asteraceae; genus Artemisia; species Artemisia argyi. Next base: position 78,179,933 of record CM060682.1, read on the forward strand.
ACAAATCCGGATTTTATTAGTTCAAAAAATTCAGTTATTTGGATCGAACTTGAGTGGTTTGTAGCATTAACACATTTGAAAACCAATAGACCAACACCTTTTTTGTTTTATATTTTGCAACCTAAAATCTTTAAACGTATGGAATTCACAATGGAAACAAAAGGATATATGGGACGATTAAAAACACATACGTATACTTTTTTTCCACAAACCAAAAACCCCAAAACCCTAAATCCTGCAGCTAATCATAAAATCAAGTCGATCAAACATCTACTTTTGTTATTGTTACAGGTACTCTTCCAAGTATAATAAATGGCGTCCACAAAACTACGAGAATGGTGCAAATGATATAAAAAGACGCAAGGGATCCCGAGAGTTCATACTAAGTTCATCAACTAATTATATGGATAAGTTCTTGATGGTGACATGATCAAAAAATTTATATCATGTAATCTTTTATATAAAAATTTACATGTTTATATAATCTTCAAGTAAATTAACTTTAAGATATTTTCGTAAAGGTGCTTCTGTTGGCTTGAGATGGCTTGCTTCATATTCATGGTGGTTTAAAAAAGTTAAGATGCATATCAGTTAAACATTGTTAAGTTAGTCTGTTTTCTGTTAGTTTTAGTTACTAAATCTGCTTTCTCTAATGTGTTGCATATCAGTTAAAAAAAGTTAAGATGCACTTGCTCAAGTTGGAGAGCAGCGGAGTCATGAACAAACAAGAATAGCCACTTCCTTGGGGTTTTGGTTTTCGTATGTGGCTGCAACTACAACGCGGTGACCAGCGATAAGGTTAAGGATAAGATTAGATGATACAGTTCAGGTTTACAACATGAGATACGGATTTTGCAAAAGGAAATGGCAAGGTTCGATTCTGTTGCCACATTTTTGCTTTTGTTTATTTCTCCTTTGTTGAAATATTCTCAGTGAATTATTAAAAATATGAGAGAAAATGTTATATGCAGGTTTCATCCGGTTTCCAGGTGCGGCGAGATTAAATTCGTGTAGAGGTTGGAGCAAGTATCTGGAACTCTGTACTTTATACTTTTTGAATGATGAATAAACAACCAATTGTAGTTTTGTATCTATGGTTTATCTATGTTCAATTTTAGTATTAACTTCGGTTCATGTTCATTTTAGGTTTTGCGCTTACTTATTGATCAAGAATCATGCTTTTCAGGTTCGAAAGTATCCCTGCATTATACCATAATGGATAGAGCAAGTTAAGGTCGTGGACTGATAGCTCATTGGAATATGGGTGGATAGAGACTGTTTACGTTAGTTTGGTGGCTAGGTTGCAAGCCAAAGTCCGAATACAGGGATTACATGGTTTTTAATTCCAGAATCATGTGTACAGGTTAATGTGATTTTTAAGTTTTCTCACTTGATTGGTCTTTAGTCTTTACTGTATGAAATTTAGCTATATCTGAAGAATTACCATTTTTTAGGTATCCAGTGTCACAACGTGCATAAACTCATGGACGCAAATACAATCACTATCAATTAAGAGATTTATTGAAACATAGATACGTTGGGACCATTTTTTATTTGAATTAATACTGAATTCATTTTCTTCTTATATTTTGCCCAAACTTGGATTTTATTCATATTATGTTAATTACATTCTTTTAAAATAAACATCTTCAGCAACTTTTGGAATGGCACGTTGTCTTGCTTTCTCACAGGTTTATCAAAGACTGTTGCTGTGAATGCTTTATATTAGAGTATCATGTTCAGCACAAGCTTAAATGACTGCTTTATATATATTCATGTGCGCTGTTTCATTCGTTTTCTATAATAAACTAGATATATGTATTCGTTATAAGTAGCAATTAATTATCATTGATTGGTTTAAACGTTTGATTATGATTTTGGGTAGGGCATTAGGAACGCTGATTCAACTAGACACGCGGCCCAAAACGTTCCTATATTTGGAATACCTTTTTTTTTTAAGATCTTCGATTTGTTGTTTGTTAAACCTTTTGTGCCACTGGCACTAACCGTTTATATTGTAAAATGGTGATCCTGTGGCTTATGTGTATTTAATGTCAGTTCCATGTACATTGTCGGGCTTCGATATGTTCTCGATTGCCTTCTTATTCTAACTTTTCTGTTACTGTTGTCTTAGGCGACTGTCATTGTCAGCGACTTGGTTTCGATTTTAATGTTCTTCATCCATATAAACCATTAGTAGAGGCGATCAAGAGGTTCAAAGTTGCTCAAAATGCCCTTGCTCAAGTTGCATGGAGTTTTGCCAACGATAGGTAATGCTATAATAATTTCATTTTTGTTAAAATGCCCGCGTGTGTGGTCTTGATCTTCCTATTTTCCATTTTGACATGCAAAAGAGGTATGCGCAGGCTTCAGACATCACTCTGCTTGCAATTTAATCCTCATCTCATCGCAGTAGGGGCTATTTTCTTAGCCATAAAGTTCCTCAAAAAGTTAAACTTCACCATGATTGGTTCAAGGAGTTTGATGGTACCCCATGCCTGTTAGAAGGTCCATTTATTTACCTTAAATAATTGTATATTATTGTCGTTTTCAGTATATCTTGAGGCCAAATTTAAGGATTTACCAAAACTTATTAGTTGGTCCTAAGCTTACCGATGGTTTTTCATAGTTAGTATACATTATGTATTTGATATGTTAATTGCGCTACTTTTTATTGTAATCGAACATCTCAAGGAACTTGGTCTATGCTCCAATATAGCCATTCCCTTAAAGATGCGCTGCTGTACTAAACCTAATTCAAGGGGAAAAAACAGAAAGGAGGATTAAATATTCAATAAAAACGTTTACCATAATTTTTCAAATTATAACAGATAAATCATCATTCGGTAAAGTAATTACAGGCATAGATTGGCATAGTTGAACGAAAAAACCTTAACCATGTAGACAATTTTTAAGACCCTTAACTAACCTGTTCTACATCTCCTGATGAGCTTGATAAGATGAAGTCACGGGTAAATGTTAAGCTTATTGATAATATGTGAGATTTATTTGCCTGTTTTTCTAGCTTTACGTAGTGCAGCGACATTAAAGGCAAGGACACTAAAGGAAGTTTGGAATATTTCAGCGATAATACCAGTGGATCAAGGGCTTAAAGAAAGCAAAAGCCAAGGAAAGAGCAGTGGCTACAATGAACAGCTTCCAACTGAAAATAAGTGAATGTCAATTTTGAATCAGATCTGATATTGCAAATCTACTAATTTTAGTGTATCGTTGCTCCAAAAATATTCTCAACAGACTGATCCGTCTAAAGACACCGTTGCCCTTATATCATCATCTTCAGACCAACAAATTACTCATCAGTTTCAAAGTGATAATTAACTCAACCAGCAGATTCATCATTTAGAACTCTACTCTCTCTGATTACATAAAACCACTAATTTTCCTATTTTTAAAAAGATTGAGCTGAATCTCATTTCTTATTGAATTGTGTTGTTAACTCTATTTTTTAACAAGTAGGAAGGACACCTGTTACCTTACAGTTAAAAGTCGGAACCAACATTAAAATTAGGATAAGGATTATTGACATGACAAATCGTGCTCCTCATCATCGCCTTGGATTCGTGCCGGAAGTTGATACCCCGAAAACCCATCTACACTGGAACTAAATTCAGTTATAGGAGACGGATAATGGAGAGCTAGGCCTTGATGCTGATCAATCTCCACACTGGTGAAAAGATGTTGGTCCACCCAGGCACAAACCTGAGGCGTGTTAGTGGACTGAAGGGGTCCCCTCTGAGACTGGCCAAACAACGGCTGCAGACACGGCGTTGTTTGTGTTGAACCAAACACAAACCCATTCAGAACAACGTCCCCACTTCAGCCCATTCTCTTCACATTTCACAAATCATAAAAAAGAAATCAGCATTATTGTTGTCACCTCTTACTTCATTTTCCAACCGAATAAACTCAACCTTCACTGACTAACCATTACTATCAAAAGGGATTTTTACATCAGATATTTTCTTAACATATATATGATTCTCATCTTGATTAATACCTTTGCTTTAAGTTCATGGTTACTCTCTCCTGTGCAACCCAGGTTAAAATGACCTCTTGGTTCTTTTTTAGTGTTATTTACTAATTATATTATCCTTGAATTCAGATTGACACGGGAAATACCGAGGAAGACACTTTAAGCCGCTTCACCAGAATCATCATTGATGATCATCAGGTTTATTATTTATCAATAATTCATGAATTTATATATAGAATGTTAGTTGTTATAGAATTAGTGCTAGAATCGATATATGTATAATGTTTAGTGCTTTTTTATTATGAAAAATATACATTTGAGTCAAACTACTTTTTTCATTCTTTGTTTGATTCCAATAATATGTACGCATTTGTAGTATATATATTTTGGTTTTTGGCCCCGGCGTTTGAGAAAAATTGTGAATCAACATAGAATAGTATTAATGTTTTTGAATGAAAACACAAGTATGGGTCAAAAGGAGTTAAGTTTTTATAGCAGGTAACTTTCAGCTCGCTTAGTAAGCTATTGTCAATTTTGATCCATACTCCATGTCAACTTTTAATGCGGCACATGCGGTACCTGACCTTATCAGCTTCAGGATTAGTGGGAATTTATTAGAGGACTACACTTTGTTAGCAGGGATGAGTTAAATTGATAGTAGGTTGCACACCATATTCTTTTCAATTGATGCACACATATTTGCAACATGAAAAAGTAGCGTACGTAGTATATTCGATGTAAACTTAAAACCACTATGTTTAACCCTTTAAGTATCTAATCTCTAAGAGGATACTTTCATTTGTATCAACAAATATTTAAACATGGAATGGCTGCACCTAATGTGTATGGGTCATGAGAAGTAGCATAACTTGGTTGGAGATGTGTAAGTACTAAACTGGATTACACTTAATTGGCTTTACTCTTTTGTGTTTAATTGGCAGTTACACACGGTGTCGGGATGTATAATTTACGATTATATTTAGTGAAAAATAAAGAATCAACTTTTGATCATAACTATTTAGTTATAATATTAAATAGCCATGCACAGTATAATATAATTCTTTTTTCAATAAATTTAAATAGCCATTTTATGACATGACACCTACATGACCTTAATAACTTGATACACATGTTTCTACGATATTATATGAATATGATGGATGGGTTGGAAACTCAGTAAATCCGAAGCACCACTGTTTCTGTTGGGGATGTAGACATTATGAGGTTAGTTCAATCTGTCACAGTGGAATTCTTTTTCTCTAATATGTTTTTTACTTGTGACTGTATAATGGTGCAGCCTCCTCGCCACCTCCTTTCCCCATGCACTTTAAGAAAAGCGTTTCCTTCCAATGTGCTTGTTTTGAGCTCTCCCAAAAAGGTATCATGATGCCATATATTATGAGAACCGGCATGCTAATGTAGGTAGTTTAAGTATGCTCATTTGAATTTGAATCTGACTTATAGTTCAATGTTTATGCTTTACAGTCAACGCTACTTACTTTAGTTGCTCATTATAATGATCCAAGTGAAGCACTTATACCACATTACTGAATTTTTAGTGCTGATCAGTAGGGAGCTGGAATTGGTATTCATTTGAACTTTATCACTTGTGTTTTTGGTAATTGCTTTCCTTAAAGTGTCATATTGTTTTTTGTGATTTATTGTATCCGATGGAGACATCCCTGAGAGTGGAATGACATACACATTCCTTTTACCATTGATCATGCAAATGGAGATTATGACCTGGCTAGCATTGTGCTTGAGGTATTCTTTTTTTGTTTAGATTGTTTTTCTGTTTGCACCAAGAATTACACTTGTGAATCCGTGATCATAATAAGGGCTTGCTGCTTATGTCAGTTATAGTTTCTTAGAAGCACAAGAGCTTTTTTGCATTCTCCTTGCTTTATATGTGACATTTTTGAGATAATATCAGAGAAACCTATAGGTGGCTGGATGGGCACAACTTAGATAAAAGGTCAAACTGGTTTTGGGCTGAATCGGGTCTGTTTTAGTATGGGTCGAAAGCGTCGGGTCTGCCACAAAAATATTTCCTCCATTTGCAAATTTTAATATCTATATAATGCCGTGATTCTAAATTCAAAAAGGACATTTTTCATGTTAATAATTTAAATTATTGTATAAAATGATTGGTAGGTTGTACTGACTTGATTTTCTTTCTGCATGATTTTTAAATGTTCCTTTTTGTAATCGAATTTTGCCTTTCTCTCAAGCAAACACTTATGTTGAAACAGCCCTTGATGCAACAGTAAGTTAGCACTAAACTCAGTACATACACGCTTAAAATCTATAAGCTACATAAATTGGCCGTCCCTCCTCACGCACTCAAAGACCTCATTCATCACCAAGTATCTATTTACTATTATTTTCATGAAAGACATTTTAAAGTATTTTAATTAAACTAAACTTTTATAATTTTTATCTGCAATTGTTACTGAACATATCCAACATCTCTAATAAAATATTGACTTGGTTTAATGATATGTAATTTACTAATATATACTAACCATATTTCTATTGTAGTTCCATTGAGCACAAAGCCAAATTGAAAAGATCCATATCAGGTCCACCCGTATGCACCCCATCTTGGCTACAAGGTAATCCACATATCAGATGTATACAGGGCAAAGTTTGAGTAACATGTGTGCATCTTTAGGTGTGTAAATAATGGTTAGAAATTTTATGTATTATGACATTTCCTTATTATTATTATTATTATTATTATTATTATTATTATTATTATTATTATTATTATTATTATTATTATTATTATTATTATTATTATTATTATTATTATTATTATTATTATTATTATTATTATTATTATTATTATTATTATTATTATTTTCATATGACACATGATAATGGTAGTGTTTGAGTTTGTTTTTATTTGTTTTTCTTCTATGTGCAATCAACTATATGTAGTTTCTTACTGTTTTAAAAAAATAACAAATTATTTTTGTTCATTTAATATTATTGTTTTTAATGTGATTGAATCATGCTTTTTACTCTATCTATTATCTTTTAAAGAATTCTTGGAGCTAGCCGCCCATCGAGCGCCTCTGATTACCTAATGTTTGATACGTACCTCTATTATTGTTATCTTCATAAAGAAAAAAAAATCAACGGTCCATTCTAAATTATAAGCGTTACACTATTATGTGTTAGTTGATATTAGTAAAACAAGCATTTTACATTTCATCTTTTTATTACATAACAACCTCGCAAAAATGACATACCAAAGTGTAAGATTTACACATTTATTGCATATTAGAAAAAAACAAGACCTGAAAACACGGGTTGCTACACGGGGTTCGTTTTTTAAGTTTTGGAATTTTTATCCTTGAATCCTAATGAAATGAAACATCTTTCAAGTCTTGAAAATCTTAATCCAACTACCATATAACCTCCAGTTACTCTCACTGCATTCGCACAACAAACATGGCATATATTACACTAAAATAACTACTTGATCACTAAGTGGCAAAGTAAATTAGTATAAGTTTCGCTATACTCTAACATTAGAAAATGATTAGTTGTGACTTGAAAACAAAATAATGAGATAATAACTTCCTCAACGTAATGCCAAAACACCCTTTTAGTGAGTTGAAACATTCATTTTGATTCTTACAAGACATGTAAATCTTTGTTTCATCAATAAATTCATTTCTAAAATAGGATATCCCGAATGTCTGAGATTGAGGACCTACATGCACCACGTGAGCCAACGGTTTATCATTACCTGCCTTCTTTCGCTATAATGAATTATATATATATCAAACTTTTATAGGCATTTATACGTCACAGCTGATACTTTTATGGACAATAGTTTGGTCGACTGGGTAAGTAATTTCCTTTAAGGGGTGTCTCGATTCTAAGCATGGATTGTGGCAAATTTTTTATTGCGACTAACTTTTTGATAATCTAACTGCGACACAGCTCAGTCCAATGTTGTCACGGGCAAGTTCCGGAAACATGCCTTTTTGGTACGCCAAGTTTTTCATATCTACCCATTGACCCCCGGTAACTTTCACATAATTTAAAAACACTAAGTACCTAAATTATTCTAGCAACATTTTACTCTATTATAATTTTTACATCTTATAATAGTTTTTTGATAATACTACATGCTTACATAAAAATGAAACTTGAACAATCCATACATGTGTTGTTTCTTTTGTGACGACCACACACATATATATAGATTAAAACTAATTCTCTACATGTTTAATTTGTAGGTCCAGATTTTCTCAGTGAGATGAACCATTTTTAGACGCAATCTTTGAAAGGCTAATGAAAAAGACGTATATCAATGGAGGAACAATTTTATATCAATGAGGTTTTGTTACAAAAATGGTTTAGAGGTTATTAACTTTTACTTTTTTATCGGATAATTTATTTTGCATTTTAATTCACGACATATACTTTGTTTTTGCGGATATTTCGTTCTAAACACACTTAAAGTGGTTTGTATAAGATCGATGTAATAATTATATATATAAAAAAAATAAGTAGGTGTAAATCAATAACAAACATTGGGTATAAAGAACAATTATTCCCATCTAACTTCAAACCATATCCAGTAATCAAACAAAATTAACCGTTCTTTCGCTAAAGTAAAATATGCCAACGATAATCATAAGTCATGCCCGCCCATCGGGCGGGCTTCGAAGCCTAGTGTGTGTGTGTATATATATATATATATATATATATATATAGAGAGAGAGAGAGAGAGAGAGAGAGAGAGAGAGAGAGAGAGAGAGAATCTAGATCAAATAAGATCAATCTTAAAGTTATAAAAATAAGATCCAACTAAAATCTGACAAGTGACACTTTCGTTAAAATTAAATTAAATTTTTTATTGATTTCAACTAAAATTGTTAAAGTTCTAATGGTTTTCTTTTTTAAATTGATGAAACCAAGGTGATACACTTTGATTCGACATGTAAATTTACATTTGTGTATGACTAATCTAAACTCATGTATCAGTTGGTTATTAGTTGCTAAAATGTTAATTCGTAATAATACTTTATTTTTTGTGTATTATTGCTAATATGATTATTTATAAAATGGTTTTAGTAGTTGTTTAGACTCGATCTTATTTTTACAACTTTAAGTTTGAGCTTACATTAACCCTCCCCTATATATATATATATATATATATATATATATATATATATATATATATATATATATATATATGGTAAAGTTAAAATAAAAAGACAAATATCCGTAAATATATATATATATATATATATATATATATATATATATATATATATATATATATATATATATATATATTTTTTTTTTTAAATTTCTCGAAAAATTCCAAAAAAATTTAACAAGATCAGGTATGTTGGTGCATAAAACTTTTGTGAAAGAAGTTTTTCTAATTTTGAATTTTTATACATTTTTTTTAATGCACAAAAAACGAATTTTAATGCGCAAAAAAGAATATAACAAACTTTGTGAATTGAGCTTAAAAATCATAAACAAAAATAAGTTTTTGAAAACTAAAAAGGAGTTTTTAGAAAATGAAGTTTATGAGTTAAAAGAAAAAGCTAAGAGATTAGAAAAGAGTAAAGGTATTGACACATCGTGCAAATCATGTGAAGAGCTTAAACTCGAAATTGAGAAACTTAAAATTACTCAAGATGATCTAATAAAACAAACCACAAAGTTTAAGAAGTTCGATAAGAATATTTCTTGTGCGGATGAAATTATGAAACTTCAAAAGTTACCATTTGATAAAACAAGACTAGGTTTCATGAAATTAGAAACTTCGAAGAGTCAAACGAAACAAGAAAAGAAAGCACAAGAAACTAAAAAAACTGCTACAGCAGCCCGCGGAACAGACGGAACCCAAAATAGGGTTCCGCCCGTTGACCCAAAGGTTTCGCCGGGTCTGCAGCAGCAGTGACAACTTCCACGTCGGATCGTTCAAAATTTGTTAAAGTCACATATAAAAATGGAACAAAACCTGCCTTTAAAACTGGAGTAGGACTTAGTAAAAATGAATTTAGAGCTAGAACTACTCAACCAAGACCTAAGACTCTAATTCCCAAACGCCCCTTTCCAAAGAGTAACTACAACACACGACCAAACTACCAACATGTTTGGAACCAAAACACTCCTGGACATTATCAAACTCCAAACTACATGTCATGGAACCCATATGCTCTATTTGCATATATGAATCAAGTTAATGGCATGTTTAACCAAAATGGACCCATGAGAAATTGAGGACCAAATACTTGAGTGTTTTTCATAAAATAGGTGTGCTTCAAAGTTAATTTGGAACCGGATGAATGTATTAAAGATAGCGGTTGTTCAAGGCACATGACGGGTAACAAAAGCCTCTTCTCAACTTATCACAAATGTGATGGAGGTAACGTTACCTTTGGTAGTAAAGCTAAGAGCAAAATCATTGGAAAAGGTACAATCTCTAATGACTCTCTTTCTATAGATGATGTAGCTCATGTTGATAACTTAGGTTTTAATCTTCTTAGTATTAGTCAACTTTGCCGTAATAAGTATAATGTCCTTTTTAGTGAAAATGGAAGTAAAATACTTAAAGATGACATAACCATAGCCAAGGGTGTCCTTAAGAACAACGTGTATGTCATGAAGATGGATCAAACATTTAGAGACAAACTTTGTCTTACTACATTAGATGAATCTTCAACTTTATGGCATAGACGTTTAGGACACGCTAACATGAGACTTATACAAAACCTCTCCTCCAAAGACCTAGTTCAAAACTACCTAAGTTGAAATATGACCAACACTTTTGTGACGCTTGCAAAGTCGGTAAACAAGTCCATAGTAGCCATAAGGCTAAAAACTTGGTTTCTACATCTAGGTGTCTAGAACTTTTCCATATGGATTTGTTCGGTCCATCCGCTATACAAAGTTATGGGGGTAACTTCTATACTTTGGTCATAGTAGATGATTACTCATGATATACTTGGATAAAATTTTTGAAAAGTAAAAATGAAGCTTTTGATAAATTTGAGATTCTAAGTAAGAAAATTCAAAATCAAGTAGGGTCTAGTATTGTGTCAATTAGAACGGATCACGGTCGTGAATTTGATAATGAATTTCAATTTGGAAACTTTTGTGATAAAAATGGTATTACTCATAACTTTTCGGCTCCACGTACTCCTCAATCTAATGATGTAGTAGAACGTAAAAACCGGACCTTACCAGAGATGAGTAGGACAATGCTTAATGAACAAAACATTCCACAAAAGTTTTGGTGTAACGCCGTTGACACATCAACGTACATTTTAAATCGAGTCTTAATTAGACCATTTTTGAATAAAACTCCTTATGAACTATATAAAGGTAAAAAGCCTACATTAGGATACTTTATAGTGTTTGGGAGTAAATGCTTTATTCTTAACACCAAGGACTATCTCACCAAATTTGAACCAAAGTCTTATGAAGGTGTATTTCTTGGATATTCACAAAATAGTAAAGCTTACACTGTTTTAAACAAAGAAACCTTAAGAGTCGAGGAATCGTTAAACGTAACATTCGACGAGAGTCCACCTCCCTCTAAGACATCACCTTTGGTAGATGATGACTTAGTTGAAAGCCAAGCTATTGAAAACCAAGTAATCTTAGAAAACGACAAGGAAGATGAACCATTAAGCAAAGAAATTATTAATGTTAAACAATCCAAAATTCATCCATTAGATAATGTCATAGGAAAAATTAATGAGAGAACACTAAGATCTAAAGCTCAAAATGAAAGTAATGACTTTTGTTTCGTGTCAACCATTGAACCGAAAAACATTAACGAAGCCATAAATGATGAGTCTTGGATAATAGCCATGCAAGAAGAGTTAAACCAATTTGTTAGAAATAATGTATGGACATTAGTTCCTCAACCAAGGAGTCAAACAATAATTGGAACAAAATGGGTTTTTCGTAATAAAATGGATGAAAATGGAATTGTGTCTAGAAACAAAGCTAGGCTAGTAGCACAAGGATATAATCAACAAGAAGGCATTGACTACGATGAAACTTTTGCTCCGGTTGCTAGGCTCCAGTCAATTAGATTGTTACTTGCATATGCATGTGCTCACAATTTTAAACTCTTTCAAATGGACGTCAAAAGTGCATTCTTAAACGGGGTCATAAATGAAGAAGTATATGTTGCTCAACCACCGGGCTTCATCGATTTTGAAAAACCTAATCATGTTTACAAACTTAAAAAGGCTCTTTACGAACTTAAGCAAGCTCCAAAAGCATGGTATGATCGACTTAAAACCTTCCTAGTTGACCATAAGTATACCATGGGCTTAGTTGATAATACTCTCTTCACTAAGAAGAAAGATTCACATATTATCATAGTCCAAATCTATGTTGATGACATTATATTCGGATCAACTTGTCAAGAGTTATGCGTGGATTTCTCAAAAATCATGCATTACGAGTTTGAAATGAGTATGATGGGAGAACTCAACTTTTTCCTAGGACTCCAAATTAAACAACTAGAAGATGGTATCTTCTTTAACCAATCTAAAAACATATTAAGGATATGCTTAAGAAATTTGGATTAGAAGATTTGAAACCAATCAAAACTCCTATGTCCACGGAAACAAAACTCACCAAGGATGAGGAAAGTGAATCTGTAGATAGCACTAAATATAGAGGTATGATTGGAAGTCTACTTTACCTAACGGCTAGTAGACCCGACATTATGTTTAGTGTTTGTCTATGTGCTCATTATCAAGAAGATCCTAAAACAACTAATCTCGAAGCCGTTAAAAGGATTTTTAGATATATTAAGGGCACTACACATTTAGGTTTATGGTATCCCAAAGGAACGGGAATAGACACCATAGTGTATGCCGACTCGGATCATGCCGGTGACTATGTTGATAGAAAAAGCACAAGTGGTACTTGTACCTTTGTTGGACATTGTCTCACCTCATGGTTCTCTAAGAAGCAGACGGCTCTCGCTATCTCTACACGGAAGCCGAATACGTTTCGGCCGGAAAGGCATGTCAACAAGCTCTTTGGATGAAGCAAGCTCTTGTCGACTACGGAATTCAACTTAATGACATCACCATCCTTTGTGACAACAAAGGAGCCATTGATCTTAGCAAAAATCCAGTTCAACATGCTCGTACCAAACATATTGAAATTTGTCATCATTTCCTTCGTGATAACGTTCAAAAGGGAAACATCTCAATTGAGAAAGTTTCTTCCGAAGACAACATAGTCGACATTCTCACAAAACCTCTTAAACGAGAACCTTTTAACCTTCTTTGGCTTGGCTTAGGACTCATGGAACCTACATTATAGTTCTCGACATTAGACAAAAATCACAAAAATCAAAACAAATCAATAAGCCTTTTTCTCAGCAGAGTCGGCGGAACCCTCTTTTTGGTTCCGCCGTATCCGCCGACATGCAGAACCTTTTCTTAGTTTATATTAAACCAAACACCCATTATCTCATACCACCACTTCCAAACTACTACTATTGACTTTACCATTCATCCACACCTACGAATTTTTGGTCCTCCCTTCATTCACATTGCTCATCAATCATCATTGTAAGTATTCTAAACATGATTACACTCCTGATCTGAGTCTAGGAATTCTATTTTTGCACAAAAATAAAAACTTGGGGTTATGCATTAACTTGTGAAACTCATGCATGAAATTAGGTGTTTAACAAAACTAATCATGTTTCCCATAGTTAGGAATTGCATTATTATAAGCTATTAACATGTTTACCAAAACACCCCATGTCAAATTCTTGCAAAAATTTCTCACAAATAGGACAAATATTTTTTTTTGTCTCACATTTTGAATACAGAATCAAAACGTTATGTTCAAAAACATCACTTGCATAATGTCTCCTGAATGCTAAAGGGAATACATAACCAATATGTATTTTCGGGTACATTCAAACGAAGCTACATTGAACTAGGAGCGCGTGGGTTATCTTTTGTTGTATAACTAAACTTGCATTCTAAAAATGTTTTGAGCATCAAAATGAGTCAAGATAACCGCACCTCCACATTGTTTTCATATAAGCACACACTAGAACATCTACATTACACTAGTCGTTTACTTAGACTAAAATGTGAAATTTTGTTTTTCTAGGAATCATCATGCCTCTTCTAACCCATTACGACCACAAGGACACCATTAAGTACCTACCCAAACACCACAAAACCAAAGGTCTTACTCAAACCCAAATCGACGTTTTCAAAGCCTTAGAAATACGATATGTCCATGAGGGTAGAACCATTGACCCATCTTTCATAGAAGGTACAAACCTACCTAATGAACTAGCAACCATCAACTTTGATTGTCTACTAGAAATCAATGAGCCTATTTGTCCTAGGTTTATCTTAGAGTTCTATGCATCCGTCACTCTCTCCACGGATGAGTATGGTCGCATGTCTATTAACTTTAGGGCTAGTAGTCATGAGTACTCCTTCACTCTCGAGGAATTTGCTCAAATCCTAGGTGTCCCAAACTGTGGTACTTGCATCTACTCCGACAAGCATTCCCTCTCAAGTCTTGACACACTCATTGACCGAATCCATCCCTATGATACCCCTCTTGTGTCCAAGGATGAACTCCGTGACCACCTCTTCATTAGGACCACCAACACTAGGAGAACTAGAACTAGAAATGAGGTCAACAAGGACCCATATGGAATGGAACTAAATGAACTCAAGCCCCAATTCAAGAAATGGGAAGAACTCCTTAGAGCCAATGTCATTAGCACCATAGGAAACCGGGATCATATCAATCTTTGCCTTTGCTACATGCTCTACTCCTTGTCCGTTAGGCAACCCTTCAACCTTGCTTACTACATGGCCAAGAGAATGGCCGACATTCCCGTGCTAGGCACAACGGCTATGCCGTATGGAATGCTCTTGACCCATCTCTTTAGGTTCATCTCTCCCATTCCACCAACTCCTAACGGTCTTCGCCTAGACTACTCTCTCATTCCACACACTTTTGTCCCACTAAGTGATAGGAGAGTCTACAAAGCCCAAGGAAAACGTCCTCATCCTCCTACCTCCTCATCATCATCCTCAATGAGTGAAGATGAGACTTTGCCTAACTCTAGGCTCCCGCCTCTAGAATACCTTTCCCAACTTCCGAATATTCCAAATGAGTCGGCGGAGTTCAAGCAAACAAAGGGGATGTTCAAGAATCTTGGGAGATTCTTTGGAAAGCTCAAGAAGAAGATCGACCGTCAATGAGAGCGGGTGTGTAGGAGTGTTTGGCACAAGGTGCTATTTGAACAATTTGGTCATTTCAAACAATATGTGTTAAGTATTTGTGTGTTGGTAGGATATGTCATACAATTTGGAACATGTTTGAACTAACTATGATGCAGGGTGACAACATTTGGCATGTTGTCAAATTTTCAAGTTTATGAAAATTTCACTAAGTATAGTGAAATTCGCTAGCCCCCGGTCAAAGTCCAATGGTATGCGTGTTTACATGTCCAATTTTTGCATTTCCTAACCAGATATGAATTATATTTTTGTTTTTAGGAGCTTTCGAAAAATTTGAAAATCGTCTCGCGGGTCAAAAACACGGACTGCCAACTTTTTCAGCCCTGGCGGATCTGGCGGCACCCTAGAATGGGTTCCGCTAGTGCATTTTTCTGGAATTCCAGAATTGGCCCAACGGATCAGACGAAACCCTCAGATGGGTTCCGCCTGTGTAATCTGAGGGTTCCGCTAGTGCACTTGCAAATTTCTTTATTTTTTATTTTTCGACATTTCAACTTCCACTCAACAACAACCAATCATGTTTAGATAGAAACCCATTCCCTAATATTTGCTAAGCACATTAGGGTCTTTCTCATCCTCTAGAACTCATAGAAACCTATTTCCCGCCAAATTACAAACTTAGCCATAACAACCTCAAGGAACCCTCACCTATAAAGGAAGGAACCCTTCCAAAGGTTCCTTGTAATCCGTGAACCATATACCTCAAACCAACTTGACATGACCACTAAGCATTTAGTGCTAATCTTTGTCTTCCTACTCCACCCTTTTCATTGGATTGACTTCCATTGATTTGACAACCTTCATAACTCACCCAAATCATTAGAAACCTCAAGATTTCTATGGTTAAACATCAAATCCAAACACTCCTTTCTATAATTCTTCACCTCTATAAATTTAACCATCTTAGAACACCCTCAAATCACACCATCACCATCACAATCTCTGATCCTAAACCTTTAATCAACCATTTCTACAATGACAAAGTCAACAATAACCTCTCAACCATCTCGACCCGTTCGGAGAACCGCACGTATAAGTGTCAAACCACTTTGGTCCAACCACACAATCAACTTGAGTTCCTCATCCTCGGATGAATTCTCCTCACCAATCAAAAATGGACATTTTCTAAACCTTGCATCTCCATCTCCATCGCCCAAAGAACCTAATGAGCTCACTACTCCACCACCAACAAAATCATCCATTGACCCAACTCCACCAAGAGCTCCAACCCAACCATCCAAAACTCCATCACCATCAACACTACCTAACTTGAACCAATGGAGTTATTTGGGTCTCCTCCAACATCACCACATCCTTTTGTGCAAGATCTCAATGATCTTCCACCAAGATCAACAAATCCACCATCTTTCACAAATGAAAAACCAAGGTCATTGCCTAACCAAAATGAACCTTTTAACCACAACCAACCACCACAACAAGAGTACCATCAACCAAAACCATTGTTGTTTCATCCTATCTTCAATGACATCCATGGTCCTCTATTTGGAGAACCTAACTTTGAAAACCATGATCACCCAATTCCACCACCTTCTCAATCCCAATCCTTTGAGTCTTTCTTTCCTTCTTATGAGGAAATTCAAAGCATGATTGAAAATCACCTCCATCAAGCAATGGAATTTCAAACAACCTTGCTTGACTCCATTCCAAACCCATCCTCCACTCAAGAAACCAACCCCAACCCACCACCATTATCAAACGACCTGTTTCAACCCACTCATCATCATGGTTGCTCACAATGTGAGCAAATGGTCAAAATAGGTGAAAACATCAAAATGATGCTTCACAAATTTCAAGATGAGACCCGCTTCGCTTTACAACTCGTCCTTGAGCGTTTGGATGCTCTTTCCCATCCAAACAACTCCTAGAGCGTATTTGGAGGCCTTTTGCCCCATTTAGGACGTGTTTAATGTCTTCTACTTATAGAAGTAGGATTTTATTTTTCTTTTATTTCTTGGTTATTTTTAATTTTATTTTTATTTTTTGAAGTAGGAGGATATCTTCGTCAAATTTTACTTGAAATTATATCTCTTTCTACTATCTTACTTGCATTGTTGGTTGATCATATATGAGTTGTGATTGTGGTTGCTTATTCTCATATTGTGTGGTGACTACATGCTTGATTATCACCAACTAACCATTTTTTTGTAGGTTCAAAATCCATGTTTCCCAACTTGGCACTCCTTTTAGGGGGAGTATCGACCAAGGGGGAGCACGTGCATTTTTCTGCTTCGCTACTCTTCTTTTTGTTTCGACAAAAAGGGGGAGAAAGATATATAAACTTATAAACTTAAAAAGATTTTCATCACTTAAGTAAAACAAGTTTAATATAACATTTTTTTAAGGTCTTAACACTAAAATTTGTGGGTTACTTAAAAACAAAGTTTATGTTTTGTCATCAACAAAAAGGGGGAGATTGTTAATACAAATATCGCATAAAAACGTTATTTATATTTTACGATCTTTGCTACGTTTTGTTAACGTCAAAGTGTAAACTTTAGTTTTTAGTAAAACATAATTTTAGTTTAA